>CM040119.1:186892514-187245014 GCA_022559845.1 Amorphophallus konjac
TCACCTCCGCTCGCTCCCCTGCAAAGAGGACGTTAAGGAGGGGCATCTGTTGACACCCATTTTATGCCGATAAGCTGACTCGTTTCTCTTACTCCCATTGATTGATGCCCTAAGTTGTCCATTATCTGTTGGGCCATTTTTTTGTGGCACGTCCTGGGCCTATTTTATGGGTAGTCTCCCTCCTTGGTAAAGATCGTATCCATTCAGGGCTTATCGGACCCTGGCTTTGATTAAATGAACTGTTTTATAAATTGTCAAGTACCCAAGATCATGAACGGTCCCACATCAGCCGTTCACGACTGGGGCGGTTGATACCAAACCGTTCATACATTTTGACTAATTTCTGAGGGTTTTCTGAATATTCACCAATAGGATTTTGTGCGATGTGATAAGGACCGTTCAAGCTCATGAACGGGCCTATTCCAATCGCCTATATCTCAGAGTTACGCGCGCCCATTTTCTCAGATAATTATCCAAATGATTCGAATTATCACCGACAGGGTGAAACGGTCGTTTCTGGGCCGCTCTACACTAAAATGGTCCCAATATAACCGTTCATATGTTCAGGGTCCTAGGGCGGACGTTTCGGCCAGTTCGAGAGATAATTGGGATTATTTGCTGATTATTTGAATTTCCACCGACGGATATGGACGGTTAGTTTATAACCGCCCACCTGATTGAGCGGTCTATCGTAAGACCGTTCATCCCGTCGGTTGCTGAATTTTAACAGATTTTAATCCTTTTCTCCATGGTTTTATCTTTAACTTATTTTGGTGATTTCTCCGCGGATAATCAACCATTTTAGCTGCCTTTTCGACTGGATGAGAGATGATTGTATTATCTATGATTTATCTTCAATAATCTCGTCCCGAAAATGGCTCTAAACCCTAGTTTCGGGGCTGGCTTTCTAGGCTCTATAAATAGACCCTATTGGCCGGACGTCGAAAGGGGGGGAGATTTTTTGATCGACGGCGAAGCCCTGCCGCATTCTTGAGCGACCCAGCACCAAGGAGGGAGGCTCTCTACGTCCGCATGAGCCTCCGGTCAAGGGAGTAGCCCAGTCTTCGTAGTCTTTCGTTCCGTAGTTTTGCCGTGTTCTTTCATTGCATGCATTGTTTCTCACCCGCGTACCCCCCCTTCTTCTCATTATCATGCACACAACCATCCCGTTTTTTGTCACCCTAGGGGTTTAAAACCCCCCAGGTATTCCCCTTTCTATTTGTTCATGATTAATTCTTCTCGTTTGAATGTATACTGCATTATTAAGGTCTAATTTGGGTGTCTCTTTGTGTCTCTACGTTGTTTCGCAGGTCAGCATCTAATCAGCACGAGGCCCATCCCCTCTGGCCGGCCGGAGAGGGTGGAGGTCGAGCCCTTCTCAACTTGCTGAGTGAAGGTATTGAGCGGTTATCCTCCGGCCGTTCAACAGCACGCGCGGTGTAGAAACGACCGTCCTTCCCTGGAGAGCGGTCCCTCAAGTGCCGTCCGTCTCACTGCAGCAGTTCCTCCCGCGTCCCTCGCAGCGTCCCAGGGCGGTCTATCGTAAGACCGCTCATCACAGCGCGGTCCTATCCGAGCCCTTCATCCCCAGCGCTACACCAAGGCGAGTGTCTCCCCATTTTCCAAGATACGGCGTGCCTGTCGCGTACGGCATCTTGGTGGCGATCACGGTACTTTGCTTCATTCCCCATTTCCTCTTCTGTCTCTCATTTGTTCATGCACTTGGCGTACTTTTGACCCCTTTAGTGAAAGAAGGAGAGAGAGAGAGGAGAGAAATATATATCTACAACATCGGCCTACCTCACCCACATGGGGAAAGGTGGGGGATGGGTGGGGACGGGAGAGGAGGAGAGGGGTGTTCGGGAGAGGGAGGGGGGAATGGTGGGGAGGGGACGGGAGGGTGCGGGGGTCACTGGGGGACGGGAGAAGAGGGGAGGGGGTAGGGAGGGGACGGGAGAGGACGAGGGGGGGGGAGGGTGAGGAGGGGAGAGGGAAGGGGGCACGGAGGGGAAGGGACAAGAAGGGGGGTCAGTGGGGGACTGGAAAGGAGGGGAGGGGGTGGGGAGGGGAGGGGGACACATTGGGTGATTAAGGAGGGGGGAAGGGGAGGGTGGGGGGGTTGGTGGAGTACGGGAGAGGAGGGGGCCCACAGACACTGTCTCGAAGTCGTCTCACTAGAAAAACACCAAAGCCCTCACCCTAGGTGGACTCCTCAACGCGCTAGGGTCTCAACAAGGGGCAAGCCTCACAGGCACTACCAACACAAGAACATAATTGCCAACTCACCCACTTACTCACACCCACAGCCTGCCAATTCATCGAGGACCTTTCCCCAAGTCTCAAACCACAAAAAGAATGAATTTAACCAAGGAAACATTGCCCGATGTTTTTGGTGGGGGAGGGGAGGCCCGGGAGGCGGGGTCCCATGGGGGAGCAGAGGCGGTCCAGTGTGGGTGGGTCTTCGGTGGGGGAGGGATAATAAGCTTATAAAAGAATAGTGAAATACATACAAACATATAAATAAGAGGAGTAAATATGAAAATGAGCGAACCCAAAAAAAAGAATGATAATGAGGGGCTCGGTCGACCCGTGTAGAGCGCAGGTCGACCTGCCTACATGGTAGGTCAACCTATTTATTTTATTATTATATATGTATATATCTTTTATTTATATATATTTTGTTACCATCATGACTCTTTTTTTACTTTCTCTCTTCTTTCTTTCCCTTTACTTTATTTAGATTTGATGTTCTTCATTTGAATATTTTTTAAATTAGATGTTGTTTAATTCTATGTATACATAATGATAAGTGAGATGTTATTTAATTTTATGATATATAATTACATGGGATATTTTCTGTGAGCTGAGGTGCGTGGGTGTGACCTAACATTACACGCATCTCAGGAGAGCGTGTTAAACCCGTGTTAATGAACCTTCCCGTTCAAGACTTTGGGATTGATGTGTATGTTCTCATTTTTTTTACGAGAATGTATATATCTACCTTAAAGTCTTGAATTATCCCATTTGGACAGTCTGTGAATGTTTGATCGCACTTAGGCAATCATTTACTATATTTGTTTATATGGTTTGTTGAGAATTTTAGTTGCGTCTTCTCACTGTTCTCTGGTATACCTTTATTGATTTTGAGTATTTTCTTAACCACTTACCAGTAAGTGTTTAAGAAAATTTCTTAATCAATAAATATTTTTGGTATATCGGAGAAGTGTGGGGAGACGTTGCCGAAATTTTCAGCAAATCGTACAACACATATAGTAAGTGATTATGCGAGCAAACCTTCATGGATGGGTTAAAAGGTGATAATCTAAATAATATACCCTTTCTCTGTAAATCGTCTATGGAGAACGATGTGAGGAAAGGGTTAGGCTTATTTTTAGGAGTAATGATTTCAAAGTTATTTGTATATTAACATTTAGTGGGTGCAGATAAAATATTGATAGATCGTTCATGGATGTATCGTAGAATAGCTGACCGGGTGGTATCTGTTGAGTTTAAGCATGGAGTTGAGAGTTTCATTCATTTTGCATTGGGAAATCCAAATGCAGCAATAGACCGCGACGGTCACATTCAATGCCCATGTTCAGGTTGTAGAAACTTGAGGTGGCATTCACCATGAGATGTTCATCATCATTTGATGGCAGGAAAACGCACGTCGTTAATACGCCCCGCTACCAAATTAAAATATTCGACCCACAAATTAAATAAATGGAATAGTTAAGTGGTGAGACCGAGTCGAATCTATAGGGAGAAGTAGATCTGAAAGTTGAACACCTTGAATTTTTAAGATTTAAAAATCATAAAAATTAAATTGAAACCGCCTTAGGGTGTGTGAAGGATGTAAAGAAAGGGAAGTGGATGAAAGAACTACGAAAAGAAAATTATAATGAAACTAGGGTGACATTAGAATGAAAATAACTTTTAAACCGACGAGAATTAGAATAAATGACAGAAGATTAAATTAAAGATCAGAGGGTTCGGAATAACTTTTATGAAGAGTGTAGAGAGAGAAAATGAGAGGAAGGAGGTGAAAATTGGAAAAACATGGAACCTATGTGCGCGGATGAACATTAAAAATGTTAAAGACAAAACTATGGGAAAATTAAAATAACTCAAAACCGAAAAAGAATTGGAGGACGTGGTAGAAGAATAAAAGTTAGATCTATAAGAGAGGAACAATGTTCATGAAGATCTCAGAATGAAAAGAGGAATAGAAGGGCTTCAAAATGAAGAAATGGCAGAAGATATCAACTCGGATAAATAGTAACCGACCAGGACAGAACTTAGAAAAGTATGTAATAACTTAAAAACGGAGAGGAATTAGAGAAAATAGTAAAAATAGAAAATGTGTAGAATTGAAATATGAACAACTTTGAAGAAGAAAAGAAATTGTAATACCGATTAGAAAATCACGTAAATGACTATGAAAGGGTTAAAATCTTAAGAACTTGTAATAACTACTACTCAAAAAACCTAAAACTTCTAATAATTTAAATGAATAATAAGATTGAAAGAAATTAAAACCTGAAGGGGCCTCCTGTCCCTCTCTCTCTCTCTCTCTCCTTGCTTCTTCAAAAACACAAAAAAAACTCACAAACTCTCACAAAAACATTGTATAGAACTAAAATGTATTACAAAGCTTCTTACTTAAAACCACACCCCAACCCTCCTTTTATAGGCTTAAACTAGCCTCCTCTCTCTGTGCTCTCTGTTGTCTGCTGCGTGTCATTGGCCCCGTCAGTGTGAAATCGCATGCTGTATGAACCCGCCAAAACATTTGGCCTTGTCGACCTGCCAGCCTTGTTGACCTCACGCATGAAGGCTTCGCCGTGTGAAGCCCACGTGAAGGACCCGCTGAAGAAACCTCGCGCCATTGCATGAGGCCCACGAGGGGGCCACGTTGAAGCCTCCCTGGTGCGTGAAGATGGCCACGCATGCTAGCTGCTCCTTCTTGCTTGCATGGGGCCCACATGAAGATTTCATTGCATGTATGTTTTCCAACGTGAAGGCCACGTTGAGAAAGCCTGCGTGAAGCCTGCATGTTATTAAAGATATTATGTATATATCTATGAAGCCTGCATGTTCATATAATATTATATATATGTTATAATTATATATATATAAGGTATATATATTAAGAATATAGGATATGAATAAATATTATATAACTGAATATATAGTATATCATAATAGGTATATAATGAGATGTTTATATATATATGGCATATAAATAGATATTATAAGAATATATATATTATATATATCAAACATATATCTATATATACATATCTATATATATATATCGATATCTATTATATCTATATATATATATATATTTACATATAGATCATATGTATATATACATAATTTTTTTGCTTTGCTTTGCTTTTTTTTATTTTATTTTATTTGGACTAAGATTGGGCTTGATCGGCATGGGCTTTTGGCTCATTTTTACAGAGTTCTTGTCGAGTGCCTGCAAGATAGCATATTTATTGATCCAATTATAATAATTTCATCAAACTAAATATTTTAATCAAAATGGATATTAAGTGTGATAAGTGCATAATTAGTAATATTAAAGCTCATAAAAAGTGTGAATATCATAAATTAACTCATACAAATGCACACGTATCACACCCCCCAACTTACTCATTGCTAGTTTCTTAGCAATGCACACAATTAAAAATTAAGGACCAACATGAGTTTAAAATATCCATACCTCATTTCCAGATCATCTTTTATAGAGTCAACTAAAGATTAGGAATCTGGAAGCATTAACACACACTAGCCTTCCGTAGGAAATTAAGGTACATGAGTAAGAAGTCAACTTAAAGTTCAATAGCACTTGTGCATGTGTAATACTAAATTCACACGTAGATAATTACGTCCTCCATTTGCTATTCTAAGTAAGTGCCCTTTAACCCTGCACTTCTTAATCAGAGCATTAAGAATAATAATTTTTTGTCTGCCTTATTGCTTTGTCCCTTCTAGGATCTCTCTTTTTTTTTCTCTTTTTTTTATACACACATGATGCTGCACTACCCTTCACTGTTTTACGCGAACCTCAATACGTCTTAGGTGAAGTAGGCCCGGTTACACAGATCAAAGTTCCCTTTTCCTTTTGACGCGAACCTCAACACGTCTTAGGTGAAGTAGGCCCGGTTACTTAATATCGGAGAATTTTTCATGGTGTTTTCCTCAAAAAATTGTTCAATAGATGACATGGCAGAAAGTTTTATAAAAGATCGCTTCCTCAAGAAGTGCTGAATATCAGGCAATATACCTAAAATAGCAGAAGGCTTGTCCTGTTTGTTTCATTAACGTGCAAAGTGATTTTCATTTTTCTAAAGTGCACATGAACTTTAAAGAGATTCTTTATATCAGTTTTCCATGGCTAGAGTAAATAGTTTTTTCATCATCCTTCTCCCTAGTCATTTCCATTCCAGATTTTCTTTTATGAGAGCAAAGTCAAGAAAACTCAGTGGGGTGTTTAAATTTGAAAAAAATGAGGTTATATATGAATGCAATATGATTTCCGTCCTCCCAACTTAAATGACATTGTCCTCAATGGCAAGAACAAGAGAGAATAATGAACAAATGTAGACATGAAATGTGTGAAGGAACGGGACAACCTGACGGTGAACTTTAATGGGTTAGGCTTGTGACGGCTTGGCAGATATGAGTAATAGAGTAAGCAATCATCTCTTCTCCCCCCAACTTCTCATTTATTCAAACCTGAAAAATAAACAGAAAACAAGAATAAAAACTTGGGTTGCCTCCCAAGAAGTCATTTATTAGCACACCAAACAATGAAAACGTTGGGCTGCCTCCCAAAAGTGCTAAATTTAACGTTTTCAGCCAGACGCAATGTAACTCACTAACCAACGGGTGGCATTTAGAATGAGCCACCAAATGATCTTATCCTCTGATAAACTCCAGCCCTTGTACCATTATAGGAAAAGATTATATATGTGCATGTGGGCTAGAATCATGCCAAGGTGGGTCTAGGAATTTGGATGGACCCCTCGGTCAGAGAATGCCAGAGGAATTATCATATCTTCAATCACAAAATATTCCTCTGTACACTGAAGGTCTTTATAAGTGTTAAACACATCAATGCGGACCTTAATGTCCCTTAGCTTTTCTCCTTCATCCTTAATTAAAAAATTGTCAAGCACAATGTTAAGGTGAGGAAGAGTAGGAGTGGGAGGAGTTTCGAAGGATTCCACGAAAGGGATAGCGTTGAGAAGACAAGGGGAAGTGAAAGAGACGTGCTCCTCAACACACGGATGATCATGAAGCTCAAGTGGAATCGACCGATCGGCTAGTTGCAGGATGTAGGGGATTTGTCTAGAAGTGTCGAGGTCAGGAACATGTAAAAGATCAAGATCCTCCCCAAAATCAAGAGATACCCAATCATAGTAAATTTCAAGTGGAGCACCCGGTTCCTCAATCACCAAAAAAGAAGGCCTTATGGCCACACTCAATTCTCTCTCCTCACTCACATTCTCTTCTCCATTTACTTGGAAGATGGACTCATCAAAGTCAGGACGGGCAAGTAAAGGAATTTGAATATTTACTGGACAATCATCTTCCTCTTCTTCTCCCCCCGACGACTCAAGATCATCATAATCCTCTTCACAAATGGAATGGGTTTTAGGCTTCTCAGACTGCTCTTCCTTTACGTCCTTTAAGTCCTCCTCATAAGACTCCTCCATTATCCCTTCAAGATCAAAAACGATATGAGTGTTAGATTGGGGAATCATGGATTGATCATATGGACTTTGAGTGTTATCAAATCTAGGAAGGTGGCCCTCAAGACTTGTAGTGGAGTTGCTAGGCATTGGATCGACTTTCATTTCTATGATGTTTTTAGCAACCCGGCTCACATGAGCCTCAAAGTTTTGCAGTTGTTCCTGGAAGGCTTGTTGTTGAGTCTGGAAGAGCCGTATCAATTGATCAAACATCTCCTCCTTATTCAAAGTGGGCTGAAAGTCAGATTGAGATGGATAGTAATTTGAAGGGCACTTAGTCTGAGAATGAGGTGGTGGAGAGTGTATGGGTTGTCCTCCATAATAAGGTTGATCATAAGAATCATTTGGGTATGGAGCCCAATTTGGAAAATCTTGTTCGTGAGGACTTGGGCCTTGATCCTGATAAGACTCCTAAGAAGAATCATGTTGATCTCTCCAACCAGCATTAAAGTTGTTTGGACATAGTTCACAATAAGGTGTGGAGAGGTCTTGAGGCATTTGGGTTTGTCTTGCTTGGTCCATCCAAGAGATGTTTGGGTGATCTTCCCAGCTAGAGTTATAGGTATCTGAGGATAATTCATAATCGGGCTGAGAAAACCGTTGATTATATTGGCCTTGCTCCGGGGTGAAAGGTAGATCATGGCCCCCTTGGAAGAATTGAGTGGTTTGAGCCTGATCTTGGGTAAATGATGAAAACTGGGCCATCATAGGTGATAGGATCTCATTTTGAGCTGACCAAGAGTATGGACTTTCATAATAGGTCGGGTTGTTTTAGGTGAGAAATGAGAATTGGTTTGGGCAACCACCTTCATAATGGGCCGAGCTACCCAACATGTGATCATTATCATAGTGACTAGGTGGTACGAAGGGGTCTTGATCCATGGCTAGAAATTGATCAAATTTATGAGTCAATTGGTCAAGCCTATCTAATTGGTGTGCCCAATCCATAGATGAAAATTATGATCTCACCATTCTTTTGTATATATATATTTTTATTTCTCCCCTTTTTTGAGTTTTTTTTTAGACAAACAAATTAGCAAAAAAAGTTCAACTTAGATCCACCATCAAACTTGTCCACCGGCCAGGTAACAGGTGTGGAAGTGGGAGGCTCCCCTTGCTTTCACAAGGTCCTAATTAAGTAACCACTTTCCCGCTTATAGCGTTTGCCATTGACCTCTAGTCTTAGACACCAGTTTCAAAGATGATAGTGAGCCCAAGTTATGCCTTTTTTGTGTTTTTGATTTTCTATTTTTTTAGTTAGTGAACTGAGCTAGTCCACCATATTTTTGTATTTCTTCTTTTTTTATTTTTTAAGAACATTTCTAAGCATGAAAACTAATTACATATTGAAAGTAAAAACAAAGAAACTAAATCTATAGAAAGAGGGTAAGAGTTCTAACCTTAATCGCATTCCCTCGTTCTTTATTGGACAAATGAAAAATAACAAGATTAAAAGATAAAGAAGACTTACCTCGAGGAGACATAACATTTGTTTTTGGCATTTTCAAAATTTGTTATTTTTTATGCTTTTGTGGATCCTTTTATTTTTCTACAAAAATAAGAGTGAGCACCAATATATATACAAAAGAAATCACAAAGTTATCAACTTCCAATTCAACCCCTCCCCGTCAACAGCGCTAAAATTTGATGGCGGGAAAACGCACGTCGTTAATACGCCCGCTACAAAATTAAAATATTTGACCCATAAATTAAATAAATAGAATAGTTAAGTGGTGAGACCGAGTCGAATCCACATGGAGAAGTAGATCTGAAAGTTGAACACCTTAAATTTTTAAGATTTAAAAATCATGAAAATTGAATTGAAACCGCCTTAGGGTGTGTGAAGGATGTAAAGAAAGGGAAGTGGATGAAAGAACTACGAAAAGAAAATTATAATGAAACTAGGGTGACATTAGAATGAAAATAACTTTTAAACCGGCGAGAATTAGAATAAATGACAGAAGACAAAATTAAAGATCAGAGGGTTTGGAATAACTTTTATGAAGAGTGTAGAGAGAGAAAATGAGAGAAAGGAGGTGAAAATTGAGAAAACATGGAACCTATGTGCGCGGATGAACATTAAAAATGTTAAAGACAAAACTGTGGAAAAATTAAAATAACTCAAAACCGAAAAAGAATTGGAGGACGTGGTAGAAGAATAAAAGTTAGATCTATAAGAGAGGAACAATGTTCATGAAGATCTCAGAATGAAAAGAGGAATAGAAGGACTTCAAAATGAAGAAATTGCAGAAGATATCAACTCGGATAAATAGTAACCGACCAGGACAGAACTTAGAAAAATATGTAATAACTTAAAAACGGAGAGGAATTAGAGAAAATAGTAAAAATAGAAAATGTGTAGAATTGAAATATGAACAACTTTGAAGAAGAAAAGAAATTGAAATACCGACTAGAAAACCACGTAAATGGCTATGAAAGGGTTAAAATCTTAAGAACTTGTAATAAGCACAACTCAAAATTCTAAAACTTCTAATAATTTAAATGAATAATAAGATTGAAAGAAATTAAAACCTGAAGGGGCCTCCTGTCCCTCTCTCTCTCTCCTTGCTTCTTCAAAAACACAAAAAAACTCACAAACTCTCACAAAAACATTGTATAGAACTAAAATGTATTACAAAGCTTCTTACTTAAAACCACACCCCAACCCTCCTTTTATAGGCTTAAACTAGCCTCCTCTCTCTGTGCTCTCTGTTGTCTGCTGCATGTCATTGGCCCCGTCAGTGTGAAATCGCATGCTGTATGAACCCGCCAAAACATTTGGCCTTGTCGACCTGCCAGCCTTGTTGACCTCACGCATGAAGGCTTCGCCGTGTGAAGCCCACGTGAAGGACCTGCTGAAGAAACCTCGCGCCATTGCATGAGGCCCACGAGGGGGCCACGTTGAAGCCTCCCTGGTGCGTGAAGATGGCCACGCATGCTAGCTGCTCCTTCTTGCTTGCATGGGGCCCACATGAAGATTTCATTGCATGTATGTTTTCCAACGTGAAGGCCACGTTAAGAAAGCCTGCGTGAAGCCTGCATGTTATTAAAGATATTATGTATATATCTATGAAGCATGCATGTTCATATAATATTATATATATGTTATAATTATATATATATAAGGTATATATATTAAGAATATATGATATGAATAAATATTATATAACTGAATATATAGTATATCATAATAGGTATATAATGAGATGTTTATATATATATATGGCATATATATAGATATTATAAGAATATATATATATTATATATATTAAACATATATATATATATATATATCGATATCTATTATATCTATATATATATATATATTTACATATAGATCATATGTATATATACATAATTTTTTTGCTTTGCTTTTCTTTTTTTTATTTTATTTTATTTGGACTAAGATTCGGCTTGATCGGCATGGGCTTTTGGCTCATTTTTGCAGAGTTCTTGTCGAGTGCCTGCAAGATAGTATATTTATTGAACCAATTATAATAATTTCATCAAACTAAATATTTTAATCAAAATAGATATTAAGTGTGATAAGTGCATAATTAGTAATATTAAAGCTCATAAAAGTGTGAATATCATAAATTAACTCATACAAATGCACACGTATCAGTTCACCATGAGATGTTCATCATCATTTGTACAAGAAAGGGTTCATGGATGGTTATATGAATTGGACGTGTCATGGTGATGATGTCTTGTCGTATGAGCCCGAAAATATTGCAATCACAAGTGGGTATATGGATATGGTTGTAGATGCTGCTGGTCCTAATTTTAATGTTCTTGAGGAACATGCATACATGGAAGAAGTGCCAAATATGACAGCCGAAAGATTTTATCAACTACTTAGGGATGCTGATGGGCTGCGATGGGATGGTTGTGAAAAGCACACTCGGTTGTTTGTGATTTCACAGTTATTGAACTTAAAATCTAAATTTCACATCAGTGAGACTTGTTTTGATCGTCTCCGCCTCTTGATCAAGAGTATGTTGTCTCGAGATTAGAAGTTGCCAAAAAAGTTTTACCATGCAAAAAAGATGGTCAATGAGCTAGGACTTGGATATGCGAAAATAGATGTATGCCCGAATCACTGTATGTTATATTACAAAGAGGATGCAGGTAAGATATCATGTTCTATTTGTCATCATGACATATTCAAACCTAAGTGAGGGGATAATTCAAAGCAAAAAGATTTACCTTACAAGGCATTGCGATACTTCCATCTTACGCCTAAACTATAGCGACTGTATATGTCCTCAAAGGCTGCTCGACCTATGACATGGCACACCAAAAGAGTACAATGTGCCGATGATATAATCAGTCATCCTACTGATGAAGAAGCTTGGACTCACTTTAGCCGTACTCATTTTGCTTTCTCAAGGGAGTAACGTAATGTTAGGTTGGGTTTATGCACAGATGGTTTTAATCCATTCGGTGGTTTAGTGGCATCTTACTCTTGTTGTAATCCTATGGTTTTGATGATGTCAAACACTATGACTTATGTGCATAATGTCATATGTGTTTGTGTTTCCTTGATGATGTAATTTTGATGTGACTTTAGTGTGGCCTTGATGATGTCAGACACTATGACTATTTTGTGTTACGTATTGATGTTATGTCATAAGTATTACACTTTGACCTATATATGCATGATGACATATGGGTGTTCAAGGTCGATGCACATGCCTATCGCTGCATCCTGAGTCTATGCACATGCACAAATCTTCTGCACATGAAGGTCGAAGCACTTTCATATTACATCTGTGCACATTTAAACATTCTGGTCATTTAATCAAACAGGTTGCATGCATATTCATTTTACCGAACAGGTTGTGTGCACAAACATTTTTCACAGGTTGATAGTCAGTGCATATGTACACGTATGCACACTCAAAGTCGAAGCACATGCATTCATGTCAGAGCATATGGATTATGCAGGTCAGATTATATTCATACAAGTCTGAGCACATGCACGCACAAGGTCTAAGCACATGCTTTTACGTCTGTACACATGCATTATGCAAGTCGGAGCACATGTATACGAGTCTTTGTCAGGTCTGAGCATATGTAATAGTATGCATAAGGTCTGAGCATCTTCGTTCATGTCTGTACATATGCATAAAGTCTCCTTCACTAAGTCAGAGCATATGCATGAACAAGGTCCGAGCTTATTCTCACTAGTCATAGCACAAGCATGTAAAAGGTCTGAGCATATTCACATGAAGGTCAGAGCACATTCATATCAAGTCTGAGCACCTTCATAAGGTCCAAGCACTTTCATACAAGGGTCGGTGCACATGTTCATTTCATTGCATAAAGGTCGATGTTCATGTTCTGTCATACACACTTAGGACGAAGCATACATATTCTAGCAATGCATCAGGTCGGTGCATGTTCACACTAGCAGCATATTAAGGTCGATGCACATGCTTACCCTGTGTTCATCTAGGTCGAAGCATATTCGAACTTGTGATCATCAAGGTCAAAGCACATAATGCATTTGTTCTTTAAAGGTCGAAGCACATTCGTAAGTCAGTGCACATTCACAAGACTAGGTCGGAGCACATGCACATGTAGGGTCTGAGCATATATGTTACATACATAAGGTCAATGCTAGTGTGTCTAGGTTTCATATCAACCCAATGCATCATGTTCAGTTAGGTCTGTGCATCATTATCCTTTGTCTAAGGCATTTGCAGAACATTCATATGACAAGTCTGAGCATATGTTTTCTTATGGTTATTGCCTAAGTATGAACTCTAACATATAAGGTGTTTGACTAAATGATTGTCTTCTGATTGGCAGGATTAAGCCAAGCACTATGTCTCTAAGAGTAGCAGAAATTCAAGTAAAACACGTGAACACTTAAGTCATGCCCGAAGCATGAGCTCGTGGGGATTAAGTGAACCAATGATTGATACGTGATCCAAGGCGAATACCGTTCTGATATTCTACCATGTGGATCATCGTACCATCTGCACCTGATGCGTGGCATCTTTAAAAAGGCGGGAACGAGCCCTCCACACGCCCGAAGCATGAGCTCGTGGGACCCAAGCCTGATGCTCTATAAAATCCTCTCCTGCGTTCGAAATCAAAAAAAGAAGAATATATATAGAAGAAAAGAGGAGAGATCAGGAAGAGAAGAGAAGAGAGAGTGAGAGAGCAAGAAAAGTGAGAAAGCCAATTTTTTGCGAAAAATAGAGTGCCGTAGAAAGGGTTGAGAAGAAGAAGAGAGTTTGAGTGAGGCTACCAGGGAGCCAGTAAGAAGAAGGAAAAATTAGAGCTACTGTGAAATCAAGAGAGTGAGGGCAAGGAATAGAAGAGAGTCATCGAGTAAGCAGAAGAAAAGAATTGAGAGAAAGAAGAGAGTTCAGAGAAGAAGATCATGAGAGGAAGAAGAAGAAGAGTGAAGCATCTGAGCAGTGAAAAAGTGTACAACAAGAATTTCATGAAGATCTGATCGGTGTTGGCCTCTAGATCATATCCAAGCCAACTTGCTCCTGCGTGAGCTATATCTTTCCGTGTTTTTCTTTTTGATTTCTGCCTTTGATTTCCTTACCATTTCAAGCAAGCTATGTTGCTCAGTGGGTGTGGTGGAATCCTCGGACAACAAGCTGTGATTACTCAGTGGTGTAAGCAAGTTGTGTTGCTCAGCGGGTGAGGTGTGATCCTCGAACAGCAAGATGTGTTGCTCAGCGGTGTAAGCAAGCTGTGATGCTCAGCGGTTCAAGCTGTGAGTCAGCAGAAGCCTCACTCAGTTTGAGTGGGGGATGGACGTAGGTCTATTGTAGCAGACCGAACCATCTAAAAAATTCTATGTGTAGTGGTTTGCTAGCTCTGGTGATTCACGGTAGATGTATGCTTAGGCTCGTTATATTTCCAACTAATTAGACTACAATATTCTGAGCATACTGAGTGTTAATCAGGACCGAGATTGCATTTCTAATTCTGTCCAGATTGCTGATTAGTGTGAAATCCATTTGCATACCATGTGTTTGATCTTGGTATTCACGGTAGATGTATGCTTAGGCTCGTTATATTTGCATCTAATTAGCCTAAAATATTCTGAGCATACTGAGTGTTAATAAGAACTAAGATTGCATTTCTAATTCTGTTCAGATTGCTGATTAGTGTGAAATCCGTTTGCATACCATGTGTTTAATCTTGATCTTAAATGATTAGAAAGCTCAATTATCTCATTAGATTACACAGAGTTCAATTAAAGTTTTAATTCCGCAATAATTTTTAAAGGGGATTCATTCACCCCCCTCTGAATCCGTGCCTTGCACCCCAACAATTGGTGTCAGAGCGGGTCTCTGATTCATCAGATCCAACGATCTGCAGAGGATCTTGCTATTTTTGGTGCATTTCTATCTTCAACATATTGATTCGAAATTATTTTGTTGATTGTCTGAATGGCTCATCGTTCTGTTTTTGATGGTTCAAATTTCAATTAATGGCTAGGCGGCCTATGTACTTATATGAATTCTATTGATCATAAACTATGGAATCTAGTTTCTAATGGCCCACATAAACTTCCTCATGATCAGACCAAGTGGTCTGATGCGGAAATATTGAAGGATCGTAAAAATGCTATGGTTCTTAATATCTTAATGACTGTAGTTGATACTGACTTGTTTCCTTCTGTCTGCAGGTGTACATCAGGAAAGGAAATCTTGGATGAAGTGATCGCCATCCATGAAAATAAGGAAGAAGAATGCCTCATGGCTAACAGAAGTGATCACAACAGTGATCAACAGGAGGAGACATTATCTCAGGTAAACTCTGATGATGAAGAACTTTCTTTTGATGAATTAATGAAAATATATGAAGAACTTTATGATAGATATAAGAAAATGAAATCTGAAAATAAAATGTTAAAAAAGAAAGTTGATCAGACCAAATTAAATTCTTCATGTGAAAATTGTTTGAAACTAAAACAATCTTATGATGTCTGCCTATCTGATGTTCACATGCATAAGAAACAAATCTGTTTGCTGAAAAGTGAAAATTTAAGAATTTGCAAATAAAATTTCTGAACTGGAAGATAAAATGAAGTCATTGGGTGATGATCAAATCTTGATCGATGATCTAGTTCAGAATGAGAAATTGACGAAAGAAAGTGAAAATCTAAAGGAGCAAAATAAAAAGCTGATGGTATTGAATATTATCGTGTCAGAAAGACTTATAGCTCTTGAGAAAGAAAAATATGTGTTCTCTGACAATGCCAATAACTTGCTCATTTTTGAGAAAGAAATTGAAAACATCAAAAATGAAATGAATCCTTGAAAGAAAAGATTGCTATTTTCAAAAAAGGCAAGTGTGTGATGTCAGATAGCTTAAAAGAACTGGACAGTCTTAAGACAAAAATTAAAAATTATAAAACTACAAATAAGATGTTAAATGAATGTGTTAATTACAGTGAACAAGAGATTGTTAGTTATGAGATACACATTGCATCTCTAGAAAATGAAATTCTTGATCTGAAAAACTCACTGTCAAAATCTGTCAAAGGTAAAGAGAAGTTAAAGCTCCATTGAATGACGAAGTCACTAAATTAAGTGAAGGGATAGGTTGCAATTCTGGAATTAAAAAGGCTATGAGGAACCAACTATATACAACATTTGTTCGAAGCACAGAAGTAGCTGGAACCTCTCATCAATCACCAAAGAAATCTATTACAGCCAAAACACAAAAATAAGATAAAAATCATAAAATGCAAAAAACAGAAGAAAAATCAGAAACAAAAATTCAATAACATGTATGCTAAGAACTCATCTGATAGATACCATGCTTCAATGAAATCCAATGATTCTTATCATTATTGTGGGAAGTATGGACATCTAATGCATGATTGCTTATTAATGAAAAAGGATGAATTGAATGTTGATAAAATGCATGCTAGGAATTCTCAGACTAGAAAAGTACCTAATGTTTAGAAAAAGATCGCTGCATGCTTTTATTGTGAAAAATCTGGTCATTTGATGCATGCTTTTGAATTAAAGGAAAAGGATGATTTGAGCATTGATAGAAAGCATGTTAAGAAATTTCATCCTGTTCAGAAAAAAAATGTTCAATGCTTCTATTGTGAAAAATTAGGCCATATTGCTACACAATGTTGGCATGATCAGGGAAAGAAACTTAATTCTGAATTTGTTAAATTCCCTGCAAACAAAATTGATTCTGGTAAGAATAAACTTGGGTTTAAAAGAAAAACTTTTGCATGTTTTGAATGTTGGAAACCTGGCAACCAAGCCTCTGAATGCTGGTCTACTAAAAGTAAGGGTAAATTTCATTCTCATTATGTAAATCTTCATGAGAACCAGCATGTCTTTGGTAAGAATAAATTTGCTTTAATAAACCAGCATGTTGTGTGCTTTAATTGTGGAAAGCTAGTCCATAGGGCTAATCATTACTGGTCGGCTGTTGAAAGAAAAAATTCTTGTTCTTGTTTTAATTATGGTAAGCATGGTCATACAGTCAAGGACTGTTGGCAGATAAGAAACTTTCATGATAAAAATGATAACAAACCTAATCATTCACAAAATTTCAGAAAACCTGCTTATCAGAAACCTATGAAAAATTTAGGAAGTTGTCATTACTGTGGAAAATTAGAACATTCTATGGATAACTGTTCTTTAATGTTATTTGATGATTTGAAAGCTCAGAAAATGTGGAGAGTACCTTTCAAAGGTGCCACTGTCATGAAAGGACCCAAAACCTCTTGGGTACCTATTTGTGCAAAATAAAAGTTGTTTT
Organism: Amorphophallus konjac; assembly: GCA_022559845.1. NCBI lineage: Eukaryota > Viridiplantae > Streptophyta > Magnoliopsida > Alismatales > Araceae > Amorphophallus > Amorphophallus konjac. The sequence continues at coordinate 186,910,055 of CM040119.1, forward strand.
GCAGGAGTGCCTTGGAAGCTGATGAATAAAGGGGTTTAATAAGCCAAGGCACCTAAGTATGGTAAAACCCCATCTTTGTGCTTGACAGGTTTGATATTTTAAACTTTAAATAATTTCTTTTAGTTTGCTACATCTCATGAGCCAGTGCATACAGGTTTACATCCATATGTGATATTTGCATTATTATTTGAAAATCTTATCTCTCTCTATTGATTGCATTCTTGAAATAAAAAGTTGACTAATTGGTATATCAAATGGCGATTGTGGAAGGGTAGGTTAAGCCTATATGAAAACTTTCCCCAAGCGTGATGGTGATCCTTATGGGTCTAAGTACTCTGCCAAGTACCATTAGTCAGTCTGCATGTAACTTGTATTGAATTTGCATTTAGATTACATATATTGAGAACTCATACTCATGATTGAAGATTCAAAAAGATTGTTTGACATGCAGGCATTCATATGATAGTATCTTGAATAATTTTATGTCTGCGTACAATTGCTTCATAATGTCATCTCTTGGATCTGAATTTCATGTTTGCTTGATGTCTTGCTGCATATAAGGCTCATATGCATATATTCATGCTCAGCAAAATTGTCATGTATACATGACTACATTTACTCTAAACTTGTCATGCATGACCCAGTGGTATATTAAATGATAAGTTGGGAAAAGGGCAGATCCTTTTTATCTGGAAACCCACATCATGTGTGAGGTGGTCCTTTGGACCTAAGTACTCCGCCTAGTACCATGGGTCAATTTGCACATAGGGCAGTCTAGATGATCATGAGCATGAATCATAAAACCCTATGCTTAGCTTTCATTGCATATGTTGTAAAAAGTCAGGGGGAGTTAATCAGGGTAATTCTTGTGCCACATACATATGTGTTTAGATTAAGTCCATGTATGTTTTTCATGTCATATACGATGGCTTAATGCATTTACTATGCATATGCATACATATTTCATTGCATATCATTCATACAGAAAATTCCAAAAAGATTGATTGATTGCACAATTCAAGGGGAACATATTGTTGAATTTCTATCCAGTTTGGTCGGCCAATATTTCCCATTCTGGTCAACCGAAGCTCCAAATTTTCATCTGATTAATTAATGTCTTTGCTGCTTGGTTTTATTCTCAACTTCTGAACTCTGAATGATGATTCTCTTCAAACACTGTAAGTCCGACCAAACTAGTTATCTGCTCTGAATTCCTTTGAGCTAATCTTTCCCATCATTCTAGAATCTACTGCGTTGCATTTGCTGAGGGGGTGTTGATTGTCAGAAATTATGTTTTGAAGTGTACCTGACTTGATTGCCATTCCTTGAAAATCTTTCTGGCTGATGTAATTCTTCTATGACTAATCTTTGTTATCAGACCTTCTGAAAACTTCTAGCAATTTGCATGCTTCTTGATGATCTTAATTCTGAATCATTGACTATTGCTGGAATATTTTTGTTAGAAATTCATGAAGATTTTAATGGGCATATCTTGATCATAAATCTGAAAACATTTATACTAGGAATCTTCCATTATATAGAACTATGAATGTCTGAAATACTCAGCTAGTTTAAGTCTTATGTATTTATTGAGTTTTGAATTGAACATCTTGAAAATATCTGAATCAAATCTTTTAATAAACTTTAACCAGGTAGTTCATGTTATATCATGTAAGATCTTCTGGAATCTAAAAATTCTAAGATCGTGGCTAACTTTGGTAGAGATACATGTAGTAAGTATTATCTTTAAACATCTGAAAATCTGAAAATGTCAAAAAGGCAAAAGTTGGTCAGAGCAATGACTGTGGTTACTGAGAAACCATGTCCAAAGGACTGTGTCATGATGTACCATAGTTAACTCTGTTGGAAAATTATTGCCATATCTGTAGAATTAAGGCAGAGCAATGGCTAAGTTGCACCGAGAAACTGGGTTCTTCATCAAAGAAATGGAGTAAACCTATGTCATGAAGTGCCCTAGTTATCTCTGTTCAGTGTGAAGCATGACAGTTAGTCATACTAAGTGCTTAGGGATACTGGCGTCTAAACAACGTGTATCCTCTAGTTACAAGGTGTGCACTAAAACTCGATTGCTCTTGAAAAATGTGACCAACAATTGGTATGAAAAGAAATTCTACTCTAAAAAATAATTGTTTCAGAAAATTTTCAGAAGTGGTAAACAAAATCAGATGCATTTATGTTTGTTTAATCTCAATACTACTGTTTGTAACTCCTAGAGGGGTCATTGACATTAATTGATTAAGATGAAGCGAGGTTTAAACTAGATGTTAATATGGAGGCTTGGTTCACTTTTATTAAAAAGATTGATTCTTAGATATGAGTATAGAATTTATGAACAAACCTTGAATACATCATATTTAAACCATGCTGTTCTATAAAGATTATGTCATAAGTCTTTATAGTGGAAGAATCTGAAATATCTTTAACTTTGGAATTATGACTTTGATAAGTCATTAAAAATCTTCTCTAAAACTTTTGGGAGCTCAGTAGGACTTATTATGTTTTTGTTCTAGTTCTATTGCATATGATATTTTTAAATTGCTCAAGTGCTCGGCTTTCAACCTTTTTGCACATTCAGCTCCATATCTGATACCATTTCATATGACCGATCACTATGCGCACTCCATCTGCTATCCTGTGTTTTTGCTGAACTCATGTATATTTACTTCTGTATGCCAGATGATTTGATTTCATTCTAATCCCTCTGTTCTTTCAAGGGGGAGATTATCTCATCAGCATCTTTCTGAGATAAGTTTGTTTTCCACATCCATATTCTGTCTTAGCAGTACCTCCAATTTTTGCTGAGATTCAATTTTTTTTTTTGCTGTGGTTTCCATTCCTTTATTGTCAAAGGGGGAACATATGTTAACTTTCTGAAATTCTCCATTCCTACTCTTATGTTTTCACTACTTTTCATTTGTCACAAGGAGTAGGGTTGCATTTTAAAAAGGGGGAGAATGCAACATGACATCACTGCATTAATCAAATTATTGATTTCTTTTTGATGACGTCAAAGGGGGAGAATAAATTAATATGAGTCTGCATTTTATTTGTGTGTGACTCAGTGTTGCCATCATCAAAAAGGGGGAGATTATTGTAATCCTGTGGTTTTGATGATGTCAAACACTATGACTCATGTGCATAATGTCATATGTGTTTGTGTTGCCTTGATACTGTGGTTTTGATGTGACTTTAGTGTGGCCTTGATGATGTCAGACACTATGACTATTTTGTGTTACGTATTAATGTTATGTCATAAGTATTACACTTTGACCAATATATGCATGATAACATATGGGTGTTCAAGGTCGATGCACATGCCTATCGCAGCATCCCGAGTCTGTGCACATGCACAAATCTTCTGCACATGAAGGTTGGAGCACTTTCATATTACGTCTGTGCACATTTAAACATTCTGGTAATTTAATCAAATAGGTTGCATGCATATTCATTTTATCGAACAGGTTGTGTGCACAAACATTTTTCATAGGTTGATAGTCAATGCATATGTACATGTATGCACACTCAAAGTCGAAGCACATGCATTCATGTTAGAGCATATGGATTATGCAGGTCAGACTATATTCATACAAGTCTGAGCACATGCACGCACAAGGTCTAAGCACATGCTTTTACGTATGTACACATGTATTATCCAAGTCGGAGCACATGTATAAGAGTCTTTGTCAGGTCTGAGCATATGTAATAGTATGCATAAGGTCTGAGCATCTTCGTTCAGGTCTGTACATATGCATAAAGTCTCCTTCACTAAGTCAGAGCATATACATGAACAAGGTCTGAGCATATTCTCACTAGTCAGAGCACATGCATGTAAAAGGTCTTAGCATATTTACATGAAGGTCGGAGCACATTCATATCAAGTCCGAGCACCTTCATAAGGTCCAAGCACTTTCATACAAAGGTCGATGCACATGTTCATTTCATTGCATGAAGGTCGATGTTCAGGTTCTGTCATACACACTTAGGTCGAAGCATACATATTCTAGCAATGCATCAGGTCGGTGCATGTTCACACTAGCAGCATATTCAGGTCGGTGCACATGCTTACCCTGTGTTCATCTAGGTCGAAGCATATTCGAACCTTGTGATCATCAAAGTCGAAGCACATAATGCATTTGTTCCTTAAAGGTCGAAGCACATTTGTAAGTCAGTGCACATTCATAAGACTAGGTCCGTGCACATGCATACGTACGGTCTGAGCATATATGTTACATACATAAGATCAATGCTAGTGTGTCTAGGTTTCATATCAACCCAGTGCATCATGTTCAGTTAGGTCTGTGCATCATTGTCCTTTGTCCAAGGCATTTGCAGAACATTCATATGACAAGTCTGAGCATATGTTTTCATATGGTTATTGCCTAAGTATGAACTCTAACATATAAGGTGTTTGACTAAATGACTGTCTTCTGATTGGTAGGATTAAGCCAAGCACTATGTCGATAAGAGTAGCAGAAATTCAAGTAAAACACATGAAGACTTAAGTCACACCCGAAGCATGAGCTTGTGGGGATTAAGTGAACCAATGATTGGCATGTGATCCAATGCCAATACCGTTCTGATATTCTACCATGTGGATCATCGTACCATCTGCACCTGATGCGTGGCATCTTTAAAAAGGCGAGAATGAGCCCTGCACACGTCCGAAGCATGAGCTCGTGGGACCTAAGCCTGAAGCTCTATAAAAGCCTCTCCTGCATTCGAAATCAGAAAAAGAAGAATATATATAGAAAAAAAGAGGAGAGATCAGGAAGAGAAGAGAAGAGAGAGCGAGAGAGCAAGAAAAGTGAGAAAGCCAGTTTAATGAGAAAAACAGAGTGTTGTAGAAAGGGTTGAGAAGAAGAAGAGAGTTTGAGTGAGGCTAGCAGGGAGCCAGTAAGAAGAAGGAAAAATTAGAGCTGCTGTGAAATCAAGAGAGTGAGGGCAAGGAATTAAAGAGAGTCATTGAGTAAGCAGAAGAAAAGAATTGAGAGAAACAAGAGAGTTCAGAGAAGAAGATCGTGAGAGGAAGAAGAAGCATCTGAGTAGTGAAAAAGTGTGCAGCAAGAATTTCATGAAGATCTGATCGGTGTTGGCCTCTAGATCAGATCCAAGCCAACTTGCTCCTGCGTGAGCTATATCTTTCCGTCTTTTTCTTTTTGATTTCTGACTTTGATTTCCTTACCATTTCAAGCAAGCTATGTTGCTCAGTGGGCGTGGTGGAATCCTCGGACAACAAGCTGTGATTGCTCAGTGGTGTAAGCAAGCTGTGTTGCTCAGCGGGTGAGGTGTGATCCTCGGACAGCAAGCTGTGTTGCTCAACGGTGTAAGCAAGCTGTGATGCTCAGCAGTTCAAGCTATGAGTCAGCAGAAGCCTCACTCAGTTTGAGTGGGGGATGGACGTAGGTCTATTGTAGCAGACCGAACCATCTAAAAAATTCTATGTGTAGTGGTTTTCTAGCTCTGGTGATTCACGGTAGATGTATGCTTAGGCTCGTTATATTTGCAACTAATTAGTCTACAATATTCTAAGCATACTGAGTGTTAATCAAGACCGAGATTGCATTTCTAATTCTGTCCAGATTGCTGATTAGTGTGAAATCCATTTGCATACCATGTGTTTGATCTTGATCTTAAATGATTAGAAAGCTCCATCATCTCATTAGATTACACTGAGTTCAGTAAAAGTTTTAATTCTGTAATAATTTTTAAAGGGGATTCATTCACCCCCCCATCTGAATCCGTGCCTTGCACCCCAATAGTGGCATCTTACTCTTGCTGGCCAGTGTTCATGACACCGTACAACCTTCCGCCGGACATGTGCATGAAGCGAAAAAATCTATTTTTATCCTTAGTAATTCCTAGTCCAAAAAGTCTGAGAAAAAAATTGGACATATATCTCATACCATTGATTGATGAACTGAAATTTTTATGGACTGGTGGAGTTATTAGTTATGATGCATCTAGGAAGTAAAATTTTATTATCAAGGCTGCACTGATGTGGACAATAAGTGACTCTCATACATATGGAATGCTATCTGGTTGGAGCATACATGAGAGGTTAGCATGTCCTTACTGCATGGAAGATACTGAATCATTTGTATTGAAACATGGTGGGAAAGAATGCTAGTTTGATTGCCATCTGCCATTTCTACCAAGTGACCATCCTTTCCGAAGACAAAAGGACTCATTTCAAAATAATACTGTTGAAATGGATGAAGCAGACTTACAACGGATTTCTGGTCGACATATAGCGACATGGGTGCAAAATTTACCAAATGTAGTACAATTGTCCGGTAGCAGACGACAACTCCCTAGATTTGGAAAGGATCACAACTAGAACAAGAAAAGTATTTTCTGAGAATTGCCTTATTAGTCAACACTTCTTGTATGACATAATCTGGATGTCATGCATATCGAGAAGAATATTTTTGATAATGTGTTCAACACGATCATGAACATAAAAGGCAAAACAAAGGACAACGCCAAAGCGCGTATGTACTTAAAAATGCTTTGTAAATGTCCAGAACTGGAACTACAAGACGTACATGAAAAAATTATGCAGCTTAAAGCAACTTACGTGCTTAGTGATACATAGATCAAAGAAGTGTGCTAGTGGTTGAAACAGTTGAGATTCCCAGATGGATATGTGTCCAACATAACACGTTGTATGAATGTTAATGAGGGAAAAATATATAGACTGAAAAGTCATGACTGTCATGTGTTCATGGAGAGGCTGGTGCCCATTGTATTCTATGACTTGTTGCCAAAGCCTGTATGGGGAGCACTGACTGAGATGAGTCAGTTTTTCAATATTTTATGTGCATTAGAACTCAGGCTTCGGGATGTACAAACTATCAAAGAAAATGTGGTCACGACCGTTTGCAAGCTAGAGAAGATTTTTCCTCCGACATTCTTTGATTCGATGGAGCACCTGATTATCCATTTGCCATATGAGGCTATAGTCGGAAGGCCAGTACAATTTCGATGGATGTATCCATTTGAGAGGTATGTGAGAATTTTTTTTTTTGGCCACTACATGTGTACGATATGTATGTCATCGTCATCTGAACTGTTGTTGTAGGTGCATGCATGAACTAAAAATAAAAGTTCGTAGCAAGGCGAAGGTGGAGGGTTCGATTACTGAGGAATATATTATTAAAGAAATTTTGAACTTTTATTCGATGTACTTTGATCCAGAGATTCAAACTCCACGTACTCGACCTCCACGTAATGATGATGAGGGAGTTGCTGATTCGTCCGATCGGCTCTCTATATTTAAGCATCCTGGACGTGCGTTCGAACGTTGCTTGACTCGCACGCTCGAAGATAGAGAGTTGTACGTCGCAGAGTTATGTATTCTTCTGAATTGTACTGAGATTGAACCCTATGTTGAGTATGTTCTTAACTCACATTGCCTTATGTACACAAGTTGTTTATCCTTCTTCTTGCCATTTAAGGTAGTAGTGTATTCATATTGCAGACAATTTGATTCAGAATTAGTACAAAAATATCTAAATATCCAGGACGTGGAGGTTGAAAAAGAATGAGAGAAGTTTTTTGCCAGATGGCTGAGATATCGAGTTAGTGTCGATCGTTGAATATATACGTTTCCATTTACTTCCATTGAGGTAAATGTTAATATTGTAACTATTTTGATTTACATATAGGTTGAACAAGGTCTTATTATTGATGAAAGAGTACATGAGATAAGTTATGACCCCTCAAAAGTTACACATGTCTATCCAAGATATATTGTGAATGGATACAGATTTCACACAATGGATTATGGATGAAATAAGTCTATGATGAACAGCGGCGTATGTGTTAAGGGAAGTGCATACAATGAAAATGAACTGGACTACTATGGTATTCTTGAGGAAGTCATAGAATTGCAGTATTTGGGACATGATAATTATGTAATCCTATTTTAGTGTCATTGGTTTGATCCTAATTTTGTTCGACATTACACAACATATGGGATTGTCGATGTCAAACATAGGTCTAAACTTAATACATATGAACCGTTCATTTTGGCCGAACAAGCCCAGCAAGTGTATTATTCAAGCTATTCATCATCTAAGAATAAAGATTGGTGGGCAGTTTGTAGGGTTAAAGCAAGACTTTTTCCCACTTATGAGTTGAATGTTATGTTTATGACATTTAATTCTTACAGGTCCCAATGCCCTCCCACCAGCTGTGTAGGTCACACCCCCACCACCTCCTGTAACAGGAATGTCTCTTTCAATTTATAGCCAAATATTATTCGATTAAATGTTATGCTTATGTTATTTAATTCTTACAGGCCTGAGTGCCCTTGTCGGCTCCTCCACCCAGCCGCTACAAGATGTCGGCAGTCGTCACGAGGGCGAGGGAGGCGGGGCCCATGATGGACGTCTGCCGTGTTGGATCTCCGGGTAAATTTATATGGTTATTCATTAAATTCATTATTTATCCTTCAACTGTCTAATGCCAACTATTTTAACATTTGTAATTGCAGTGATAAATTAGAACCTGCTGGGGCTGTCCGTCATTCTATCAGACTAGTAATTGCACATGTTCCCGGGCTGGCAATGTCTTTCAAAGAATTTTCGATCAGCGTCTGGGATTTATTGTTTGACATGTTCACAGTAAGTAATTTAATCATTTAATTCACGTCTTTCCTAAACTCAATTCAGAACAGTATACTAACCCATATAACTTAATTTATTTACAGCAAACTTATCAGTTCACGAGTGGACAGGACGTGGCGAGAGCTCGCCTTGTCTGGGAGGCTACTATTGTGCAGACAAATTACTGAAAGACATTGCATGATGCCTGAGTAAGGGCTCAGAAAAAAGCTGGTGGGAACCAAGACTGACAGCTGTTGTAGTGCCCGGGAATTTTATCGTAATTCATAAAGAATATTTTATGTCAGTATTTTGGGTTAGTGCTTGAAATATTATTTGCTTGAGTTAATAAAATATTTGACTAATAGTTTGGTTGAATTAAACTTAATAATAAAGGAGTAGACAATTTCTCCAGATTATAAATCAATTTTTGAGTAATTAAAATTTTGTAACTTAAATTGCTTGGGTGTATATATATATTAAGTTAGTTGTTGTTGGTAGATAGTGTTAAATGGGTTTTACCCTTTTTTCCTTAGAAGAAAATCTCACGTATATACATATGTATAATAGGTGAATGGGTGAGAGATAGTGGGTTTTAAATGAAGCTCACATAAATAAATATAGGTATAATAGGAGAAACGGATGAGAGCTAGTGGGTTTTAAATGAAGCTCGCGTAAATATATATAGGTACAACTGGAGAAACGGGTGAGAAATAGTGGGTTTTAAATGTCCCACTGTTCATTTTGATGAGATTACTATTCATTTTGGGGGCGATTTTCATTTCATGGGTTTTTATTTATTTTATATTTTTATATGATAAAGTAAGTCAAGGTGATTAATGTATAACAATTAGATTTTTCAAATTCTTTTTATATTGTGAGATATCAATTTTTAAAGTGGCTAATGAATAGTGATAATCGTTTATGCGTTACTATGTGAAATTTGTTTTACCGATAGCATGATCCTTGCGTGCAAATGACCATTTCAGAGTTTCCACTTGCCATTAGATTTAGGTTAATTTGAATTAAGGGTTGAGAATTAAAACCCCTAATATCAACCGTATGACCCTTTAAAGGATCAGATTGAAAGGGGAGTTGGCACTCCTTTATCTTCACTTTCTCTACAATTCATGGGAAGCTTCTGTGCTTCCATTTCCTCGGTTCTGAGAGAGAAGGGTCTGAGCTCTCGTACTGCCTTCCTGCTGTGAGTGAGAGAGATTTAGAAGGGAAGCAGTGCATGGGTGTTTTCTTGGAGGACTTTTGGACTGTTGCAAGCGTTGTAGCAGGCAGGGGTCAACGAGGAAACTGCATCAAGAAGCGTGTTCTTTTGATATGTCAGTTTTCTTCGCTTAAGGCAAGTTCCTAAGGTTCAACACATCCTTTTGGCATGTTCTAAACTGCTTTAAGAGGTCTTAGGTTAAAAGAAAATATGCATAGTCATAAAATATATCTCATGGCACTTGTTTTGGTTTAGTTCCAAATTTCTATCTCTGTTTAACTAGTATACCATGCAATATGTCAACACATCCATGCAAGTTCCTAAGATTTAAAACCCCTTTTTTTATATGTTCTAACTTGCTTTTAGTGGTTTTGGGTCAAAAGAAATATGTATAGACGTAAAACATGTTTCATTGTATCTCTTTCTGGTTTTATTCTATGTTAATTGACATAACATAGGGTGGAGTCGAGTCAGCCAACAATGGAGTCGACTCAGCCAATGGTGGAGTCGACCCAGCCCTTTGAAACTGCAGGGTAGAGTCGACTCAGCCAATGGTAGAGTCGACTCACCCATGTGCAATCTGCCTGTTCTGTCCCAAATTACAAAAACCAGAAAAAAAAGAATTTTGAGAGACCATTCTAATTCAGAAAAATCTTAAAAATTGGGAAATGATAAAGAACCAAGTTGGTAACCTACTATAAAAATTTCATGATCACAAAAATTCTGTACTTGAAATTATGAATTATTTTCTATGCAAATGTTACCTAGAAATAACCCTATTTTCTATGTAGAAACTTGAAACCTATTGTAGTGTATATTCTGAAAACTTCAGAAATTAAGATATCTTGACAGTAACTGAGAATTGTTGAAAAGAGTAGTTGAAGTACAGATTAGTGAAAAGAATACACTATGATGTATGGTTTTTGGCATATGTATATATATATGTAAGTTATACGGGCTATATGGACACCGCTGCCATAGAAGGTTCTAGAGCCAAGCTATAGAAATAACCCTATGGGGAGGCTCACCCTGTTCCGACCTCGAGGACACGAGGTGAAATCCTGGAGATGGACAAGTTCCACTAGTTAAGGTGGGGAGAATTTCCCTCGGTTCTGCGTAGTAACCAAGACTCGTCACCATTGCCTAGGCGACTAAGTGTCTATCTGTCTGACCTTCAAATTGTGGTTTGGGCACTATGTCTGGGCCATATGTTATCTGAAATTCTATCTCAGTATCTAAAATCCGTAAATACATATGACTTCTGAAATTATGTAAATTCTAAAATTCTATTTTTTGAAATCTATTCAGTCATATGAATTTCTATTTCTATTATCTGAAAATCTGAGCAGGTAAGTGAGTTTTGAAAAATGAAATTATAGTCATATATACACCTGTTTTCTGCTACAGACTTGTCTTTTTGTCCCCAGCAACCTGATTTTAGATATTCTAAGTATCATAAATTTCTATAAGTTTAATTGTCCTTGAAGTATGTTAGGCGTGGACAAAAGGAAAATAATTTGAATTTAGTAACTTGTTGAGTCTATTCCTAGACTCAAGCTTGCTAAACATTTTCAGGTGATTCCTTTGGTGAGGACGAGGAGTTAGTGCGCAATGACTCCGATCGAGAGGATTTGGTGTAATCTTTAGAGATCTTTTTCTTTCTAGTTGAGGTGATTATTGTTAGAAGATTTAAATTTTGTAATAATGGACTATTGTATAGAACTTTTACGTATTATCAGCTTTAGACTATTGAGACTTTGGGTATGTGATCTAATTGATGGAAATGAGATTTATCTTCCACTGTCAACTGTTCTCTTTATTTGTGTAGTTCGTCAACTAGATTCTGTTCTGTTGGGTTGTTCCCACTGTGGTATCTCCCCTAAGTCTGAAGAGAGTTGGAAACTGAACCAGATTCTAAGGTGGGTGCTACAGAGAGTGGTATCAGAGCCCAAGGTTGGGAATTTACATAAGTAAATCATCAACTAGCTTCATATCCCAAGATCAGATAGTTTCATAAGTTATATGAGCTGAAAATATACATATGAAGAAATATAAATCAGAAATAATTAGGAGCTCAAGCTTATTAATCCATTATTTTATAAGGTTATGACATCCCATGGTCGCCGTGCCGCTGGCCCTACTCGTGAAGAGGAATCGAGGAGAGATGTAGAGGAAGGTCAACAAGGATTGTCGGTGCCGTCGCCGTCGTCATTGGTTGATTATGGTGCTTTCATGCAAGGGTTGGTGCGAGTAATGCACACCCAGGCGGACGCGCATGCAGCATTGCAAGCCCAAGTTCAGGCTCAAGCTCAGGTATGGTGCAAAACCATTAGAGTTGCACATCTTAAGTTGAATGGGCCTTGTGATTAACCTACGTTATTCGTGGCTTAGGCCCCACCACACCCGGAGATAGTTCAAAGGGTCATTGACGGGCCATCAGCCATGGAACAGTTTCGAAGAATGAACCCACCATCGTTTAAGGGGGAGTGCCAACCCTTAGTTGTGGAGCATTGGTTGCATGCAATGGAGAAGGTGTTCCGAACAATTCGATGTGATGAGAATGAGAATGTCAACTTGGCAACATTTATGTTGGAGGTAAGGAAGTTATTTTTCATCTTTTTGTGCGAAGTGGTTCCTTAGCGTTGTGCTCACTCAATTTGGACCATGTGATTTCATGAACGTGCTGATGTGTGGTGGTCCTCTATTCTGCGAAACCAATTTAAGGATAGATTGGTGGAAGCGACATGGGAAGAATTTGTTCGCTTATTCAAGGCAAAGTATATTCCCGAACATGTCCAAGATAAAATGGAGCAGGAGTTTCTCACATTAACTCAAGGGTCCATGACGGTGCTGGAGTATGAGGCTCGATTTGCGGAATTGGCAAGATAAGCACCTCATATTGTGACCGATGAACGAAAGAAGGTGAAGAAGTTCGTGATGGGCCTTTGACCATCCCTGAGATATAGATTGGTGGCATTCAATCATCGGACGATGGAAGAAGCTCTGAGTGCGGCATGCCGACAAGAAAGTGAAATGGACCAATATCAAGAAGAAAAGAAAGCATTGATGAAGAGGCCATCATCGACTTTTCAACGACAAGACCATAAGAAGAAGAACTCTTTCTCTCGACCGTTAGATTTTGCGCCGACAAAGTCAGCTTCACCACAAGCCGATGGATCGGGAGGATCGTCAGGAGACAAGACAGAATGCAAGCATTGCGGAAGATGGCATGGTGGTAAGGAGTGATGGATGGTGACTGGCAGGTGTCTTAGATGTGAAAGCCCGGATCATAAGATCAAGGATTGTCCAAAGGCACAGTCGTCTATGCCCACTAAAGTCCCAATGGCAGCAACCACAGCACCAGTAGCAGCAAAGCCAGCCGGGAGATCCCGAGCGTTAGCACGAGTATTCGCATTGGCTAAGGAGGATGCGGAACAAGCAGATCATGTGACTGAAGGTACACTTTTGATATCAGGCTTCTATGCTAGAGTCTTGTTTGACACTGGTGCTACTCATTCGTTCATGTCCGACCGGTTTTCAAAAATATTGTACGATGAGTTGGGTTTGGTAGCAAGGGACTTAAATGTGCCCCTTCAAGTGCACACACCAGCTGGAGCATTGTCCACTACAAAAAGTTATCCTTCCTTGCCCATATGTGTTGAAGGGCGGGAATTACCTGGTCACTTCTATCTTTTGAGGATGAAGGACTACGATGCTATTCTCGGTCTTGATTGGCTAGAGAAGCATTATGCTCTCATTGATTGCCGGAAGAAGCTAGTTGTTTTTCGTATTCCTGGCGAAAAGGAGTTTTTCACCCTTTGCCTAAGATTGGGTAAGGAAAGTTTGTGGTCTCGGCCATGAAGGTAGCCAGATCATTGTACAAGGGCTGCAGTGCATTCCTAGCTTGTGTAGTGAAGATATTTTTTGACGGAACTTTCCGACGGACGTTAACTATCCGTCGGAATAATTCCGACGAAAAATATATTCTGTCAAAAAATATACAAATTTTTATTTTTAAAAATAATAATAAAAGAAATATTCGACGGATTTATCAACGGTATTATCGACGGAATAATATCTGTCAGAATAATTTCTGACGGAAACCCCGACGGGCTGCATTTTCTGTCGAAAATAAGAATTTCCGACAGAATTTTCGTGGTCTACTTTTCCATCGAAATTTTCGACGGACTTCCGATGAAAAAGACGTCGGTCGGAAACTTCCAACAAGGAATACCCGACGGACCTATTCTGTCGGAAGTCCGTCGGAGTGCCCTTCAGAAAGTGTGTTTTCGACGAATTTCTGACGATTATTTTTGTCGGAAACTTTGCCTTTTCTTGTGGTGCAAGTTTTCGCACCATTGGGATCACCGGCAATTCCTACACTTTATTTTTTTATTTTTTATTAATCAACCTACACCTACGCTTTATTAAATGTTTAACAATATCTAAGATCTATTCTCACATTCAGTCAAAAAGAGGAGGAATACCTAAACTTTTTTGACACTTTTTAAGAAACTGTCGAAATAAGGTGGCCATATACCTATGTGAAAATGAACCATAGGAATGGCTAACTATAGAAATTTTAAACCGTAAGAAATCGAGTGTTAAAAGAAGAATAAATGAAAAACATTGGGCATCTATTTTGTCGCCATCGAAGTCACCCCCTAATTCCTATGTTTTTTATTTTCTTTTTTTATTTGAAGCAACCTTTTCTTATGCTTTGTTAAAAGCGAAACAATATATTATTCTCACATTTACCCACAAAGCGTAGGAATAGATTGGTTTTCCCTACATTTCTTAGAAAATCATCGAAATAAGATGGACATATACCTACGCTATAATGAAATGTAGGAAATATACCTACGTAGTTTCTAAAACGTTGGAATAAGTTGTATATACCTATGTTTTATTGAAACGTAGGTAAAATTCGTGACTATAGGTCTCATTCCCTTGTAGTGATGGCAACTCCATCAAGACAAGAATTGGACAAAAATATAATTTATTAACAATCAAATTTACTATTACAACTCTTGATAACTCAAATTATAATGTCTAAACTCAAAAGAAAAAGACTCTCATAATTTCTAATCTCGACTCAGGAAAATAGAAAAGACTTGGGATCATCTAATGACTCTGGAGCACTCGGTCACTCTTGCCTTTCCCCATCAGAGTGAATTTCATCCTCGTTACTACCTGGAAAATATTAAGAAACACTAGGTGAGTGAAAAGCTCAATAGGATTTACATCTCTTTCACCAAGCAAAATATAAGTAATTAACATTATGATAATGTACAGAAATGCTACATGATGAGCGGTACAAAATACGAATCAAATCCACGAAAGATAATCATATCAGAATAAGATAGAGAATCAAGGACATATAAGATACTGAACAATTATAGGAATCGAATATCCAAAAGATATCTTGATCACTAATGCATCAATAACAAGATAACAACGTATGTCATGAAGTGAACATGTACAAATGAACATAACTATAGAATTGACTAGTAATTATCAAGTTCCAATAATAATTCCCCATCTTGGGCCAAGCAAGTCAAGTATCATGTAATTTATGTAATTAGAATAACATTCATTTATGTCATGTATAAGTAAATTGTCTAGATTAACTCATGCAGATCAGATTTAGTACAATGCCGCACTCATAATTTTTCCATGGGTACAGAATTAGACATTCCATCTGAACTAGCATCGATTGTTAAGCAGACCTAAAGCCCTTAATAAATCACTAGACAAATTTCATAAAAATAAGTGGCCAAGCGAAATCAAGGAGAGTTATGTTCCAGAATAACAAATGACACAATTATAGTGCATAGATCATGTAAAGAGAAGTATCAAATAAATAGAGGTCAAGTATAGAACTTTGGGGTAAGTTCATGAGAATACGAAATCCATGATTTATATAGAGAATCAGGAGGGTACTAACTTATAAAGATGATAATGACATCAAAATACGTCAAAACAGTCAACCTCAGACTTATAGAACTTGATAAAACGTGGCCAATCGTACGGGCACGATTCATGAAAATCAGGGTTGAACGTGGTCATGGTCAAGGCTGCAATCTCAAGAACGTAGTCTGAAGGGCGGGTGCGTCCAGACATGAACGCGGTCTCTGGGGATGCCGCCTTTAGGAACTAGAAGCTTGAACGCAATCTTTGGGTCGGCCGCATTTAGAACGGATAGAACAAAACTAAATAGAATCGTGTTTCGTGGCTATAAAGGCCAGTCGAATCTCCTCTTAGGCCAGTAAGATGAGATTCATAGGGTTTCTAGGGTTTTTAAGGTATAACCAACTCAACGTCCATATAGGAATCCATGGCTCTCAGAGACTTACGGAGGTCTTAGTGAAGAAGTTCCAATCCGAGGGAAGGAGTATCTAGCGGAGAGTTCTAACTTCACTAAGAAAAGGGGCTATGCGAGAACCAGAAATCATAGTACTCGGTATGTACATGCCACCAAATGACATGATCTTAATATAAAATAATCATAAAATCAACTACTTTAGTAAAACACTAATTATAAATAATTAAATCAGAGGCTAATCAAGCAATAATTTAATCATATGCCAACATCTAAATATTTTAGACATGAAGGAAATCAAATTTCAGAAAAGGTTGAAAATGAAGAATATAGATGACATGAGGGTAGAACTAATCATAAGAGAGATTTTATAAGATCAAAAGAAATGACTTTAAAGGATTTTAATCATGTTCAATATAGTTTACCTAATCAATTAATCGTTCAGATTGCATACTTAATGATAAACAAGATTTTTAACTCAAAATTATGAATATAACATGTTGAGAAAACTAGGGTTTCAGGTGAACCAAAGGCAGAACGCAGTTGCTCCAAACGCTGCCTTTATTTTAGAATGCGATCTAGTGGCGCGCCGCAATGAGAAGAATGTGATAAGTGATATTAATAAGATTATAGTTGTTCTTTGGCCCTATTTGAGCTGTCTCTTATGGTTGTTGTCCCTGATGCTCTGATCGACATGATTATTCGCTGGCACATTCCGAGTAGTTTTCACTGCTACTAGTTCAGGATGTGACACAGAGGTTGAGAGGCTAGAGACAATGGTGGTGTGCTCGATTAGATCTAGGGAGAAGTGAGGGAAAGGGGTGGGGGAGGAAGAGGAGGGAGAGGACAGGTGGGATTTAGGGTGAATCATGTGCTAAAAGTTAAAAAAGTGGAAAATGTTGAGGGCAAACTTTTGACACCATTAGGATCACCAGCAATTCCTACACTTTCACTTTTTTATTTTTTTTGCATCAACCTACACCTACGCTTTATTAAATGTTTAACAATATCTAAGATCTATTCTCACATTCACTCAAAAAGCACAGAATACCTAATTTTTTTGACACTTGTTAAGAAACTGTTGAAATAAGGTGGCCATATACCTATGTGAAAATGAACCATAGAATAGCTAACTACAAAGATTTTAAACCGTAGGAAAAAATGATATTTACTTACATTTTTCGTACTCGTAGGTAAAATCTGTGACTATAGGTCTATTTTGGTGTAGTGGTAGATTTTTCGCGAAGGTGCATGACTTCCTGCGTCAGTTCCCATAGACGTTGCCTAAGTGTTGTACAACACCTAGAATTTGTACTCGGGACCAGACAAAAGAGCTTGAACGGTAGCAAGCGGAGCTCCTAAGAGATGAGTAGAGCATTGAGTGGGGTGTTAGGCATTGGTCCTTCTTCTGTGATAGGGAGGAGGCCTCCTTAGAGAGGAAGGGAGACAAGGGGAGTCGAGTGGAGATGCTGGATGCTTAAGTCGATGGTTTTCCTACGAAGAAAAAAAGTTCTCGACTGGGGATGGGGTGTCCCGGTAGAACCCCCCAATACTTAACTGAACAATAGGTGGAGAAAAGAAATACTAGACTAGAACGTGCAGTTCTAGCGTACCTTGAGATGTTGATGTACTATATCTTTCATAGGCCTAGGCATCCAAATTAAGATGTGTGATACCAGGGGTTTGCCCAGGTGTGCACACCAAAAAAAAAGAGAAAAGAGAAGAAGAAAATAAAAAGAAAGAAGAAGGCAAATGGGCCAAGCTATATGTGTAGGGCCTAAATGTAATGAGCCAAGGAGACAAAAGGAAAGGAGGGGCCAAAAGAAATGGGGAAGGGATTTTCAAAAAAAAGGAAAAGGGAAAAGGGAAAATCCCACATTTCTTCACATTTCCCTATTCTCCTTCTCCTTCACGCTACCCCCCCTTTCCGTCTGTGTCTCTTACACGCGGCCTGTCCCTTGCTTCGTTGTCCGGAGGAGAAAGTGTGGCAGCAGCAGCAAAGCCCCTTGACTGCCAGGCCAAGGCCAGAACCAGCAGCAGCAGTGGTGCCCGGTAGCTCTTCGCAGCGGCCTAATGCGACCATCGGACGGTCAGGTGTCCCCTATCACAGATGGCAATGGCGGGCAGCGAGGGTAGGTGCACGGCCACCCCACAAGGGGAAATCTCCCTCTGATGTGCCGTACGAAGAAGTGATGGCTGCAACAACAAGGGACAGCTCCAAGCGACAGCAGCAGTGACGAAGGCAAAGGGGGAGGAAATCGAGCAAGATGGCCTTCGAACGAGCCTTGTAAACCTCCTATAAGAAGGCCCTTGGGTGAAGGAAAAAAGGCTGCTGAATGATAGAGGAAGAAGGGCCTTTTCTGTTCTGTCTCCATCTTCTTCGATCCTGAGTGTTGGGAACCTAAGGAGAAAGGGGGAGGTGTGCGAAGCATTTTGTAAATTGTGCCTTCTAGTATCTCCTTCCCCTTCTTCCTCATCCTCTGTTCTGTGGTGGGTGCTGTTCAGTAGCTCTCTGGATGTACTCTTTGTTGAAGAATAAATGAAATGCAGGGCTCCATTCCCTGATTTCTATTTATGATTACGGTGCCATCTTTCCAATGTATGTGCATATAGATGTAGCATGTATGTATATCCACTGTGTTTCCTTTGTTTTGCATTTCTTCTCTATGTTCTACCGGCCCCTGATATCTGCTCTTACGAGCATGGAGCCTGCATATACTATATATATATATATATATATATATATATATATATATATATATATATGATGGTCACATGCTCATTATGCTTGTCCCAACTCTATCCATTCTCTTAATATGTGCAGATGTGAGTCTGATATAACTATATATTTTCTACCTCACTGAATTCTGCTCCTTTGGTAGATATATGAATCCCCTTTTGATTTTCTTTGATATGCAGCATTCATACTACAATTCGTTCATCATTCTAGTGGCCACCGGCCCGGAGTTTGGCTTATCGTATAGCCATGACGCTGGGTTGCTAACCACCGGAATCCCTCTAAGTTTTCTTCCTTTACGATGATATCTATGCATCCTCAAATCCCATTTCGATGTTTGGCTGGCTCCACCACCATGATACCGAGGGGATGAGGCATATGGGGCTCGCCCCGGACTACGTATTCTCATAAACCTCTCCTCGTTGCCTTGATTTTTCACAATTTCTTTTCCCCTAAGTTTCGATTACTCTTAGATCCCTGGGGGCTCATTCCCTTATAATGTGGAGCCCGGGTGATCCCTCATTTAAAGGGTAAACATCAAAAGCCGTGTGGTTCGGCAATAATTCAAGATCACACCCGGGAGACGGGATTGTGGCACCCCCCTGTCATTGGGATCCCTAGTAGGCTCATCCTTAGGATTTTTCCACGACCAATGTGGGTTAATGGTGTTGCCACTTCCATGCTCACCTTGTTATTTTGGGGCCATCTCGGACTTTTCTCCATGGATATGTCCCCGTTTTAATCCTCCCAAAGCTCCGGGTAAGGGGAAATGCTGCCGGATTTTTGCCAGGTGGACTGGACTAAGGAATAATGATCAATAGACATGTAATTGAATTGATACTGTGAACTGAAATTCAGATGATGCAATGATCAAATATAATTCTAAAATTGCTGAAAACGAAACAAGCAAAACAGAAAATACGAGTTTTGATCATGAAACTGCTTGATTCAAGAATTAAAATCCAATTTGGACTAATGCACATCAAAAATGTAATACAATGATCAAACACATTTCCGGATTACTGAGGTCAGAATGAATAAAGATTTGTATAGTAAGAATCAAGTGCTCTCAAACCATGGCTGGGGAATCATCGTAAAAAGGGTGAATGGAAGAAACAAAAAAACATTTGAAGGGCTAATGCTCTGATTAATAATTCAGAAAAAACCTACACCCCATTCTCTTTTCTTTGAAGCTTGGTGCATTCTCTGCCTGGGAGGGTGCAGGGGTCGACCCATGTGTTAGTTTGGTTCTGTTTGCAATAAAAAATAATTAAAAGGAAAAGAAATAAAACTTGTGGGAGTTAGTTGCCCAGATTATAAATTAAGTCAAGAAATCAACGCCCTGTGAATGGACATTTGTGTGCATAAATTCCAAGATGTTGAGTCTTTGGGACTGTGAAGTTTTTTCCCCTCATGTCATTTTTTGTTTAGGGAGGACCCCTGCACCTGGGCAATTCGGTTTGCCACCAAAAGAAAAGAAGCCTGTAGAATCTACATCTGCATAATGGCCTTTGTAAAAAAGGGTTCTGTGCCAACATAGTAGTTGGATTCGCATTGACATTCCAATGGGAATGCATAGTGCTCTCTCATGTAAGCCACCATGCATCTTTGCAGGATCACTAAACCCCCATGAGCTCTGAATTTGCTTACCATTCTATTCGCTACCCCCCGATGTATACATGGCATTCATCCACCGCATCCCCCTAAATCACGCATGGAGGCATAATCGTAGATAGGATTCTCATGGCCATTCCTCATTCGAATGCTTGTTTGCCATAATCCTATGGGTATGTCAAATGGTGTGTGGCAGAAACCCGAATTGTGTTCGGGTGAAGCTATCACTATGCGTGAGTCGAGAACTCCGCCTTGTACCATGGGATCCCTGCGTGGATGCATGATCAAAAACTTGCACGATAATTAAAACATGCATTACCACATTTCAAAAAAAAAGAGGAAAAAAATAACAAATAGAAGTCTACTTCTGGCTGGGCTTAAGTCGACTTGGCCCACTGGCCAAGTCAACTTAACCCTGTTCCCAAAAGCAGAAGTCTTCTTCTGGCTGGGCTTAAGTCGACTTGGCCCTGTCCAAGTCGACTTGCTCCCCCCCTGGGCCCTGTTCCATCAAAAGAAGGGAGAGACAGCAGGGCAATCAAAAATAATAATAAATAAAATAACAATGCATGTGCATGGTTTATGACTGAATTTCAAAGAAAAACGAAGTTTCAAGTGCATTTGCATAATCATGTGACTAAATTTCAAAGAGAAAAAAAAGTCTCGACTAGACTTGCATGATCTTATGACTGAATTTCAAGAGAAAACAAAAAAAATCCTCAAGTGCATGTGCATGGCTTATGAATAGGTTTCAAGCATGAACAACACCTCACATGCATCTTGCATGCATGAATTCAAGAATCCTATCTGCATATGTGTAAAAAAGAGAAAATTCAGAAAATGCATCCATATGTAGAAACCCATAAGTGGTGAATGAATGAAGATACAAGATAAAACCCACCCTTGGATAGGCTGGTCAGCCTGGCTCTTAGGGCTTTGTCATGGTCCCCTCTGTCCTTTCCTTCATGACCAAGCTCACATATGCATCCTACAAGATTTTAACTCATGTGGAAGAAGAAACAAAAAATGCATTCACAAGGTCCCTCATCAAACTGCATAAACTCTTCTAAACTGGCATATGCTCGTTCACATTTGCTTCTATGTTATGAATTTGGACATGACTGATAAAAAAAAATCTCATAAACATGCACATTTGAACAACATGTAAGTCTTGTGAGCCCTTCATCTTAAAACACAAGAAAACAAAAAAAAACTGAACTGCATTGGCTACTGGGCTCGATTGACCGAACCCAACTTTCGGTCGACTGATCCGCCGTGAAGTCGACTTAGTAAGCTGCTGGAGTCGACTCCTTTCAGCGGGCTCCACCCTTGGGAGGTTCCGTCGACCGAACTGATATTTCGATCGACCGAACCCCCCCCCCCCTAATTTCAAAAAAAAAAGAGAAAAAGGGAAAAACAAGCAAGGCAAAACAACACATGACTAATTGCATAGAAACCATAAGAATTCTGGAAGGATAATAAAAAAGGGAAAGAATGATAAAAGTGAGGGCTGCTTCTTTAGTCCGATGAAGGTGGGGCCGACCCACTTTGATAGTGGAGTCGACCCAACCCCTTTGGCCAGCGGGTTTGAAACTGTGTTTTGATTGAAATTCAATAAGAAAACTCAAAGAACAAAATGGGTTGATGATGAAAATCTAAAAATATATATATGATAAAAAAATAACAATACATTCATTGAGAGAATTCAAACGGCAAGCTATCTGGATTTCTATCCTTCGACCCTAAGTAGGGGCAAAATCTAAAAATATATATATGATAAAAAAAACAATACCTTCATTGAGAGAATTCAAACGGCAAGCTATCCGGGTTTCTTTCCTTTGACCCTAAGTAGGGGGAAATTCTAAAAGTGCCCTCACAAGGCGTGCTTGGCTCCCAGGGACCGTCCCGTTAAAGCTATAACGCAACTTCGCATCAGGCCAATAATTCACTGGATTTGACTCGTTTAACCGAGATTTAACCGAACTTCTTGATTCCTCAAATTTTGAACTTGCCGCGTCCCGACATACATATGCGCCGATCTTATCGAAACGTTTATGATGATTTTTAGCCCGGACGCTCGTCCGAACATAAAATGGTCAATACCTGACCAATATGACCTCGAATAACTTGTTGGACCCTAATGAAGGGGATCTCAATGTTTTTATACCCATTCCTCACTTAATTCATGACAATTGATATTTAGGCCATAAGGCCCCATTTCTTGGTGACTAATCAAAGGTTTTCCCCTCTCCGAGGGGGTGTAATTAACGTCGTGACCTTTATGACGCGACGGGTCTCCAGTCCTGACCCGATACCCATAATTATCTGGTTAGTCAGATGGAGCACACCACGGGCTTCGGACCACTCTAGTCTTGAAGCCCGAACACACTGTCATTCACGTGACTGGCACACCCTCGCACGATGAAACCGATAAAAGATCCAATGATATTTTATCATTTTAAAAGAATTCTGAGTGCATCCCACAAGTTGGCACGCCCGGTGGGATTGGACCACCTTTCATCTTCTCGTCAAGATTTGGGGCCTCATGGCCTCTTCTCAAAATTCTAACTGTTCCTCAATTTGAAATTGCAGGTTGAATTTCAAACGAACAAGATGGCAGTCATCTTTGGTCCGCTCGTCATCGCCAGCCATGCCGAGCATGGCTATCTTGCTATGCCGGTCCAATTCGGCTGCTTCCTACCCGTCGTTGGCTTCCCCAACTTTTTGCGGGTGGCCTTTGTGGACCTCCTGGATGTCCAGGAGACGAAGCCCGTCGCCGCTGCAATGGCAACACCAAAGAAGATCGAAGCGGTGGGCAGCCACGTCCACCACACTCGCCACCTCACCTCAAGTAACGAGAAGCGCACCCCAGTTGCCAGGAGGGCAACCAAGAAGAATGCCGACACACTACGAAGCTGGCTCTCCACTTCGGGCAAATCTGTGCTTGTCGGAGGCGTCCAAGTCTTTCTGAATGGCCGATAGGCCAAGATCACGCCCAATAGGGTAATTCCAATGGTGTCGGTGCACAACTCCTTTCAAGCACTGGCCCAAGAGAAATCGAACCGATTCGAGTCCAAACCAAAGGGGGGGTTGGCCCCAAAGCCAACCAGATTCAAGCATATTCGGGTGCCCAAGCGGACTTGGCCCCGAGCTTCAACTCCGCCAGGCGAGGTGTTGCGGACCCTTGTCGAGGAAACCAGTCGGGATAAGACTGTGGCGGTCGTCACCGTCAGTGTAACAACGCTTGAAGATGACGGTGAGAGGCCATCCACGTCGTACATAGGAGATAGAAGTACAACCAGTGAAGGAAGATAGAAGTACATAGGAATTACACCAGAGAGAGAAGGGAGGCTCACAGGCCCCAAATAGTAACATCAGCTGTGTACATGATCACTTGCCAATCCACACATGTAGATCAATCAAGGGTTAATTTACAAAACAATCCTTACATTTGGATTGAAAAGTGGGATGTGCAAATAAAAACAGGTTGGCTTTATTTAATTTTAAAAGTCCAAGTCGGATTAACTAAAATTAAAACATATAATTAAGCCAATACAAGACAACGTGAAGCAAGGAATACATAAAAGCATCACTTATAGCAGGGGCATGCATATTTAAATCAAACTCAAATAATGTAGATAATTGAGATAATTATTTAAATTTAAATTTAAATATCTAATAATCAAATTTAAATAATATAATTATTTAAATTTCAATTCAAATTATCCAATAGTTGAATTTAAAAATAAATTTAAATAACATAATTTATCCTCAATTATCAATTTAAAAAAATTCAAAATTAGAATTTAAAGATTATCTGATAATCAAAAATTCAAAATTTTGAATTTTCAATAATAATTTTCAACAAAATTTAAATTTCGAATTTAATAATTATCAAATAATTAAAATAATCAAAATATTAAATTTCTCCTAATTATCTTCAATTAAAACAGATTGATATAGTGTAAAATAATAAAAAAACATTTTTACATTGGTCAGCGTGCGGCCGCCCACGCGTACATGCGGCCGCCCACGTGGCGCCCTGCGCGCGGGAACGCCATTTTTTTTTGAGCTTCCATGAACAAGGATGCACAACATCTTGTTCCCCGATTATGCTCTTCCGCGAACAAGGATGGCCAGCATCTTGCAATCCGATTACATCATATCTAATCCGTTTCAGTAAATGAAGATCATGAAAATAACCCCTAAATTTGATTCTATGTTGAAAAATTACATCAATCAGAGCGCAACCTGGCTCTGATACCATTGTAAAGATTCGAACAGCCTAATTCGGGTAGCGCAGCGGATAATAAAACTTAAATCTCGAACCCAGGTCCTATTGGAATTCTAGAACCGTGCTCTATCGATGTAATAAGATTACTTAGCACGGAACGACTCTGTCCGCAGTGCCCGATGTAAATTTCCATGAACGTAGAGCCGCATAGATGTGCGGCCTCTAGAGTAGATCCACACGGATCCTCATGTAGTGACGACGTCCACCTGTTCTTTCCCCCGTGCACGAACCACCGATGCTCAAAACCCCCTTCTTCTTCCTTGAGCCTTTCTCCCTTGAGATGGAGAGAGAGAGATCAACAAGGGGGAGAGAGAGAGAGCAAGAGGGAGAGGAGGGGAGGAAAGAATAAGGTAGCTTCTCTTATGTGCTTGGCATCAAGGGAAAGACACTTACGTAGGATGCATATATATAAGGGTTGGGTGCTTTCCAAAAGAACCCTTAAGAACTCATATTGTATATGTATCCTTCATATTATTGTACATATATATTAAGCCCTTCTTATATTCCTTTTCAAAGGAATGCAAGGCTTTTAACATATATATCGCTTTACAATAATATTCTGCCACCTGAGAATCTTATATGTGTGATCCTCTAGGCCCATAGTCACTCTAGTTTAAGGCCCATTAATTTTTAATTCTGAATTAGAAGTAAATTAAACTCATTATTCACTTCTACTAGAGCCGAATAATAGTTTAATTTATTCTGATCCTTTGATCACGTTGGGTCAAACAAATCCACGTGATCCCAGAGGACGCCAGGTTCAAACCACCCTGTCTGGTACCTGTAAGTCTACAGTTGCCACATCGCTATAATCCCTCGCTCTTTCTATGAGTCAGGTTTGATAGAGGGTATGGTAACTGTCAAACTCCATGATCGTGCCATTCGACCATTACCTCCTTAAAGTGTATGACGTCCGTTCTAAACGAACTCACACGACCCTGGCCAAGGATTTAGTGGAGCGTCAGTGTCATGACCCATTAACTGTCTGATATATACCCGACAATGAGCAATCCCTTCTTGACCTTTGATGATCTTCACACGTATCCTGATATGGTTAATGGCTTGGCAATTCATGACTTATGGTTAAACTAACTTAGCCAAGTATCAAATCATTCCAGTTCTCGTGTAAGATCCGATCAATGTCTCAGGTCAAAGGACCAACGATGCTACCGACATAATTGGATCTTCAGTTGACATTAGGTATAATCAACCATCTGAAGATCCAATGGCGGATTAGTCCAGTGTACATCCTCCCAGGACGTACACCTACACATATGTATTGGTGCCCCACACTAGTGACTATGAGACTGCTCACCCATACATCATGTGTACTGGTTTAATAGGTAATCAAAGTCCCCGAGTGATTACCCTCCAACCAAGAACAGTTTTAAGGTATGTGTCCATATAAAGTCAGTCTCATGATCGCGATCTCATCTCGAGTTGACTTTACAACAACATATCCTAGGGACATCGTAGAGTAATATACAATTATAAATTTACGCTCAAATACCACTTTATTAATGATGAACAAGATTGTACAACTATCGGGCCAACTCGACCCGAGATTAACTTGTAGGACACCCAATACTAATAATCTCCCACTTGAACTACAACCAATTGTCTACAACTATGAGGCACATCTTATCCCGATGGTGCTCAAACACAATCTGTGTCAAAGGCTTAGTCAGTGGTGATGGGGGATTGGTGATCCGCTCTGATTACAGGTTAAGGGATTGGAGTAGCACGACTGAGATCCAGAGGGGGGTGAATGGATCTCAGTAAGGAATTTTTATGGAATAAAAAAAAATAAACCTACACTTTTGATCTAAAGCAAATAGCAAAGTTCTGTTCACAGAGAAAACCAACAAATATCACTCTGATGAAGGAAGTGCTCAATCAACCAATTAAAGTACCTGGCGGGGGTTCGATCTAAGATATCCTCACGCAAGAGGTGACATTCTAGATAGGCCTGACCTATCCTTCCTATGACGCCTTTTGATATACTGATAGGTTGATGAGGCACTCAGATCATTAGACTGTAATTGCATTCAGAACTGAAAGCTAAGGCCAACGTTCCTAATCATGCATCTAACGGAGCAAAACTCAGACAAGCAATCACATACAAGATAAATGATTTTTAGGTGGTTCAGTCTCAACCTTGAGACCTACATTCACCCCACACTCAGATCTGAGTGTGGCTTCCGCTGTCACTCAGCTTAACCGCTGATCCACAGCTTCGGGGATGAATCCCTACAACCGCTGACTAACAACTTGATCTGCTGAGCCCACAGCTTGCTATCCGAGATTCACACCTCGCCTGTTGAGCGTCACAGCTTGCTCCGCTGACTTACAGCTTGAAAGACAATGAAGAAAGAAAAAAATACAAAACGACTTAGAACTAGAAACATATATAGCAATAAAAATAATGTAGCTCAAAGATGAGCAAATGATTCTAGATTTGATCTAGAGATCATGACTACAGCAGCTCTCCCTTCTTCTCCTTTTGTGATACTCTGTTTTAAACCTTTTCCCAATTCTGCAACTTACTCTTTACCTTTCTCTCTGAAGCTCTTCACTGCTCTTAGATTTGACTTCGCTGCTTTTCTCCTCTTCTCTCGTTCCTCCACTTCTATCTCTCTATCTCTTTTTCTCTATCTTTCTATCTCTTGCTCTGTCTCTTGGTCTATCTATGTGTCTCAAAGAACCTCCTCTTTATATACCAGCGAGCTGGATGGCGTGGACCCCGCATAGATTGGCTCTGGCTCGTGGAGGGAGAATTCCTGCCAATGGATTTATCAGGAAAGTGGTTTGAGTGATTCCACGTATCACATCTGGTGGACGGGGCGAGACCACATGGCTGAGTGTTCTTGGAGAGCAAGATGCCTTGGATCACGTGTTTTATTAGCTTGAATCTTGGATCACGTGCCCTCGAGTCTCTGCTACTCTCAGTCCATTAAGTGTTTGAGTAAATCTTGTCAATAAGAAATAAGACATTTAGTCAAACACCTTTTTCATAATCATTGCCCATGAGAATGTATACTTAGACAATATCAAAAAATTCAGATGCTCAGACCGAGGAAGTGTATGATTATGTAAATGCCTTAAGTATAGATTTAATGCATAGACTTAATGACCTGAATCTAGATGTGCATCGACCCGAGTTTCTACATTTGCATAGACCTGGATGCTTCATATGCACAGACCCTAGACATGCACAAAGCTATATGTGCACAGACTCTACATGTGCACAGAGATGTATATGCACAGACTCTATATATGCGTAGACCTTAGACACTATATGTGCATAGATCAAGTTCAGCATGATAAAGCATATGCATTGACCTTGTAGAGTATGCTACAATACGTGCATCAACCTGTAAGACATGCTACAAAACATGCATTGACCTGAAGTTCATAAAACTATTATGAGCATCGGCCTTATAGAATGAGTGTAAGGATGTGCATCGACCTTTCCTTACACAAGATGCAATGTGCATCGACCTTGCCTTACACAAAATACAATGTGCATCCACCTTGTTTTACTCAAGGTACAATGTGCATCGTCCTGATACACTACTGGTGAATATATGCACCGACCTGTGTGGCTTCATGCAAGAACATGCATCGACCTTTATTTTCAACGTAGCATAAGGATGCATCGACCTGAATGGATAAAGACATATGCATGCATCGACCTGACAGGCGTAATATGAAGTTGTGCACTGTCCGATCTTGCTTAAGCCTAAAATGTGCATTGACCTATCAGACTTGTTGCAGAAATGTGCACTGACCTAATGTGAAGAAAGTGTAAATGTGCATCGACCTTACCTAACTAAGACCTGAACATGCATCGACCTGAATTACTAAGTGTCTATATGTGCATCGACCTGAGTTTTGACACTTAGACAAATAAATGGTTTGTTCAATGTGAAATATTCTTATGCAGTTCAGTCTCAACATGATTCATAGAGTGTCATCATCAAAATCAGGGTTCCAACAATCTCCCCCTTTTTGATGATGACAACTATGAGTCATGTATGTGTTTGCACAAAATTAAATCGATACACTTATTCACTCATTCAATCATGGATCCATAAAAATAGTCATTCATCTAAAGTGGCATTCATTTCAGACAAGAGTGTGCACATATCAAACCAACATTTTCATTTTTCATTCATCATACCAGAGCAAAGTACAAGACTAATCATGCAAACATACTAGATGCAAAACTAACTATAATGCTCTGACTAACACACTGTGTACAATAAGAAAAAGAAATATTGTTTGTCTCAAAACATCATCTTCAGATAGCATCTTCAGACTATCAACTTGACTGCTCATCTCAGAACATCACATCATGACTGCTCTCCCCCTTTGTCATTATCAAAAGGAATCAACAAATAACTGGCTTTCTAAGGCATCAAACATCAGTTGCCAAGGTCCTGCTGAAGCTGCCACCTCTCTATCTGGCTCTTCTGGTGGGTGTTCTGCTAGAACTGCCACGTTCAGTCAATGGTACTGCTCGTGGAAAGCTATTTGGAATGTTCTCAACTTTAGTCCCTAGTGCAGCAAACTTGGCCATGACTTTCTGATCATTTTGCTGAACTTGAGCTTGTGGTTCTTTGACAGTTGTGGTCACATCCACAAACCAACTCTGTAACATGCTGCACATGTTCTCTAACTGGGATGTCTGTTGATGGTGGATTTCTGCCTTGGAAGTAGATGAACTTGTTGCCTATGTAGTGACAACATCTGTAAAACTCCTGGACATCTGCTGCACTTGTTCTTGGACAATGTCAAGTTTGCCATAAATATTGCCCAATTGGATGATATTGCCCTGAACTTCATCTGATATAGTGTTAATTCTCTGAGACAAAGCTTGTTGTTCTAGTTGTTTGTTATTCAATTGTGCTCTAATTGTCTGTTGTTCCCTTCTGATGTCATAAGCATGAACCAACATTTGAGTTGTCTTTATGTGAGTTTCTGCTTGGTTCAATTTCAGATTCTTCATTAGGGTACCAGCTTCTTCACAAACATGCAGAAGAGAATCTAAAAATCCATGAAGTCTCTCATCAGATCTGTACTTATCCCTGACAAACTTCTCCCATTGGTTGTTCACAATTTGTTCTACATGAACCATTCTAGCATCTAGTCTCTCTACAGCCATGTTTAAATGCATGAAAGATGCATTCATGATTCTAAACTGATTAATCAATAAATTTACTAGAGAAGGATGCACTTCAGTAGCATGTTGAGAAGAACTTGGTCATGCTGAACCTGAAGCTTGAAATTCTGGTGGGACTTGAGGTTCTTCAGGAGATAAGGGTAGCTGAATACCCAAGGCCATCATAGGCCCATGATAAGGTCCATGATATGTGGCAGGACCTATATACTCTTCTTGTGGTATTTCAGCTTCAACATCTTGAAGTTCATGTGGTTCTTCTTGTAGCTCTTCCACCCCTTGCTGCTCTTGGGGTTGGTTAACATGTGGCTGCTGCTCCTGTATGCCTTCTTGCGCATTCAGATGCTCTGGTTGGACTACAAACTGCTACTGCTGTTGTTCTATCTGTTCAATAATCTAATCAATGTGTTGATCAAGATGCTGCATTACTTGCTCATCAGACAAAAAATGTTGTTCTAGCTTATGGAGGTCTTGTTCTGGCTGTACATCTCTTTCCATTTCTTCCCTTTCTTCTTCTTGCTGAATAGGCTACTGCTCTTCCTGTAGCTCTGGGTGAGGTTCTTCTTGCAGTTCAGGAGTATGCTCTTCCTGAACTAACTCTTCCTTCTATTCTGGTTTCACTTGCAGATTCTCATCATGTAACCTTTCATCACCAGTCTGCTGCTCAGCATACACTGCCACTTCCTGCTCAGCTACTTGTGGCTGGTCCTCCCCCTGACATTCTGCATCTTACTAAATTTATTCCATATGTTTCACATCTTGTTGCTGCTACTGCTATTGTTCAGACTCTGGCTGTTTTTCAATTTCTATTTTTTGTTGCTGCTGCTCAAGTTCTGACTCAGATGGAATTTATGGTTCTTCTTCGTCCAGCTGTGGCTGTTGTTCTTCTTCCACTTGTTGGAGTTCTTCTTCTTGATGGAGATGTCGTTCTGCCATTTCCTGCTCAGTCTGATCTGCTGGCCCCTGACTTTGGACTTTTGCACCTGATGGCTTAAGCTTCATAAATTTAGTGATGAAGTCCATATTGTATATATTTACTTTAGGGATTTTCTTGAATATCTCATCCCTTAAAGAAATGTTCATATTCTTGAAAATAGCTGTCAAGTGGGCTGCATAGGGTAAGTGTCTTCTAGATTCCTTGTAGGTTCCAATAATCTGAATCATTAACTCAGGTAGATATACTCTGATTCTCTTAAACATACAGAAGAAAATAAACCTTTGTGACTCAATTAATCTCTCTCTACCTCCATCTTGTGGAGTTATGATTGTAGTGAACATGTGATGTAATAGTCTCTTCAGAGGGGAAAATTTGTTTGCATTGAACTGAGTCAGTTTGGTTTGCTTTTTGTCCTTAGGGTTACAAGGCTTGTTAGAGAGTATGGAGTAGGCCTCATGTTTATTATATTCAAAATCACCTTCAACTACTCCATCTTCAGGAATCCTAAAGACCTTGTGGAGAAAATGTTTGGTAATCTCAATTCTAGTTCCTTTCACATGGGTCAAAATCTTAGACTGGTCTAGATCAAATATCAGGTTCTTGTAAAATTCTGTAACTAGTCTAGGGTAATAGTATCTGTGCTTCCCCATAAATGTCTTCAATTTTTGAAATTTGATCAAACCCAATAATTCAGGATATTCAGCAAGCATTTTATGGTCATGAAAATCCACATACCGCGGGAAAATGATCTTTGCAGTCTCAAGCACTGAATCTGCTTGCATGGAAGAGATATCAGAGTCCTTTTCTTCTTCAGATACCCTGCGAGTCCCCTCTGCGGCAGATGTCTTGCGCCGCTTGGCTGGTGCTTCAGACACCTTTTCCTTTCCTTTAGCAGATTTTTCTTCACGTAACCCCGAAGCGATGCCCTGATCATGTGCAAGCTTTGATCTTCTTTCCTTGTGAGGAACTGCAATCGCTTTCTCAGATAGGGCGTCCGTCGGTTGCTGTTCCTTTGGAGCCTTCCGCTTCCCCTTACTCTTGGAGGCTGGAGAAGACATATTGGATATGAGAAGGAAAAGGCGATTAAAGGCACTGGTTTGAGAAGACTGGAGGACAAGAATGGAGTGAGCAAGTTTCGCACAGGGTGAGAGGGCAAGGATGACTAGGATGCTTCGATGTGAAGGGTTTGGAATGGGATGAAAGCTTGACCTGGGTAAAATGCGTTTCAACGGTGAGGTAGACGTTGATATAGGGTAGAGTTTAGACAAGAAATTATGCCAACTTTACCAATTTTAAGACCAGTTCCTAGATTACCCTTCTCTTTAAGTTAAAATGTCTTTCTTTACATTTACATGGTTTTCTGCTTATGAAAATTATATCTTTATGCATTAATCTTCTGAAATTAATCCTTTGATGCAAGATCAATGGAAATAAAGCAATCTAATCAGGGTACTAAGCCCAGTCAGAAAACCATCAATCTTACTTGTCATTTTCATTTAGGCAAAACTGATTTAAATTTGTCTTATATTAAAACTATTTTAAGTTTTTGAAAAAGAACTCAGAGTCAACCATATTTTCTTTTGCTTTTTATTTACTTGACTGAGCACTCTAGTATGACTACACCTTTTTACTCAAGGAGACATGTTGACAAGACACCAGAATCCCTGGTTACTCAGTGCAGTCAACATTTATGCTTCAAGTTGTGAACAGAGATAGCATCTTTCATCATGACATAACCTCTGAATTTCATTGATACAGATGGTCAGTTTCTCAAAAGATATGCCATTGCTCTGCCTTTTTCTCTTTTTTATTTAATGGCGTATTCCCTAGTCTTATATCAGATTTTGCTTAAAGGCAGTTTAAGAATAATATAAGTACATGATTCTTTACCAGATTGTCTTATTACTTATAATTTTTAGATTTCTGAAGATCTATTGGACAATTCCAATTTTCAAGTGTTTTAAGACCATTGAAGATACATTCAAGGACAATCTTGAACAATTAAGATAAGATTTAATCTTCATAGACAAAAAGTCACATTTTGGTAAAGTCCAGCAACTTCCTTTTAGATCTGGGTGATCTTAGAAACTGTATCTCTTGGTTAGTAAAGGTGATAGATTTCAAGACTTACTTCCCCTAAGTGACAGAATCTAATGACAAACTCCCCCTGAGAGAATGCATAGACATTTGGGAAAGACTTGTCATAGATAGAATAGATGAGACAACAGAGATGGAGAAATCAACAAAGTAAAGATAAGTGAGAGTAGTAAGGTAGAAGGCCACATAGAGGTAAGGGTAAGACTTGGGATAGATTTGCAGACAACCAGCCTTACTTGCTTCTAATCAGACAACAGCCTTCTATATAGAGCAAAGCAGCATACAACAACCAGTTTGTACTAAGTGTAGTAAGGTCAGTGTTCCTTTATGTACATCGACCTATTATATAGCAGGGTCTGAGCAACTTCCATATTCATTGCTACTGGCTCATTCAGACAGAACATAGAGCCAATCATCAAAGTATCATTGACTTCACTAGAATGAGATTTTAGCAAAATAGCATTTAAACCAGTAAGAACAGCAATACACATATTCTAACAATCAGAAGCAGTCCAATATATCTGCCAGAATTGACTCAACTCCCCCTCACTGTGTTCAGTAGTTTCAGCCAAACAACAGTCCCTTTTTCTCTTTGCACATAGATATGCAACAATAAAATATAGATCACAGATTTATCACTATATGCAAGTTTTTGAACCCTTGGTACTTGGCGGAGGCTAGCCTCTACGCATGATGTGGGTTTCCTGACAGAAATGATCTGCCCTTCTCCCAACATACCATTTGATATAACAAAGGGTCATGCAGACCTATGCTTCTACTATGAGTATGAAAAACTAACATGAATGATTTTTGGCATATGAACTCTCATTTGAGACTAGCATGTGGCAGATATTCAGAAACATAACAAGCATGACAAGATAGCATCAATAAATGACACCAATTGATAGAATTGCATCAAATGACATCAATAAATTCAATCCGACCAAACATGCATTAATTCAAAGAGTATTATTCAAGCAACAAGATAAGAAAAACAAGAGTGGGGTTTGACTGACCATCATGTGCCTTGATCTTTATTAAACCCCTTTATTTTCTGCCATCAAGGCACCCCTGCAAACAGAGAATTATTTTGCAAACCAAAGAACCCAAGAGTTCTTAGGTCCTGTCAGATGAGTAACACCTCTAACAGGTGTACTCCAAGCATTCCAAACATTTGAATTGTCAGATTTCATTCAATAGCATTTAAACATAGTATGTCTAGATTTTCTACAATAATTGCAAATTGGATGCCTATTAGTTGATGCAAAATTATTCCTGAAATGAGTATTTCTGAATGCAGGCAACTAAACATGTTTATCATAAAAATTCTTCCTAGCTGACCAGCATTGTGATGCAACATGCCCAAGTTTTCCACACTTGAAACACTCAATATTTTGAACAGCATGCTTCATAACATGATAATTATTTGCATGATTGTTTTTAGCATGAAACTTGCCAAACTTCTGAACATCTTGTTTCATTAGGTTACAATCATGCATGTGGTGACCCCTTCTTCCACAATAGAAGCATGAAATTCAATTTTTATTTCTGTTTGCATGTTTATGTGGAATGGCATTGGGCTTAACATGCAAGTTGACATTATTCCCAGAGATGTTTCTAAAATTTTTCTGTAAATTCTTATTTTCATTCTGAGAGACATTCATTTTCTTAAGAGCCTTCATGTCATCAGCTTTCATAACCTGGCAGTCATCCATAACATGCCCTGCCCTACCACAGTAATGACATGAAGCATTCTTTTTGTGTGCATGTGAATGAGTGGGAGACTTATGAGCTACATACACTTGAGTATCAGAATTCACAGTAGTAACAAAACATTCTTGGTTCTATTCAGATCAACAAAATTTTTCTATTTTTCAAAATTTTTCAAATTTTTAGTTTGTTTTTCAGATTTTTGAGCAGTAAATTAAAAAATAGATGGTTTGGATGTCTCAGAACAGCTCATAGAAGGAGTAGACATTTTATTTTCAAACTGCTTCTCATGGACTGGATTGTAACCTAGTCCTTCTCTTTGGAAACTCACTTTAGTTCCAAGAATTTTATCCAAGTTCTCCTTTCCCTTAACAAATCTGGATAAGGAATTTTTTAAATCTTGAATTTCATAATTTAAAGAAATATTGTTAACCTCATAGCAAACAATATCAGATTCACAGAGAATTACTTGTTGATGTAAGATATCATTCAAACCTTTGAGTGTGTTAATTTCCTGTTTCAATTTCTATTCATTGTCAACTTCAACACACTTTCCTTTATCAAATGTTAACAATCTCTTTGACATGATAATATTTAGTACCATCAGTTTTTTATTTTATTCTTTCAGATTTTTGTTTTCTTCAATCAGATCAACTTTAGCCACTGAATTCAACTTTTCATTCAAATCTTCTTCGATCTATTCAAATTCCTTTTTCCTATTTAATAGTGGTTCATTCTCTTCCCTAAAAGAATCAATCAGCTCTTCTTGCCATTTCAGATCAGACTGGAGACTGGCATTCAATTTATTCACAGAAAGACATTTATCACAAGGATTATCAACTTTCTTTATTACAGATTGAAGATGTTCATTCTCAGATTTCAAACATTTTATTTCAGATGACATGCTCTTTTTCAATTTTTTATTTTCTAACTTGACTTTCTTATATTTATCTAATAAACCATCATACAATTTCATCAAGTCATTAAACGTAAGTTCATCAGATTCAGAACTTACCTGAGATGAAGATTCATCTTGTTAATCACTACTGTGATCTTTTGCCATAAAGCATTTGTTCCCCTCTTGAGTGTACATCTCTGTCAGTTTGTCCAGAATCTCCTTTGAATTCCTGCACATAAGCAAACTAGGGAACTTATCAAGATTTATCACCTTCTTCATCATCTTTAGGGCTTTCACATTATCTGCCTTTTTAAGTCTCTGAATGACATTCCATTTGGATTGATCCTCTGGGATGTCATATGGATCATATGCAATAAGAACCCAGATATTAGAATCAACAGTATTCGCATAATCCCTAAATTTTCCTAGCCAAATGTAGATACTGGAACCGTCAAATTTCGGAGGATTGGCCATGAAAACGGATTTAAATCAGAGACAAGGAAACATTGGATACACCACAGATGCAGGATCAGATATGTAGATCGTTGGATATAAAATCACAGAAACCTACTCTGATACCAATTGATGGGGGATTGGTGATCCGCTCTAATTACAGGTTAAGGGATTAGAGTAGCACGGTTGAGATCCAGAGGGGGGTGAATGGATCTCAGTAAGGAATTTTTACGGAATAAAAAAAAAACCTACTCTTACTGATCTAAAGCAAATAGCAAAGTTCTACTCACAGAGAAAACCAACAAATATCACTCTGATGAAGGAAGTGCTCAATCAACTAATTAAAGTACCTGGCGGGGGTTCGATCTAAGATCTCCTCACGCAAGAGGTGACATTCTAGATAGGCCTGACCAATCCTTCCAGTCACGCCTTTTGATATATTGATAGGTTGATGAGGCACTCAGATGATTAGACTATAATTGCATTCAGAACTGAAAGCTAAGGACAATGTTCCTAATCATGCATCTAACTGAGCAAAACTCAGACAAGCAATCACACACAAGATAAATGGTTTTTAGGTGGTTGAGTCTCAACCTTGAGACCTACATCCACCCCACACTCAGATCTGAGTGTGGCTTCCACTGTCACACAGCTTAACCGCTGATCCACAACTTCGGGGATTAATCCCTACAACCGCTGACTAACAGCTTGATCTGCTGAGCCCACAGCTTGCTATCCGAGGTTCACACCTCGCCTGTTGAGCGTCACAGCTTGCTCTGTAGACTTACAGCTTGAAAGATAATGAAGAAAGAAAAAATACAAAATGACTGAAAACTAGAAACAGATATAGCAATAAAATAATGTAGCTCAATGATGATCAAATGATTCTAGATTTGATCTACAGATCATGACTGCAGCAGCACTCCCTTCTTCTCCTTTTCCGATACTCTGTTTGAAACCTTTTCCCCAAATCTGCAACTTACCCTTTACTTTTCTCTCTGAAGCTCCTCACTGCTCTATGATTTGACTTCGTTGCTTTTCTCCTCTTCTCTCGTTCCTCCACTTCTATATCTCTATCTCTTTTTCTCTATCTTTCTATCTCTTGCTCTGTCTCTTGGTCTATCTATGTATCTCAGAGAACCTCCTCTTTATATACCAGCGAGCCGGATGACGTGGACCTTGCATAGATTGGCTCTGGCGTGTGGAGAGCAAATTTTCGCCAATGGCTTTATTAGGAAAGTGGCTTGAGTGATTCCACGTGTCACATCTGGTGGATGGGACGAGACCACATGGCTGAGTGTTCTTGGAGACCAAGCTACCTTGGATCACGTGTTTTATTACCTTGAATCTTAGATCACATGCCCTCTTGAGTCTCTACTACTCTCAGTCCATTAAGTGTTTGAGTAAATCCTGTCAATAAGAAATAAGACATTTAGTCAAACACCTTTTTCATAATCATTGCCCATGAGAATGTATACTTAGACAATATCATAAAATTTAGATGCTCAGACTGAGGAAGTGTATGATTATGCAAATGCCTTAAGTATAGATTTAATGCACAAACTTAATGACCGGAATCTACATGTGCATCGACCCGAGTTTCTACATGTGGACAGACCTAGATGCTTCATATGCACAGGCCCTAGACATGCACAAAGCTATATGTGCACTGACTCTACATGTGCACCGACATGTATATGCACAGACTCTATATATGCGTAGACCTTAGACACTATATGTGCACAGATCAAGTTCAGCATGATAAAGCATATGCGTCGACCTTGTAGAGTATGCTACAATACGTGCATCAACCTATAAGACATGCTGCAAAACATGCATTGACCTGAAGTTCATAAAACTAGCATGAGCATCGGCCTTATAGAATGAGTGTAAGGATGTGCATCGACCTTGCCTTACACAAGATGCAATGTGCATCGACCTTGTCTTACACAAAATACAATGTGCATCGACCTTGCTTTACTCAAGGTATAATGTGCATCAACCTGTGTTTTACGCAAGATGCAATGTGCATCGACCTGATACACTACTGGTGAATATATGCACCGACCTATGTGACTTCTTGCAAGAACATGCATTGACCTTTATTTTCAACGTAGCATAAGGATGCATCGACCTGAATGGATAAAGACATATGCATGCATCAACCTGACATGCGTAATATGAAGATGTGCACTGATCTATCATGCATAAGCCTAAAATGTGCATTGACCTATCAGACTTGTTGCAGAAATGTCCATTGACCTGATGTGACGAAAGTGTAAATGTGCATCGACCTTACCTAACTAAGACCTGAACATGCATCGACCTGAATTACTAAGTGTCTATATGTGCATCGACCTGAGTTTTGACACTTAGACAAATAAATGGTTTGTTCAATGTGAAATATTCTTATGCAGTTCAGTCTCAACATGATTCATAGAGTGCCATCATCAAAACCAGGGTTCCAACAAGTGGATCTACTATGTTGTCTTCAGATGGTACACGCTCTATCACCACATCTCCACGATCAACAATCTCTCGAATAAGGTGGAAGCGCCTCAAAATGTGCTTCGACCTTTGGTGAGACCTTGGTTCCTTAACCTACGCGATGGCCCCATTATTATCATAAAATAATGGGATGAGAGCTGATATCTGGGGAACTATGCCAAGTTCCAAGATGAATTTCTTCATTGAGACGGCTTCCTTAGCAGCTTCAGCCTCAACAATGTATTCTGCCTCTGCCGTTGAGTCTACAGTCGTATCTTGCTTGGAGCTTCTCCCACTGACTGTCCCTCCATTCAATATGAATACAAATCCAGGTATGGATTTACAGTCATCTGGATCTGACTAGAAACTAGAGTTTGTGAAAGCTCTAAGTTATAGGTCCTCTCCTCCATAAAGTAGAAAAAGATCCGTAGTCCTTGTTGACACCCGTTTTTTATCGATAAGTTGAGTCGTTCCTCTTACTCCCATCTGTTGATGCCTCGAGTTGTCCATCACTCGCTGGGCATTTTCTGGTAAATCATGGGCCAGTTTTATGGGTAACCTCCCTCCTTGGTTGGGTCCGTATCGATTCAGGGCTTAATGGGCCTTGATTTTTGGTTAATTGAACATGTTTATGAAAATCAAGTGTCCAGGAGCATGTACGGTTCATCCTCAACCGTTCAACACTTGGGCGGTTAGATATAGACCGTTCATACATTTATGGTTGATTTTTGATAATTTTCTGAATTTCCACCGCTAAGAATTTATGCGGTCCTAATCAAGCCGTTCAACATAATGGACGGATGGATGGTAACCGCCCATATCTCAGAGTCCTGCGCTCGATGGTTTTCTCAGATAAGTATCTAAATAATTGAATTATCACCGACAAGGATAGAACGGTGGGTCCTTGGCCGCTCTACTTTTGGACGGTCTTATCTGAGCCGTTCATCTATGAGAGTTCAACGGCGAACGTTTCGGTCAGTTCGAGGGATAATCTGGATTATTTCAGATTTATTTTGAATTTCCACCGACAGGGTTGGACGGGCCGGACATGGCCGCACGTCCCGTTGAGCGGTCTATCGTAAGACCGTTCATCTGTTCGATTCCTGAATTTCAGCTGATTTTATCCCTTTTATCCGTGGTTTTATCCCCAACTTCTTTCATCAATTTCTCTACGGATAATCAACCATTTTGAGTGCCGTTTCGACTAGATGAGAGATAATTCTATTATCTATGATTTATCTTTAATAATCTTGTCCCGAAAATGGCTCTAAACCCTAGTTTCGGGGCTGGCTTTCTAGGCTCTATAAATAGACCCTAAAGGTCAGACTTTGAAAGAGGGGGGAGATTTTGGTCGACGGCGAAGCCCTGCCTCATTCTTGAGCGACCAAGCACCAAGGAGGGAGGCTTTTTACGTCCATACAAGCCTCCGGTCTAGGGAGTAGTCGATGTTTAGAGTCGTTTGTGTTTTATAGCTTTCGTCACTGTTCATTGCATGCATTACTTTCTCCCTACGTCCTCCTTCATTTTTTTATCACCATGCACACATCCACCAGTGTTTTTGACACCCTAGGGGTTTAAAACCCCCCAGGTGTCCCCCTTTCCATTTATCTATGTGCATCTATTACTATCTTGACATGTACTACACCATTTACTTCTAATCTAGGTGTTATTCTTGTGTCTTTATGTTGTTTTTGCAGGTCAGCACTTCATCAGCAAGAGGCCCATCCCCTCTGGCCGACTGGAGAGGGTGGAGGTGAGCCCTTTTGCAACTTCTGGCTGGATGGTCTTGTGCGGCTCTTTCAGGACCGTTCAAGGGTATGTGCGGCGGATCCTCGACCGCTCTTCATTGTCCTGCGGTCGTTCCTAAACCGTCCATCGGTCAGTCGTTCTACGTCCCGCGTCCTCTGCAGCACTGACGAGCGGTCTATCGTGGGGCCATTCAACCCAATAGGCGGTTCTTCATGAGCCGTTCATCTTTCCAGTGCTGTAGGTCAGGCGAGTGTCTCTCCCTCTTTCCAAGGTACGGCGTGTCCATCACGTACGGCACCTTGGTGGCGATCACGGTTCTTCTTCTGTGCTCCTCTTACTGTCTTCATATATATTCATCATACATATTCGTTTATTCATTCATATTGATTTAATAAGAGGAGAGAACATGTCAACAGCCCATTTTTTGGTGATCACGGTGGGACACCTAGTGCCCATCGTGCTTGTGATTTGCTGACCCCTCTTTCGTTGTGTTAGTCCCCTTTTGGAGTGATTGTAGGTTAAGTTGCATTTTCTGCCTTCTGGAACGTGAGCAGTTCTCACAGAGCTGTTCACGCTTTGGGCGGCTGATCATCCACCGTCCTTCCCTACGAACAACGCCAGTTCTCCTGCGAGCGTCCTGTCATAGACGGCCCCCCATCGACCGTCCAAACTGCAGAACGGTATGTTCCTGACCGTCCATATTTCTGGCACAGGTATTCTTTTGGGTGTTCTGACCGTAGGTACACGGTTTGTGAGGATCCGTTCCATAGCTTAAGCGGCTATATACAGACCGCTCTTCTTGGTATGTTTCTCATCTCTACCGTCCTTCATTTCCAGCACTCTGTGATTCTTTTACAGTTATTTTGTAGTTCTGTTGCTCCCTGGATTATGTGGTCCACCCCAGACCGTTTATCTTATTGTGTGGTCTCCCACAGACCGTCCTTCTGATGCCACAGTGCACCCGAGGTTGCTTTGATTGCCATATCTATATTGTCTTTGTTCTCCTTGGTGCCATCCATTGATCTTCCCCTGCTTATATGTTATTGCTGTCTACTTGTTTTCATCCTCGCATGTTTATTTTGGCCATTGGTTGTTAGTTTCTAGGTTAGATTTTGCATGCACTCCGGTGCACATAGGACTCATGCATTTCATTCACATCTAGCTACATTCCTACCGAGGTAGGGTTTTCTCTCGTCTCCATACTCCTTGGAGCCGACTAGGGGACCTTGCTGAGGACCTCCGTAAGTCCCCGTGAGCCATGGATTCCCACGCGGACGCCGGGCAGGTTGTACCATACCACCCCCCAGTCTAGGGTCTGCATTCGTGGGAGAGAGAGTCCTTTAGAGTCTGCCAGTTCTCCATTCTCACCCTATTTAGGTACCTTGTGGTTGAGTGAACTCACATTTTAATTAATCCACTAAGGTCCTAAAAGAACTTATAAAAATCTTCGCGCATCATTTGGAATTTGTTTGGCTAATTGGTTGATTCTTTTCTCATCTCTCTTCTCCATTGTATGTTGCATAGTGTCGTCATTCGCATCTTTTGGTTGGATTAGGCTCATTAGGTCTAGTTCATCTTTGTGTGTCTCCATTTAGCTACATTTATCTTAGGTTCATTCCCATCCTTATATTAATTTGAAATTCACTGTATAAAGTCTCCATTCTCCCCATGGAGCATTTTTCCCCTGTACCTTATGCCTATACCCCTCCATCTTCTTACCCCCGTGTGGATTCCTCTTCCCATGCGGGCCCATCTCCTTATTCTTCTATTGGACCCTATTTTTTAAACGGGCCTTCTTATCCCGCCCGTGCTACTGTTAGCCCAATCAATTCTCATCCCAACATTCACAATTCCTCCAGGCCTATGCATTCCTCCATTCCTGGAATGGGCTTTTCTTCTTCTCAGGTTGGGTCCCCTTATCCGACCCATCATCATTATCCTGGTTTAAATTCACCATCCCTTGCTCAGGCTGGCCCATATCCTTCTCGGACTCTCCCTACCGAGGAGATGTTCACTCAGGCCCAACACCAGCTTGATGAATTGCAACGCTGAATCAATCCTCAAACTTCTTCGGATATCCCACTTGCCTTTCGAGGTCTTCAACTCCCACCGCGTTCACAGATTCCAGCTTATCGTTGCTATGGTGGAGTCGGTGACCCCTACGTGCACTTGAAGGAGTTCCTATATGAGTCGGCCCAGTTCCAGCATGATCAACGCTTGATGGCCTATTTGTTTAGCCTATCTTTAGAGGGCTCGGCCAAGGATTGGTTCTTCACGTTACCGCAAGAGCGGATGATGAATTTTCAAGCCGTCCAAGCAAGATTTATTCAGTAGTACCAGGACCAGATTGGGCCCAGATGTTCTATGGTTGATCTGGCGCAAGAGAAGATGAAGCCCGACGAGAAATTCTCGACCTTTGCCGACCGCTGGTGTCGCCTAGCCACGCAAGTCCCGGGGCATATTCCAGAGGGCGAGCAGATCAAGATGGTTATTTCTAATGCAACGCCCGAGCTCAGATGCATCTTAGCCCTGAATGATATCACTTCATGGCAGCAACTCTACAGCCAAGCCCGCTTCATTAGCCAACAACTCCTAGTTTCTCTTGACCCCGAATTTCCTCTACCTTATACGCCCGCATACGCCGCCCATACATCATCCACCTCATATCCCCCCATGAGTCAACCTTCCACTCCCACACACCCCTATACCTCCATGCACTCCACCGCATATCAGCCTTCCACGAGTCAGCCCTCCGCTGTTTTATTTCCCCACACCTTTCCACTTCCGATCAAGGAAACGTCACACCCTCAGCGGGTGGATGCCGTCCATTACATTCCCACTCCCTCCACACCTCCATCTCCTTCACTTATTAGCCCCCCGCCTTCACCTATGCAATTCCCCTTACCTACGCAACCTCCGCTACCATCCCCACTACCTTCCCATACCCCTTGGCATCTACCTTTCCCGAAGTGGGCTTCTCACCCCCCGTTGCCGGAGTCTTTTACAACATTTTCAGGGCTTTGATGGCCACCCACGCGTTGCAACTTCCTCCGGTTATGCCTTACCGACCCGCGGTCGGGAATTTGCTCCATTTCTGTGAATTTCATCATCAACAGGGGCATTTGGTCGAGAATTGTCCCGAGTTCCGGGAACTCATTTACAGTTTGGAAGATAAGAAGATGATTGATTGGGCTGTCATGCGCCAAGTTATTTCAGATCTCAGCAGCAAACAGCAATAGCAGCAAGCTGGGCCGCCTAGGCAACCGTCTCCACGTCAAGACCAGGGGCACCCAGGTGTTTCTTCAGTTGATAAGGTACCTGCTTCGTTACCCACTTCCTCTTCTATCCCATATCCTCCACCACCTTTACCTACCCTAACCTCTGCTCGGGCAACCTCTCTTTCACCCTCCGTTTCCACCACCACACCAGTTCCCAACGCCTCTCGACGTGTTGTAAAGATACGCTAAAGAGCGCCACCACCCACCACTTCCTCTATTACCCCACTACCTCCTTCTCCTCCTTCTTCCCCTTCACCATCTCCATCAACCATATCACCCCCTTTGCCACCACCTTCTCCACCTCCACCTTCACTGCCTCCATTGGCCACATCTCCATCATCACCTTCTCCATTATCCCCATTACCGTCACCACCGTCTTCATCACCTCCTTTCGCAACGATCCTTGTTCCGTCACCTCCACAACCATCCCCACGACCGATGCCACTTCTTTTGCCATCGTCCTCTTAGCCTGAGCAGGCCGACCCTGAACCCATACCTCCATTTTTGCCTTTACCTCCACCCATGCCCATCATCATCAGTATCCCCCCATCAATTGCACCAACGCCACCCGCACCCTTCAAACCTCCTCCTTCTAACCTCCCTCTACCACTTCCCACTTCACGGAGTAGGTACACGCTACCTTTGGGGCCCCTCGGGTCTAGCCCCCAGGGAAATAAAGAGCCAAGCCGGGTTTCGATTGTGCATTTCAAGATCCAGGATGTTATTTTCCACATGCCGGTCCGAGTCCTAGTCCCTAGCTATTTTATGGATAACGAGCCTGCATGCTCAGAAAGGGTTACAAAGAAGAGTTCCCTTGTGTTGGTGCAAATTTCTTCAAAGGCGAGGCCGGTAGCAATCTCTCTGCTTGCCGGGAAGTT
Source organism: Amorphophallus konjac (assembly GCA_022559845.1). Taxonomy (NCBI): domain Eukaryota; kingdom Viridiplantae; phylum Streptophyta; class Magnoliopsida; order Alismatales; family Araceae; genus Amorphophallus; species Amorphophallus konjac. The sequence continues at coordinate 186,954,534 of CM040119.1, forward strand.
CACCATTAATGCTGTTATTACCTCGTGCTCGATTGCTGTTCAGTTCACTGGCCGAGAGGGGTTCTCTACTCGGATTATGCTAACACATAAGGCCGCCCGGAGCCTGATGGATTCCCTATTCAAGGGGCAATTGGCAGCATCTTCTGCACTTTCCAAGGACATTCTGCACTTTTTGTGCAACCTCCCTCAATTTATTAGCATGCCGGCCACGTCAACGCCGCACATTGATCTCCCTCAGCTTTGTCCTGCTCTTTTAGTACGGGAGTTAGGCTTCAAGCCTGATTGCCGAGTGGAGTTGACGAACCTCTATGTTCTAGTACCAAGAGACAAAACTCCGTGGCTTCATGATATTCATTCAGTTGAGAAGCTGTTTGCCCAAGAATGTCTGCATCTTGTTAGCACTGGGGGTCTAGGGGCAGCCGCCCCAATGAAGCTGCATATTCATAACCGGGCTAGGCCGTCTGCCAGGTGGGCCCATTATTTAAGAAAGTATTGCAAGACAAGAAGCCCGAAGGCCCGAGTCTGTGCCAGGCGGAGTTGTTTCAAGAAGATTTCTGCCAAGAAGAGGTGGCGACATAAGTATAAAGGCCGTCAGTTGTGCATTCGAGGGTCCACTTCCTCCTCTCCTTCCGTCCATTCATCTTTTCTTCTGCTCGATTCTTATCCTTGGGTGCTGTACCTTCCACCACCTGACTATATTTCTACCATCTTCTCCTATCCTCACCATTCTAGGTCTCGACCTATGTCCACCTCTTCCCCGGATCCAGGGGCATCTTCTAGTTTTTCTCCCCGGATACATCCGGATTCCGCTTCTCATCCTTTTCCCCCGACCCTGTTGGGGATTCCTTGCGCTCGTTCCCCGACCTTGTCGGGTGGTTTTTGTTATGTTAGATGGACGCAGTCTATTACCACTGAGAGTGGATCTAGAGGGGGGTGAATAGATCAAATGTCTAATTTTAAAACACAGTTGAACTCTAATGCGAAATTAAAACAAGCAACTGTCGAACGACAGAACGAACACTATGAAATCACACAAACAATATGCAATCACACAGTAGACACCGATCTTTAAGGTGGTTCGATCTCAATCCAGAGATCTACGTCCACCCCACACTCCAACTGGAATGTGGATCCTGCTGACTCACAGCTTGAACAGCTGGGCTTCACAGCTTGCCAACAGACCGCTGATACACAGCTTCGCTGGGCATTACAGCTTGCCGACCAGAGGAACAAATCCTCTGCAACCGCTGGGCGATACAGCTTAGCCGTCCGAGACCTGGTCTCGCCTGCTAAGGATTACAACTTCACCTGTCTAGTGGAAACCTCCACTGCAATTGCTGGCTCAAAGCTTGATAACAAAAGAGTTTCGAAAACAGTAAAGACAGAAACAAATGAAATGGAAAACCAAAATGAATGTAGCTCAATTGAGCAGTATCAGCTCTGGTATCTGAACCAAGAGAGTGATTTACAAGACTTCGAAAAGACTCTCTCAACTCAACTCTCTCAATCTTCTCTTCTCTCTTTCTCTTCTTCTCTCTGAATCTTCTTCTCTCTTTTTCTTCTTCTCTGTGGATCGTGCAGGCGCTCACTCTTTGTTCTTTTCTCTTAGCTCTGACTGCTTCTATTCAATCAGCTTCTTCTGAAGGAAGAAACTCCATATATATACCAGCAGCAGGAAGGGCATGTGCTCTCCACATCTCCCGCCCAATGGCTTGGACCACGTGGCAGCATCCAGCAGGCTTTCAGTACACGTGTCATAATCTGGTCACTCCCCTTATCCTCGGATCACATGCCCAGTCATTAGTCTCTGCAAAGAATCCCTATCAGACAGTCGAAATAGAATTGTCAGTTTAAGGTTTAAGCGATGTACAGACTGTATGAAGGCACTACTGAAGCAATGTACAGACATTGTGAATGCGAAGCTATGCAGTGTTCAGACTCTACGTATGCAGACCCATGGCGTTGTACAGACTTAGTAAATGCAGTGCTGTAGCCTGTATAGACTTCAGATATGCAAGACTATGCCATGTACAGACTTCCTATATGCAAGACTTATGCCATGTATAGACTCCATATATGCAGAGCTTATGCCATGTATAGACTTCAAATATGCAGAGCTTAAGCCATGTACATACTTCAAATATGCAGAAGTAAACGTGCATCAATGTGTAGACTTAGCAAAACAAAGTATGAACAAAGCAACACAATGTGCAGACTTCGTGCAATGAGTGAAGCAGTGTATAGAGTTATGAGTGGAATACATGAAGCAATGTATAGAGTTTGAGTGCAATGAGTGTTCAAGTGATGTATAGACTCAACATTATGCAAGCAGACAATGTATAGAGTTGATGAAGCGATGCTCAACGAAAAGACACCTTACACTTAGGCGTTTGTTTCAAAAGTGACGCCACTTCTGGTGGGCGTCAAATCTCGAGCATAGAGAATGTATAGACTTGCTACGGCACAAGGCAGCATAACGATGTACAGACTCTGCCAAGAGCAATGCACAATGCACATATGAATGTACAGACTTTGTTTGTGCTGTGCAAGCATGCTAAGATGCAATGTATAGACTTTATGCGAGCATGCTGCAGCCAGTGTACATACTTAGACCTGCGTGCATGCAATGCGATGTATAGACTTGCCCATGGCTGTCTAGACTTTGCATGCGTGCTTATAGCAATGTGTAGACTTGCAGATAATGCGTTGTACAGACTTTGCATGCCATAGTGTATAGACTTGGTGGCGAGTGACTTACAGAAAGACGCTAAGTGAGACGGTCCAGTGTATAGACTTAGTGTCCACTTGAGACGCTCAGTGAGACGGACCAGTGTATAGACTTATGCTGTGCTGCAAGATGGCAGTGTACAGACTTGGTTAAGACTGTCTAGACTCTGCATGCGAGCTATGGCGATGTATAGACTTGCTAACAAGGCGTTGTGCAGACTTTGCGTGCCACAATGTGCAGACTGCACGATGTATGGACTTGCAAGTGCAACGTAGGTAAAATCACCAGTGTACAGACTTGCTAGTTGCAACGTAGGTAAAATATACCAATGTATAGACTTGTGAGTTGCAATGTAGGTAAAGATACCTAATGTACAGACTTGCTAGTGTGCATGCCACAATGCAGTGTATGGACTTTGAGTGTGCGTGTAGTGCTGCAACCGATGTATGGACTTGTGTTGACGCTGCAGGACAACAGCCAATGTATAGACTTTGCAAATGCAAGCAATGCAGCAATGTATAGACTTTGGGCTTTGCCATGTAATGTATAGACTTGCTAGCCTGCGAGCCATGCGATGCACAGACTTGCTATGTCTGCGACACTTGCGTTGTACAGACTATGCTAATCTGCAGGGCTATGCAATGAATAGACTATGCTCATATGGTGCGTCGACCCATCTTGAAGGTGCGTCGACCCATCTGTATAAACTATATAGACTATGCTGTATTCATTGTACAGACTATGCAGAGAGTAATGATGCATGGATGTATAGACTTGTGACTCATAAGTTTGCTATCATCAAAACTACAGATCATCAAAAACTACAGGGGCACAACAATCTCCCCCTTTTTGATGATGGTAATACTATGAGTTACACTGACTCCTAATGCATGCTATGAGAATGCAAGTTCTAACAAGATCTCCCCCTTAACAATGAATACACTCCCCCTGGAATTCAACAAATAGACAATATTCTCCCCCTTTGCCATCAACAAAGAGGAGGGAAAGTGATTATAAGGGAAGGAACAAGAGAGATCTTCTGACTGGCATTCTGAACAAGTAGTTCAGGAATAAGCATTCTAAAGCACAGAGTCTTCAGTCATATGAATTTAGAAACTGCTTTGAGATAGAATTATGGTTTAAAGGTTATAAATTTTGAGTTCATGCACTACAATCAATGGATAAGTTTTCTGTGCATGATAAAACAATAAACCAGAATCACATTTGCATGAGAGATTCAGTTTCAAAAATATCTTACTTTCTTAGACTCAGTAAAAAAAATGTTAAGAGATACCAGGTCATGTATTGAAACTAAACAATTTGGCATACTGAATTTTCTTTTGAAGGAGTAGTATTTTCAATTTTATTTCATTAAGGGCATTCAGGTATCATTTATCTTTTTGCGTAAGGGTACACGTTTATCAGACGTCAATACCCCTAGATACTCAACATAATGAACCATTCTGCCTATGATCAAACTTAATAGAACTGATTTACACCTTTTTGTGTGAGGGTACACGTTTATCAGACGCCAGTTACCCCCAGGTACTCAGTGAAACCACCCTACTGTTTTGATCATTTATACAGAGATAACTGATACACCTCATGACTTAAGTATTGTCCATTTCTTTGATGGATCACTCAGTTTCTCAGTGATTTACCAGTCATTGCTCTGCCAAAATTATTTTTCAAATATTTTTCAACATTTTCTTAGCTGTCCTTTATTTGTTTCAGAATGACTTGTTTAAAAACAATACACATACTTAGCCTTCTCTAACAGAATTTCAGATGAGATTTCAGATTTCAGATACAACTGGCTTTGTCTGACATGTAACGAAATAGGGGTTGAGAGCTTTATCAATTATCAGCATTTTTCTGATTGCAATCTTTAAACTCTAAAGATTATAAAATTTAAACCATTAAGTCAGTCTTTAAGTAATTAAAATTCTTATAAAGGAAGAAGTCTATTTTCTATTGCTTAAGAATTAGAACTGACTAACAGATTGCCATAATGTCAGACTCAACTCATCAGGGTCAAGGAATGAATGAATTCAAGAGAGACAAGAAATTGAGTTGCAATGAAGTTGATACCCTCTCTGAAGTACATACAACACTCCCCCTGTTTATATGCATGTAGTTATGATATGCATGTTATGCAATGAATATGTCATGAAGAATGTGAATGTGATGCATGCAAGGTTTGATCCATTATTCAACTGCCACAGAATTTTATTCAGACAAATAAGTTTAAAAACTAGATATTCAAACCAACAGAATTCTATTCATCATGCTAAAATTTACACAAGCCAAGTTATCTTCTAAGAAATTTAAACCTTTCATTCCCTAGTGGCTTAGTAAAGATATCAGAAATTTGTTTTTCAGTTTCAATGAAATTTAGTTCAATTTCCTTTTTATTAACAGCATCTCTAAGAAAATGGTGTTTGATCTCTATGTGCTTAGTCCTAGAATGATGAACAGAATTTTTAGCAAGGTATATAGCACTAGTATTATCACACAAGATTGGAATACATTCCAATTTTATCCGAAAATCATCTAGTTGGTGCTTGATCCAAAGTACTTGGGCAGCACAATTACCAGCTGCAACATATTCAGCCTCAGCTGTAGACAAGGCTACAGTGTGTTGCTTCTTAGATGCCTAAGATACTAGACATCCACCAAGGAATTGACAATAGCCACTAGTGCTTTTTCTCTCTACTCGACACCCAGCATAATCTACATCAGTGTAGGCTAGAAGTTCTAACTCACACTTGGCAGGATACCAAAGACCTAGCTCTTGGGTGCCTAGTAAATACCTAAAAATCCTTTTCACATATTTAAGATGTGATTCTTTAGGACTAGCCTGAAATTTAGAGCATAAACACACTGCAAATTGAATATCAGGCCTAGATGCTGTAAGATATAGAAGGGATCCGACCATACCTCTATATAGCCTTTGGTCCACTGGTTTACCTTGAGGATCTTCATCTAAACTGGTTGAGGTACCCATTGGAGCAACTATTTCCTTGAGGTTATCCATCTTGTACTTCTTCAATAAATCCCTTATGTACTTGGACTGAGAGATGAAAGTTCCATCTTTTGACTGTGTCACCTGTAGTCTAAGAAACAATTTGAGCTCACCCATTGAGCTCATTTCAAACTCATTAGTCATTATCTGAGAGAATTCCTCACATAATTTGGGGTTAGTTGACCCAAAGACAATATCATCCACATAAATTTGAATGATAAGAATATCTGAATGACTTACCTTAGTAAACAGGGTTTGATCAACTACACATCTTGTGAAGTTCTTATCAGTGAGGAATTTGCTCAACCTGTCATACCAAGCTCTAGGAGCTTGCTTAAGACCATGAAGAGCTTTTCGAAGTTTATACACATGATTGGGGAAGTCTAAACATTCAAAGCCAGGAGGCTGCCTCACATAGACATCCTCACTGATTTCCCCATTCAGAAAAGCAGATTTTACATCCATCTGCTGAAGATTTATTCCTAGGGAACATGCATAAGCTAATAAGATTCTGATAGCTTCTAACCTGGCTACAGGTGCAAAAGACTCTTCAAAGTCAATTCTAAATTCCTGGTTATACCCCCGAGCTACAAGTCTGGCCTTATTTTTAATGACATTCCCTGATTCATCAGTTTTATTTCTGAATACCCATTTAGTCCCTATGACTGTTTCATGATCAGGAGGTGGAGCCAAGTGCCACACCTTATTCCTGTCAAATTGATTGAGCTCTTCATGCATGGCATTAATCCAATGCACATCCTTAAGAGCACAGTCAATAGACTTGGGTTCTACATTTGATACAAAGGCATATGCATTCAATTCATTTTGAATTCTTAAGTGGCCTCTAGTCCTAGGAGGGTCATGCAAATTGCCAATCACATTATCTACAGGATGATCTTTTAGATATCTAATGTTGACAATTTTATTATCATGATTTTCATTTACCTCCCCCTGAACTGTAGGCTCTTCTTCATTAAGCTCTTCATTTCCTTCCTCATCTTCGGATTTGTCTACAGGATTCCCTTCTTTCAGAATATCACCATTGTCTTCATTCCTGAATTGACCAATATTAGACTTTACCAAAGATTCATCAAAAATAATATGTGGAGATTCTTCAACTGTTTTGGAATTCAGATTATACACTCTATATGCTCGGGTGTTTTCAGAGTAACCAAGAAAAATTCCTGGTTCACCTTTAGGTTCAAATTTATCAAGGTCTCTTTTATCATTTATATGAATAAAACATTTACAACCAAAAACCTTGAAATGAACAATAGAAGGTTTCTTACCCTTTATGATCTAATAGGGTGTTTTCTGGGTAGAAGGTCTTACCATGGCTCTGTGAATTACATAACAGGCAGTATTTACTGCTTCAGCCCAGAACTTCCTTGGCAGACCACCTTCAACCAAGAGTGTACGACCCATCTCCACAAAGGTTCTGTTCCTCCTCTCCACAACTCCATTCTGCTTGGGTGTCCTTGGTGAGGAGTACTTGGGATGAATTCCATTTGACCTGCAGAATTCATCAAACTGTGAGTTTTCAAACTCACCTCCATGATCAGTTAAAATATTTTCAATTTTTTGGTTTTTCTTAAGACAGAACTCCTGAAATTCTAAGAATGCATCACTTTTATGTGATAAGAAATATACCTAAGTATACCTAGAGAAGTCATCTACTATGACAAACCCATACTTCCTCCCTGATAAGCTGACAGACCTGGTTGGCCCAAAAAGGTCCATGTGTATCAGCTCATAGGGTTTAGAAGACAGATTTTCTGTTCTAGATTTAAATGACTTTCTAGTTAACTTTGACTGAGTGCATGGATCACAGATTTTATTTTCTTTCTTAAAGGAAACTTCAGGAAGTCCTCTAACCATGCTATGCTTATTCAGTTTATGCAATACAGTGTAACTAGCATGGCCTAACCTACGATGCCATAAAAATGCTAAGTCCTCTCTGCTAGCAGTAAGGCATAAGTTAGAATGTTGTATATCATGTAAGTGTTATTTATCCTTTTACCAGAAAATTTAACAGTTTCGGAATCAGGTTCAAAAACTTTGCACCATTGAGAGTCAAAAAGAACTGTGCATCCTTTATCACATAGTTGGCTGATGCTAAGTAAATTATATGCTAAACCTTCAACCAACATGACATCTTCAATGCAATAGGTAGTACACTTACCTACCTTACCTGTCCCAACAATCTTACCCTTTGTGTTGCTACCAAAGGTGACAAGGCCTCCTTGTTTCTCTGTCAGTATGCAGAACTTGGCCTTATCTCCTGTCATATGCCTGGAACAGCCACTATCCAAGTATCACAGATTGTTCTTGGTTGCCAGGCATACTGCACACACAATCAGGTAGAGAAGTTTGAAACCCAAGACTGATTGGGCTCCAGAGAAGATGAAAAGTAATTAAAACAAGAAAGCAGACTTTTAGGAATCCACATTTGTTTGAAACAGTTCTGTTCAGTGGATTTTCCAGATTTCTTTTTGTTATGCTTTTTCTTATTGACACTAGCATGATTATTTACAGATTGATTATTTCTGTGCCAGTGCCTTGGCCAGGGTGTATTCACGAAATTTTGGCCATAGTAATCATTCGGCTGGCTGTGGAAATGTTGGTTCCTAGGTGTCCAAGAGCCATATCCATTAACCCAGTTTCTAGTGTAAGGTTTATAGGACTGTGTAGCCTGATGTCCATAACCTGTAAACCTTCCTTGAGTCCTAGTCCATCCTGACCTATTTGGATATGTTGACTGTGCAAAGAAGTGGGACTGGGCTCTAGGTTGGTAGAAATGTTTGGGTTGAGCTCTAAAAACATTCTGCCTCCCCTGCACCTTGGACCCTGATGACCTATTCATAGGTGTGTATTGGGTCTTCTTCAGAGGTGGTGGTGATGGTGGAGACTTGGTGATCTTAACATGTGGTTTATAAGACTGTGTAGGTTGACCCCTAACCTGAGACTGAGCTTTGGGATTTTGCTTGGATGTGCTAGCTCTACTAGGCTCACTTAGCTTTTGTTTGCCCTTCTCCTCAGCACTGAGCTTTTTCAGATTTACAGCTTTGTTCACTGAAATGTTTGACTTCATGTTGATTAGAGGTCCTTTCTCTTTTTGTGCGACAAATGAAATAGTTTTCATTCCAAAGCTTTTTGTTGCACTAGAATTAAATCCAAGGCCCTCTTTTCTGAAGTTGACTTTTGACCCTAACAAAGCATTTAGGTTATCTGAACCTTGGGTCATTTTCTCAATAGTTTTAAGCTTGTCCTCATTATCCTTTTGAATGTCTTCAATGGATTTTTTCAGTTCTGTATTCACACTTAGGACAGCTTGATATTTTTCATTCACAATTTTTATCTCACTTTCATATTTCTGAATTTTCAACTTCCATTCATCAGCTTCTTTTTCTAACCTCTCATTATCTTCTTTAGAGGCTTTTGACTCATTCTTGATTTCTTCTAATTCAGAACATGTGAGTTTGAGTTTATTATTCTCAGATTCAAGACATGCAATTTTATCAGTTAGAGTTGTATCATTTTGCATGGAGTTAATCTTTCTTCTTAGATGCCTGTTTTCCCTTCTAATGTCGTCTTCTTTATCAGCTATTTCATGATAGGCATCTACCCAATCAGCAATAGTAAAATTATCGAATCGAGATGTTACCTCATCTGAATCCTCCTCTCTGTCTTCAGAGCTTGTTGCCATAAGGCAAATGGGCTTTTCAGATTCGGCTTCACTGTCAGAGGTATTGCTCAAGGAGCCTTCATCTTCATCACTCCAGGTACTCACCATAGCTTTCCCTTTCGTGTTCCTCTTCTTTGACTTGTCCTTGTATTTCTGATTCTCTGGACAGTCAGCTTTCAGATGGCCTGTCTTCCTGCATTGATAACAAGTATTAGTTTCAATTTTCTTTGCAGGGTTATGTTTATACCTTTTATCCCTTCGACCGCCACTATACTTCTTTTGGCTGAATCGTCCTCCTTCTTTCCTGAGGAACCGCCTGAACTCTCTGGTCATCATTGCCATCTCAGTACGAGTTATATCTTGTTCATTTAGGCTCTCCTCAGATGATGATCCACTAGAGCTGGATCTGCTGGACTTGCTGGATTTGCTGGCACCAGCTTTCAGAGTGATTGGCTTCTTCTTCTTTTCAACTTCCTCTATCTTTGGCAGATTAATCTCATATGCCATCAGCGAGCCAATTAGCTCATCTGCCCTTGTATTTCGCAAATCCCTTGACTCCTCCATTATTGTAGCTTTAGTATGCCAAGCATGAGTCAGGGAACGCAATATCTTCCTCACTACATCGTATTCTATCTGAGCCTTCCCGAGACCTCTAAGACCATTTGTGATGATAGTTAATCGAGAGTACATCTCCTTGATGGTCTCATTTGGCTTCATCTTGAAGGCTTAATATTCTGACACAAGGAAATTAGCCTTTGTCTCTCTAACCTGAGAAGTCCCTTCATGAATAACTTCCAGTGCATCCGACATCTCCTTAGCTGAGCTGCAAGCTGATACTCGAGAAAATTTCGTGGGGTGCAGAGAGCATTGAATAGCGTTTATGGCTCTCCAGTTTAGAGTAGACCTTCTGATCTCCTCCTTGGTCTAGACTTCTTCATTAGGGGACAGCTCATAAGGTCCCTTGCTGACTACCTTCCAGATCTCATAATCCTTCACCATCAAAAATACTTGCATACGGTTCTTCCAGTATGCATAGTTAGATCCATCGAAGAAAGGGGGCTTGGTGGTTGAGTGTCCTTCAGCGATCATCCCTCGAGCATCCATCTGTACCTTCCTCTTCGGGCTGTAAGTCCATGTAGAAGAGTTAGGCTCAGATACCAACTGTTATGTTAGATGGACGCAGTCTATTACCACTAAGAGTGGATCTAGAGGGGGGTGAATAGATCTAATGTATAATTTTAAAACACAGTTGAACTCTAATGTTGAATTAAAACAAGCAACTGTTGAACGACAGAAGGAACACTATGAAATCACACAAACAACATGCAATCACAGAGTAGACACCGATCTTTAAGGTGGTTCGATCTCAATCCAGAGATCTACGTCCACCCCACACTCCAACTGGAATGTGGATCCTGCTGACTCACAGCTTGAACAGCTGGGCTTCACAGCTTGCCAACAGACCACTGATACACAGCTTCGCTGGGCTTTACAGCTTACCGACCAGAGGAACAAATCCTCTACAACCGCTGGGTGATATAGCTTAGCCGTCCGAGACTTGGTCTTGCCTGCTGAGGATTACAGCTTCACCTGTCTAGTGGAAACCTCCACTGCAATTGCTGGCTCACAGCTTGATAACAAAAGAGTTTCGAAAACAGTAAAGACAGAAACAAACAAAATGGGAAACCAAAACGAATGTAGCTCAATTGAGCAGTATCAGCTCTGGTATCTGAACCAAGAGACTGATTTACAAGACTTCGAAAAGACTCTCTCAACTCAACTCTCTCAATCTTCTCTTATCTCTTTCTCTTCTTCTCTCTGAATCTTCTTCTCTCTTTTTCTTCTTCTCTATGGATCGTGCAGGCGCTCACTCTCTGTTCTTTTCTCTTAGCTTTGGCTTCTTCTATTCGATCAGCTTCTTCTGAAGGAAGAAACTCCATATATATACCAGCAGCAGGAAGGGCGTGTGCTCTCCACATCTCCCGCCCAATGGCTTGGACCACGTGGCAGAATCCATCATGCTTTCAGTACACGTGTCATAATCTGGTCACTCCCCTTATCCTCGGATCACGTGCCCAATCATCAATCTCTGCAAAGAATCCCTGTCAGACAGTTGAAATAGAATTTTTAGTTTAAGGTTTAAGCGATGTACAGACTGTATGAAGGCACTGCTGAAGCAATGTACAGACATTGTGAATGCGAAGCTATGCAGTGTTCAGACTCTACGTATGCAGACCCATGGCGTTGTACAGACTTAGTAAATGCAGTGCTGTAGCCTGTATAGACTTCAGATATGCAAGACTATGCCATGTACAGACTTCCTATATGCAAGACTTATGTCATGTATAGACTCCATATATGGAGAGCTTATGCCATGTATAGACTTCAAATATGCAGAGCTTAAGCCATGTACATACTTTAAATATGCAGAAGTAAACGTGCATCAATGTGTAGACTTAGCAAAACAAAGTATGAACAAAGCAACACAATGTGCAGACTTCGTGCAATGTGTGAAGCAGTGTATAGAGTTATGAGTGGAATACATGAAGCAATGTATAGAGTTAGAGTGCAATGAGTGTTCAAGTGATGTACAGACTCAACGTTATGCAAGCAGATAATGTATAGAGTTGATGAAGCAATGCTCAACAAAAAGACGCCTTACACTTAGGCGTTTGTTTCAGAAGTGACGCCACTTCTGGTGGGCGTCAAATCTCGAGCATAGAGAATGTATAGACTTGCTACGGCACAAGGCAGCATAACGATGTACAGACTCTGCCAAGAGCAATGCACAATGCACATATGAATGTACAGACTTTGTTTGTGCTGTGCAAGCATACTAAGATGCAATGTATAGACTTTATGCGAGCATGTTGCAGCCAGTGTACATACTTAGACCTGCATGCATGCAATGCGATGTATAGACTTGCCCATGGCTGTCTAGACTTTGCATGCGTGCTTATAGCAATGTGTAGACTTGCAGACAATGCATTGTGCAGACTTTGCGTGCCATAATGTATAGACTTGGTGGCGAGTGACTTACACAAAGACGCTAAGTGAGATGGTCCAGTGTATAGACTTAGTGTCCACTTGAGATGCTCAGTGAGACGGACCAGTGTATAGACTTATGCTGTGCTGCAAGATGGCAGTGTACAGACTTGGTTAAGACTGTCTAGACTCTGCATGCGAGCTATGGTGATGTATAGACTTGCTAACAAGGCGTTGTGCAGACTTTGCGTGCCACAATGTGCAGACTGCACGATGTATGGACTTGCAAGTGCAACGTAGGTAAAACCACCAGTGTACTGACTTGCTAGTTGCAACGTAGGTAAAATATACCAATGTATAGACTTGCGAGTTGCAACGTAGGTAAAGATACCTAATGTACAGACTTGCTAGTGTGCATGCCACAATGCAGTGTATGGACTTTGAGTGTGTGTGCAGTGTTGCAATCGATGTATGGACTTGTGTTGACACTGCAGGACAACAGCCAATGTATAGACTTTGCAAATGCAAGCAATGCAGCAATGTATAGACTTTGGACTTTGCCATGCAATGTATAGACTTGCTAGCTTGCGAGCCATACGATGCACAGACTTGCTATGTCTGCAACACTTGCGTTGTACAGACTATGCTAATCTGCAGGGCTATGCAATGAATAGACTATGCTCATCTGGTGCGTCGACCCATCTTGAAGGTGCATCGACCCATCTGTATAACTATATAGACTATGCTGTATTCATTGTACAGACTTTGCAGTGAGTAATGATGCATGGTATATAGACTTGTGACTCATAAGTTTGCTATCATCAAAACTACAGATCATAAAAAACTACAGGGGCACAACAGTTTTTCTGAACCTTCCCCGACTTTTTCAGGTGGTTTTCATTTCTCTTCCCCGACCTGGTCAGGTGTTTATGCTTCTTCTTCCTCGCCTCTGGCGGGTGATCGCTACTCTCCTTCTCCGACCATGTCAGATGATTCTTATTCTCCTCTTTCTACTTACTCCTCTCCACCCTTTTGGGGTTCTCACCCTTTTTCTTGCTATTTTCGAGGCTTTAGCCCACCTTGATCTTAGTTAATCACTAGTTATTCTGTACTTGGTTTCTTGTTATCAGGGCCTCAGTGCCTTAACGAGGGAGTTCTAGCCCTCATCTCTCTACCTTTTTATCCCTTTTTCATCCAGTATGCTGTCTGCCACTCCTCTATGTCAAGGAATCCAATCCTTTACTCTCCTTTCATCCTTTATCCTGGCAAGCAAGGAATATAAAGCTCGTGCCGATCAGAAGCTTGATGATCATGTTCGCTTCAGGATGCCTGTTTCCGCATCATGGATTTGCAAAGGTATTGTTATTTTGTGCAAGAATATGTTATCATTGCTATTACTCTTATTACTCCTACACATGATTATGACATTGGTTCCTCAACATGGTTGAGTAGCCTTAGGCTTTAGTTAGTTTGCTTAGTCAAATGAGTTCGCTTCTGCAGCATCCTTTAGGCTGGTGATAGCTCTGCGCTGGGAGTCTAGTTTCTTTCCCCGATTGTTGAGGGTGACCTATGAGTATGGATTTTTTCACACACTACACGGCAGGCCATAGCCGACCCCTCTAGTGCAACAATGTTGCTGCTTTGGCCATACTTTGGGTATGCATAAAAGCCTTTTCTCTTCTCTGCTCGGTCAAGTGCAGGGGCAAAAAGATGGATGGATAAGATGACTAACCTAGGCACTCCCTAATACGAGAGAGGTCTCAAATAGGGGCAGTCTTGACTCGTAAAAATGAGCTTTCATATCTGGCCAATAAGGGCTACCGAAATGAGAAAATAATTCAATGCAAAATTATGAATCAAAGGCATGGCAAGAGTGGCAGTACAGTTCCCCGCGGGACGTTATGAGCCCAGTCGCATGCGTGCCTGATAAATATGGGTCTAAAAATCAAAGACACAAAGTCCCAGCGCAACAGACTATCTTTTTGAGGGGTAGTGCCCTAGAAGGAATTTGAAGCTTGATATCTCCCATCCTGCACGAAGCTTGTCTCCAATTTTTCTTCCGTTTCTCCCCCTTAGGCTGGGTTGTATCCCGGGTATGGCCTTAGTAGGGGCATCGTTCGTTAGAAGCAGTTGGTTGTGGTAAGCCACCCTCACATGCACGTCCTGCTCAAGGGAAGTCTTTAATGAGAAGGGAGGGACGACGATCCCTGGTCAGTAGTTCGTGTCTGTCTTTGGGTGTTGCAGATTTCTATTTCAAAAAAATGAGATATTATCAAAAATCCAAAAAAATGAGATATTGTCAAAAATCCAAAAAATGAGATATTGTCAAAAATCCAAAGAAATGAGATATTGTCAAAAATCCAAAAAAATGAGATATTTTCAAAAATAAAAAAAATGAAATCCAAAAAATGATGTAATATTGTTCAAAATTTCAATCATTTTCAAAATCTGAAAAATCAAGAAATTTGAAAAATCTAAAAATATTTATCTTTTACATTGTATTTTGAGAACAGATACGTAATCTGTTTGCTAAGTGTGCAGGTTGCAGGTACTCAAGCTTTCCTTGCTCCATATTTTGTTCTATCCGTCTCCTGTTCATGTCTTTAATCTGTTCCCTTCTTGAATCCACTCTCTCGATCTGTTCTGAAGCTAATGTCCTTCCTCAACTTTTGTTTGCAATGATCATATCTTTATGTGAGAAGGCTTTGCCTCACGATTATGAACCTGGCGATTCTGCTTCATTCTGATCTTGAGTTTTGATTGAAGTGCGTATTTGTTCATGTCTTTTGTCCCGCCGTGTCCTTATCTCGCGTCTATGTCCCACCGTATCGTCCCACACTTGTTGTTTTGTTCCTCACCACGTGTTGTTAGTCGTCTCTCTATGTTCCATGTGTTGTCCCAACCGTGTGGTCATCCGTCATGTTCTTATCCCAACCATGTGTTGTCCCACCACGTTGTTGTCTTGTCACACCGTGTTTATGCATGCATGTTGTCTGTTCATGCCATTGCATATATGCTCATTTACCTTTGTTATGTTATGTTGCATTATCTCCCATTTTATTTGATCGTTATGTTATGTCATGTTGTTTGTCGTTCAGTTAATCATTGTGTTATCTCTGCTATGTCTATTCTATTTATCTTATTCATGAAAAATCCATAAAAATCAGAAAAGAAAATCCAAAAAGTGTCGTTCCACCTGCACAGGTAAGTCAGGTATGGCCTTCTATCCTTATCACCCTTATTGCATTATTATATGGTATTATAATATATCATCTTGAGAACCAGTTGGTTATCTACGTGTTCCAGGATCTATTGTTCCCCTTCAACAAAAATGATGATGATCTAGGTTCACGTGTTTAATCTTCGGATAGGCCGTTAGGTTGTGAAAACCTAGGGAGGATGGTTCTATCCTGCACGCCGTGGTTACGGATAGTGTCTTGACTCGAATTCTCCCAGCTTAGCAATATTATTCTCGAGTATTTTATATCTTAATCTTTCTTTACATTTATTTTAACGATTTCTTTTATTTTAGCCCAGCATGCATCATACGCATCTTTTGAGCTTTCATGACCCATGGTTTGCTTGAAGAATGTCCCATCAGTGATGGTCAGCTATGCGTTCAATGTTTTGAGTAAGAGGAACTAATTCCACTCTGAGTTGGAAGGTTCTCTTTGGTCGATTCGCTTGGTTTGGTTGATTGAGAGGTCTCCGTCTGGAGCTTTAGCCTGTTTCCTTTACTTTTACTGCCTGCTTTTGGACTCCTCATTGGACCGCAGGATTGTGTCCCCCATGAGGTTGGTCTTGTCGAGTTATTTCATTTAGTTTAGTTCCTCCAGACTAGTGTCGCTTTTGGTTTTATCATTCCTTGCGTTTTGTTCAGAGTTTTCCTGAAGATTCCTGTCGCTTGTTGGTAGAAACGGGTGTCGTTTTACCTTAACGCCCGCTTTTTCGGTCCGCTCCGCTGCATTTCCACTCCATCTCCATGTTCCATGTCACTTTCGCTTCACCTCCGCTCGCTCCCCTGCAAAGAGGACGTTAAGGAGGGGCATCTGTTGACACCCATTTTTTGCCGATAAGTTGAGTCGTTCCTCTTACTCCCATCTGTTGATGCCTCGAGTTGTCCATCACTCGCTGGGTATTTTCTGGTAAATCATGGGCCAGTTTTATGGGTAACCTCCCTCCTTGGTTGGGTCCGTATCGATTCAGGGCTTAATGGGCCTTGATTTTTGGTTAATTGAACATGTTTATGAAAATCAAGTGTCCAGGAGCATGTACGGTTCATCCTCAGCCGTTCAACACTTGGGCGGTTAGATATAGACCGTTCATACATTTATGGTTGATTTCTGATGATTTTATGAATTTCCACCGACAAGAATTTATGCGATCCTAATCAAGCCGTTCAACATAATGGACGGATGGATGATAACCGCCCATATCTCAGAGTCCTGCGCTCGATGGTTTTCTCAGATAATTATCCAAATAATTGAATTATCACCGACAAGGATAGAACGGTGGGTCCTTGGCCGCTCTACTTTTGGATGGTCTTATCTGAGCCGTTCATCTATGAGAGTCCAACGGCGAATGTTTCGGTCAGTTCGAGGGATAATCTGGATTATTTCAGATTTATTTTGAATTTCCACCGACAAGGTTGGACGGGCTGAACATGGCCGCGTCCCGTTGAGCGGTCTATCGTAAGACCGTTCATCTGTTCGATTCCTGAATTTCAACTGATTTTATCCCTTTTATCCGTGGTTTTATCCCCAACTTCTTTCATCAATTTCTCCGAGGATAATCAACCATTTTGAGTGCCGTTTCGACTGGATGAGAGATAATTCTATTATCTATGATTTATCTTCAATAATCTCATCTCGAAAATGGCTCTAAACCCTAGTTTTGGGGTTGGCTTTCTAGGCTCTATAAATAGACCCTAAAGGCCGGACTTTGAAAGAGGGGGGAGATTTTGGTCGACGGCGAAGCCCTGCCGCATTCTTGAGCGACCTAGCACCAAGGAGGGAGACTTTCTATGTTCATACAAGTCTCCGGTCCAGGGAGTAGTCGATGTTTAGAGTCGTTTGTGTTTTATAGCTTTCGTCACTGTTCATTGCATGCATTGCTTTCTCCCTATGTCCTCCTTCATTTTTTTATCACCATGCACACATCCACCTGTGTTTTTGACACCCTAGGGGTTTAAAACCCCCAGGTATCCCCCTTTCCATTTATCTATGTTCATCTATTACTATCTTGACATTTACTACACCATTTAGTTCTAATCTAGGTGTTATTCTTATATCTTTACGTTGTTTTTGCAGGTCAGCACTTCATCAGCACGAGGCCCATCCCCTCTGGCCGGCTGGAGAGGGTGGAGGTGAGCCCTTTCGCAACTTCTGGAGTGGTGGACTTGAGCAGTTCCTAACTGCCCGTTCAAGAAGACGTGCGGCTCTTCCTGCAGCACCCTTCCTCTTCTTGCGGTCTACTTCCTTTAGGCTGTTCTTCATCAACCGCGCATCTTCCCAGTGCTGCAGCTAGGCGAGTGTCTCCCCTTCCTTTCCAAAGCACGGCGTGTTCATCCCGTCCGGCGCTTTGGTGGCGATCACGGTCGCTTTCGCTTTCCATTCTCCTCTTGCTATTCTTCACTTACTCATCGCATGTTGATTTATTCATAGCATATCTTCCTTTAAGTAAGAGGAGAAAATATATCTACAGTCCTCTGCAAGTACTTAAGGATGCATTTTATTGCCTTCCAGTGCTCCTCGCCTGGATTTGCCTGATATCTACTGACAATGCTCAAAGCATTGGCAACATCAAGTCATGTACATAGCATTGCATACATGATTGACCCTATGGCCGAAGGATAGGGCACTTTACTCATGTGTGCCACCTCCTCAGATGTGTTAGGGCTCATCTCCTTAGATAGGTAAAGTCCATGTCTCATGGGAATGAGACATCTCTTGGAATTTTCCATCCTAAACCTTCTGAGGATAGTGTCTATGTACATGGATTAGAATAATCCTAGCATCCTATTAGATCTATCTCGGTAGATCCTTATGCCCAGCACATAGGATGCTTCTCCCAAATCCTTCATGGAGAAGGTCATGGACAACTAAGACTTAGTTGATGTCAACATCCTTACATCATTCCAAATGAGTAAGATGTCATCAACATATAGGACTATAAAGGTCACATAGCTCCCACTGACCTTCTTGTTGTGTCCCTGTGGTTTTGATGATAGCAAACACTATAAGTCCTCATATGTTTGCATGAAAGATTGAATGATGATGAAATATACATTTGATTATGCATCTGGTCATTGCACTGTTCATTAAGGAGGATTGTTTGTTATGCATTGATTTTTGTGCATTAATGTTGTCATCATAATCATTTGCATGATACATGCACAGTCTTTCAGGTAGATGCATTTTCATACTGCATTATGCTTATATAGAGTCAACGCCAGTTGCATCATGCATAACTAGGGTCGGTGCTAGTTGTGTTTTCACACAGCTAAGGTCGATGCTAGTTGTAGTTCATGCATAGCTAGGGTCGGTGCTAGTTGTGTTCTTACACAGCCGAGGTCGGCGCTAGTTGCATAAAGGGTCGGTGCTAGTATCATGTATCTTGCATAATTAGTCGATGCTAGTTGCACCTTGTGCATACTAAGGTCGGTGCTAGTTGCATAAAGGGTCGGTGCTAGTGTCATATATCTTGCATACATAGTCGATGCTAGTTGCACCTTGTGCATACTAAGGTCGGTGCTAGTTGCATAAAGGGTCGGTGCTAGTGTCATATATCTTGCATACATAGTCGATGCTAGTTGCACCTTGTGCATCCTAAGGTCGGTGCTAGTTGCATAAAGGGTCGGTGCTAGTGTCATATATCTTGCATATATAGTCGGTGCTAGTTGCATAAAGGGTCGGTGCTAGTGACATGTGTCTTGCATACATAGTCGGTGCTAGTCACCGTTGACTGAATAGTCAGGTCGGTGCTGGTCTGCATATAAGGTCGGTGCATACCTTGTTAGTCTACATACGAGGTTAATTAGTGCATATTTCTTATTGTGCATATAGAAGGTCGGTGCATCCTTTGTTTTATACTACCTAAGGTCTATGCATCTTTTCTAATTTGGCATGCAAGGGTCGGTGCATATTTTCCTCCTTCACGCAAAGTCTGTGCACATGAGTCTCCAGGGTCGGTGCAGTTTTTGCTTCGATGTTTAAAGTCTATGCATATTATCATGATAGTCATTGCAAGGTCTGTGCTCGTTTGCAAATGACATTGGTAGGTCTGTGCATACGGTGCTATCTAGGTCTGAGCACATGTCAGTCTCGACACATGTAGTCTTGCCAGGTCTGTACATGCAATATCTAGAGTTGTTAAAGGCTGTGCATCATTAAGGCTGGCATCTTCATTAGTTCCTGTTCTCATTCATCACCTTAATGCATATGCATCATTTTATATGGCTCTGATTTGAATGTCTGACTAATGCAAAGTTGACCAAGCTTGCATTTGATGTTGTCAACAAAGTGATTGATGAAATGCCTGAGTAGACATTTAGGCAGCAGCAGCAGAGATACAAGTTGAAGAAGCAAAAGCCATGAAGTCACTGAGGTTGGCATTTCAGCAAGCATCATAATGACAGCAGCAATAATCAAAGGCTAGCGTGGATACTCAAGGCACGTGATCTCGACCAAATATTGGCACGCAATCTCAAGTTACCCAATGATGGGCACGTGATCCCAGGTTGGCGCAAAAAATCATGTCTACGTGGTAGGGTCTCTGAGAGACCAATGATTAAAGAATATTCTCAACGCCATGTGGATTTATATGATTCGATGTCTGCAAAATCCGATAACCTGTGCTGGAGATAAATAGACGGCATTGTCTCAGAAGAGAGGGGTGGGCCGCCAACCAAAGAAGAGAGTTGCAGAAGAAAGAAAAGAAGAAGAGCCAGAGCTAAAAAAAGAGAAGAGTTAGAGATAAAAGAAGAGACTAGAGGCAGCCAGAGAATATCCTGAGAGAAGAACTAGAGAGTTGAAGAAGAAGAAGAGAAAGATAAAAGAAGCTGAGAGAAGCCTGCTCGTGATTGAAGATTTGATTCCATCAGTTCAAGGATCAGATCCTGAACTATCTTGCTCTACTCAGAGATACATTTTTATTTTCCTGCTTGTATTTCCCCTTTGTTCATTTACCTTTTTACCGATGAGTTCCGATTTCCTATCTTGGGGGTCGGGTTCCTCCTGAGGATTCAGGAGAAAGGAGACCGTGTCTCAAGTTGCTAGTGACGGGGTGTCACTAGTGTTTCCCTCTAGTTTAGAGGAAGGGAGATTCATCTCCAGTTTCCCTCTGTGGATTCAGAGGAAGAAAGGATCTAATCCTCTGGGTTTTGGTGAGCAGTTGGTTGTTGTTCACGTCCCTTCTGCATTTGTAGAAGAAGGGAGACGGTGTCTCCAGTTGCTAGTGATGGGGTGTCACTAGTGGTTCCCCTCCGATTTAGAGGAAGGGAGGTTTGATCCTCCGGTGTTTTTGAGTAACTGAGTGTTACTCAAGTTTCCTTCTGATTTGATCAAAAGAAGAGAGGAGAGTGTTCCTCTGGGTCAAGCTGTTAGGCAGCATTTGTAGAGAAGCCTCACTCCGGTTTGGAGTGAGGGGTGGATGTAGGCAGACTGGTGTCTGTCCGAACCACCTAAAAATCCAGTGTGCAGTGGTTTGACTTGTGCATTTGCTCCCTTTCATCCACCTACTTTCACATGATCGCTCTCGAGGGTTGTCTGCTATGTGATTCTATTAAGTGCATGAATTTGTCTATCATTTTCTGTCTCAAGGTTATTCTCTTTGCAATGCAGCTTAGGCACACATGTAGTGTTTGTCGTATTGCCTTGACGATAATTCATACTGTTTGATTCAGTCATAAATGTTCACATCTTCAACCTGTCATGTGCTCGACAACAGGTGTGGTTGAATGTTTTAGCGTTAATATGATTTCTGATTGAGCATTTTTCTGAAGAATATATCTTGCGTGAACTTAATGTTGTGCCCCTGTAGTTTTGATGATGGTTTTGATGATTGATTGTTGATGTAAGTTAATCAAATGATCAGTCATCCTGCTGCTCAGTTTAGATTAACATATTTGATGTGAAGTCATGCTACATGTTAAACTGATGCATAAAGCATTCATTGCTGTGGTTTTAATGATTGATCTGGTTTTGATGATTGATTGTTGATGTAAGTTAATCAAATGATCAGTCGTCCTGCTGCTCAGTTTAGATTAACATATTTGATGTGAAGTCATGCTACATGTTAAACTGATGCATAAAGCATTCATTGCTGTGGTTTTAATGATTGATCTGGTTTTGATGATTGGTGTTTGATGTGAGTCACTGTGAGTCATCCTGTTGAAATGTTCATTCAGGCTTTTATATGCTCAGTCAGGTTATTTGTTTACAATGTGAATCATTGTAATTGAAGTTTCAGACTATTATCTGCTGCATAAAGCTTTCATATGCATTTACAGAGTCTATACATTGATTGGCAGTAAGTCTGCACATTGAGCGTCTCATGGAAGTCCATACAGTGCATTGCCTTGGCTAAGTGTATACACTGTCAGTCTCATTTTGAGTCAAAGTCCATACATTGGATTGTTACTCACATCGCCTTCAGGCCTCCAAGTCTGTACACTGGCCTTCTTTCATGATATACTACACGTCTACTCATTCAACACTGGTCTTCCAAGTTCTGTACAGCGTGAAGTCTCACCTCGTGTTGTTTCCCCTCACTAACACGAAAAGATTTCGTGTCGTCTGAGGTTATAACACTTCGTGTTGATTTCCATGCGTGACAGGATAACTTGTATGAGGTTAGACTTCGTGTCATTTTCCTTGTCGTGTCTTCGTGTTGGTTTTGTCTTCGTGTCCTCGTGTTATTTTAGTGTCTCTATCTTCGTGTTGAGTTTACTTCGTGAACTTTTCTCAAAGTCAAGCACGTGTCTGTGCTGTCTCCATGTCGTTCTTACTTCGTGTCGGTTTCTATGTTTCATCACGTGTTGTGGTCAGCCCGTGTCGTTTTCACCTCGTGCTGTTCTCATGACTTCATGTCATTTTCCTTTTCAGGTCTTCGTGTCGTGTTTTCCACACCGCGTGTCGTTGTCGCTTTAGTAACCTCACCTCGTGTCGGTTACTGTTGTCTCCATGTCTTCGTGTCGTTTTTGTTCCACTGCGTGCAGAACATTGCAGCACCTCGTGTTGCTTTCTGTGTGCCACCTCGTGTCGTTTCTGTGTAAACCTCGTGTCACTTCTCTCTGTCCTCTAGTTGAATCTCGTGTCATTTTTTATGTCTACGTGTTCAACTCCGTGTCAACTTCTGTGTTCGTCTTCGTGTTGTTTTCAACTCGTGACGGTTTTTGTCATTTCACTTCGTGTCGTTTTCTTACTCTGTCTTCGTGTTGTTCTTCCTAGACCTTGTGTCTTTCTTGTGTTGAAACCACACTTCGTGTTGGTTTATGTTTTGTCTCCATGTATCTCGTGTCGTTCTTCTTTTTACCTCGTGTTGTTTTATAACTTCACTTCGTGTCGTTCTCGCTTTAACCACACTTCGTGTTGCTTTACGTAGACCTTGTGTCTTACTTTGTTTGCAAACACTTCGTGTCGGTTTCTGCTGTCACCCCGTGTTGTTCTCGTGTTATCTTTTATGTCTGTGTGGTCTTACTTCGTGTTACTTACTGTTGTACATCGAGTCCTTACTGACTTCGTGTCGTTTTCCCTATTGTGTCCTCGCCTTGTCTCCGTGTCGTTGCTATTTGTCACTTCGTGTTGTTTCGCTTTAACCTCGTTCAAGTTTCTTCTAAAAATGTTGTTCTTCTGATAAGTCTATACAGAGTTGTTCTTTAAACTGATGACTTATCCGATACCCTGTTTTACAGGTGTTTTGATCGTGAAGCTTAAGGAGGGCACGTGATCCGAGGCTGGAATAAAGTCTGCTGAGAGACTGCCACGTGGTCCAAATTCTTAGGGCTGGAAATGTGGAGGTCACACGTCGTGGCTGATGTTGCTGCTATAAATATGAGACCTTCGTCCACAGATGAAGGTGATCGAGTTGGCGTGAAGAAAAGCTCATACAGAGAGCCACGATCCAGATAGAAAAAGAAAAGAGAAAGGAGAAGAGCAGAAGAAGAAAGGAGAAAGAGAGTGAGAAAGAGAAAGAAAGAGAGGTTGAGTAAGAGATCGAGATAGCAGAGTGTGAAGAAAGGAAGTGGAAGAAGAATAGAGAAGAAGAGAGAGCTAGAGTGATAGAAACTTCAACAGAAGATCTGTTCCTGCTGTACCGTGGATCAAATCCAGGCCAGCCAGCTCCTGCGAGAGCCACATTTGTTTTTATCTTTTCAGCCTTCTGTTGCTGGTTTCGTTTTTGTTTTTATCCATTTACTGTATTTCTGATCCTCTGTAGAGAGGTCGGGGTTCCTCCTGTGGGTTCAGGAGAAGGGAGACTTTGTGTCTTCGGTTTGCAAGTAGCTGGGTGCTACTTGTGGTTGGTCCCCTCCCGTGTGGAGGAAGAGAGACTTGCGTCTCTGGTTGCCTTTGACAGGGTGTCATCGGTTGTTTCCCTCCGGGTTGGAGGAAGGGAGATTTATCTCCGGTTGTGCTTCCCTCTGGGGTTCAGAGGAAGAGAGACTTGGGTCTCTAGGTTCCCCTCCGGGTTGGAGGAAGGGAGGCTTGTTCCTCCGGCTCTGGGCTTGTGAGTAGCAAGCCCGGTGGTTCCCTCCGTGTGTGGAGGAAGAGAGACCGTGTGTCTCTGGTTTCCAAGTGGCTGGAGTCACTTGTGGGTTCCTCCTGTTTGTTCAGGAGAAGGGAGATTGTTATCTCCGGTTGCAAGTAGCTGGGTGCTACTTGTTGATTCCCTCCGGTTTGGAGGAAGGGAGACTTGTCTCCGGTTCTGGGCTTGTGGATTCAAGTCCAGGGGTTCCCTCCAGGTCTGGAGGAAGAGAGACCTTGTGTCTCTGGTTTGCTAGTGACTGGTGTCACTAGTGGTTCCCTCCGGTTGGGAGGAAGAGGGGAGGTTGTTCCCCTGGTCAAGCTGTTTGGCAGCGTTTGTTGCAGACTGAGTCTGCTGTTTCTAGCGTGAGCTAGTGGAAGCCACACTCGGTTTGAGTGTGGGGTGGATGTAGGTCTGCTGGACCGAACCACCTAAAAACCCCTTGTGCACTGTGGTTTGATTTGTCTATTTGTGCTTCCGCTAGGTGATTGCATAGGGGCGCTCCTTGTGTTTGGCGTCTGGTTGAGCAGAAGATTTATTAGTTTTCAGATTGACTAAATCTGTCTTGTTAGCTCTCCAGTGATCTCACTGTGTGTTTGGTTAGTTCCATAACTGCCATTTAGCCTTCAAGTTTGTTTAGTTTGCGAACTAGCATTTTAGTGAGCGAAATTTTAACTGGGCGAAAGGTTTTTTAAAAGTCATATTCATTCACCCCCCCTCTGAATACTGCACCGAACCTAACACTTAATTTAGTTTGAGAAATCTCACCCTCACTATACTCTGGTTTTATCTTAAACTGCTCGTTGTGGTTTCAGATAATGGTATTTTTGTTGAGATATTACCGTAAATGGTTTGATTAATATATTGGGTTGTTTTTGTGATTGAACCTAAGTTTTTATTGGAGATCTATTCAACCCCCCCTTCTAGATCCTAGCTACGCACCTAACACTTCTTGTAAACACAGGGTCCATCTTCAATTCGAATGAAGTTAAAAGATTTGACAGCCTTATCAAATCTCAAGTTTCAGCTCTAAGATGCTTGCTTCAATCCATAAATGGACCTCTGAAGTTTGCATACCTTATTAGGATGAAGATTGGAGGTGAATCCTTTAGGTTGTACCATGTACACTTCTTCTGACAGATTTTCATTAAGAAAAGTTGTCTTCACATCCATTTGCCAAATCTCATAATCCAGATGTGCAGCAATGGCATAGAGGATTCTGATTGACTTAACCATAGCCACTAATGAAAATGTCTCGTCATAGTCAATGCCTTGTCTTTGACGATACCCCTTCGCCACTAATCTGGCCTTGTATGTGTCAATGTATCCATCTGCATCGATATTCCTTTTGAATATCCACTTGCAGCCGATAGGGACTTTCCCATCGAGTACATCAACCAAGTTCCAAACTGTCACGCCCTGAGATTTTTCAGCGGAGACAGTCGGGAACGTGAACAGTCGGCTAGTACGTCTCAAGCAAGCAATACAACCAGAGTGCCAACACATTCACACATAAGAAATGAATGCACAATATTTGGACAAAATCTTTACTTTATTTAAATAATAATAAAAAATACATAAGGTTGACTCTTGACTCTTTGACTAACTAGACTCAATAAAATGGAAAATTACATAGCGAATTTTGACATTCCACTAACGACAATGTAAGGCTTCGCTCTTCTTTTATCACTCTCGGATCCATCACTTGAATAGTCTGAATCCGACCTGCTAGAATTTCCTAAAAAAGATTGAAAAAGTAGGGAATGGGCACACATGCCCAGTAGGTATCTTCGTATCAACATGAAGGCAATGTTTAAGTAATTTAGATTTTAGCTCTAGAGTATAAGATAAGTCACGAACATACGATAAAAACATGTGAATAAACCAAAGTAACACAAATAATGAGAGACGATTAAGGTGAGATATGAGAATTCAGGTAGACTGGAAATATGATCAAGTAAGAATATAACATGAATGTAATTTGACCTTTCATGAACAAGAATGTACTTTTCATAACCATAAAGGCTATGAACTAGAAAGTCATGTAACAAGAATGTACTAGCAAGCATATACGTTTCACAAGATTGCCTCGTGA
The DNA here is from genome assembly GCA_022559845.1 of Amorphophallus konjac. Classification (NCBI taxonomy): domain Eukaryota; kingdom Viridiplantae; phylum Streptophyta; class Magnoliopsida; order Alismatales; family Araceae; genus Amorphophallus; species Amorphophallus konjac. Next base: position 186,980,794 of record CM040119.1, read on the forward strand.
AAATTCGTGGATTTCACCCATTTATAAAAAAAAGAACTCCTAGCGCAATGCGACGCCAGATTCATCATACCCCATGGTTTATAGTATGTTTCTGGCTATCTGCCGAGGGGACTAGAGTTGAGCCCTTGGACACTGTTCGTACCCGCTCTTGCATCTTCAAGTTATAAATCAAGCTACTTCCATGAAAAATATCAATATGGCCAATAATGTTACAAATTCAAACCATAGTTTCATGATAGCAAATACCAAGGTAAGAATGCACCAAATAAGAATATGCGGGTTCAATGTTGATTTAGAACAAGGTTATGCTAGAAAAATTCGGCAGCATAACGGCACATTCTTTACTTTCCACAAGTTATCAATATCTCATTTGACAAGTGTTAAATCCCAAGCAATCATCAGACCAACTAGGAACTTATAAAACCCAACCCAAAGGTCAAACCTCAGGTTAAACAAGGTCAGGGACCTCGCGGTCATTTACTGGACCGTTTAGGGACTCATGCAGTCATGTCCAGACCATTAAGCAGATTCATGTGGTCGAATCCAGACTGTTTCAACCAGTTCAAAGTAAGAACAAAAAGACTTGACTCAGAGTACAAATGCGGTCACGAGATGACCATTTTTGGATAGAAGCGGTCTCCGTCTGATCGTTACTGGGCCTTTAACGGTCATGAGAGGACCGTTTCTAGCCAAGACTCAGAAAAACATCGGTAGTGCAAGTGCTTACTTAGATAATTTGGTTTTAATGGTACAACCAGCTCGGCGTTCTAGTGGGAATCCTAGGCTCACGGAGACTTACGGAGGCCTTGAAACAAGATCACCTAGTCCGGTGGAAGGAATATCCAACGGAGAGGATCACCAGTCTAAGAAAGTGTGCCTATAGTGTAAAGTGTATCTAATGACATCATACCAAAATACGTGTCATGTACTTAAGAAAAGACTCTAGATGAGAAGGATCGTGAGAAAACATCGAACAAATCAAAACTAGATAAGTTCATGAACCATATGAAATTATGCTCATTAATACAAGAGTATACGTTTGGCATGAAATTAACATAAGTTTAAAAATAAGTCCAAAGTGTATAAAGAACATGAATACAACTAAGATGAAGAACTAACATAACCAAGTGTATGAAAACATCACTTAAAACAGGGGTAAGACCTAATTAACTAGGCTTATCATATGATAAATAAGGTTGTTCTGCATTAAGTTTCGGGTTAACAATAATAAAGTGGTGGGGACACCGGGCCTACTACCGGACGCCACACCCCCGCACCGAGCTTGTGGCTCAGAGATTCGGTGGCCTAAAAACTCAACGTCACGTATTTATGTATTGCGTATGTATTGTGTGTAAAATACATGTAGTAACACATCTATTATTTACTTCTGTTTTATTAGGCTAGTTATAGTCAAAGTGTGTATTTTATTTTATTAAACCCACAAAGTCAATAGTTGGTTGTTGGGTTTTGTCTTGTTAGGCCAGGGTATAACCACAATTAGTGAAATTTTGTGGGTTTCAATGTTATGGCCTCCTCCTATATAAAGGAGGCTAGGGTGTGTCATTTGAATATGATGAATTGAATTAAGAGAGTGCATTACGTGAGAAGAGTTCCCCTCTTCTTGCTTTCCTTCCCCCTTTTCTCCATTTGTGAGATTTGAGTGTGTCGCCCGGTGTGAGACCGTTCGGCGTAAGGCCGAGCTGCGCGAGGTAGCAACCTATCCAGTCCCGTTCGTGATTCTGGAGTTACCGTCGATCCTTCTTCCGACGCCCTCCGCGTCAGATTTGGTATCAGAGCCCAACAACGGCGTCTCCGACGACCCCGACGTCCCCGACATCATCTCTCTTTCTATCTCTCGGTTGCTAGAGTGAAAAAAAATGGAAAAAAAAAGAGAGAGTTATTGAGTTCTGTTGGGTGAGAGGAAAAAAATAGAGAAAAAAAAGAGAAATTTTTTTAAGCACCGAAACTCCCTCCGTTCTCTCTCTGTTCATCTCTCTCCCTCAGTGTTAATCTTTCCCTCTCTCTGTTATTATATCTCTCTATTTCTCTCTCCTCCCATGACCCAGCTCCCCCTACGCTTCCCCCTACTCACTACCACGGTGACGCCTGCATAGCCTCCCCCTCCACAGCAACCTCACCGGACACACCCCACACTCGGCCACCACCGTGTCGGTGTGACAACAGCCCACGCGTCCAGCGACCGGGCCACCACCTCTCTCTCTCTCTCTCTCTCTCTCTCTCTCTCGTTTCTACAACCACCTACGACCATCTTCCTCGCCGCAGCCGCCCCTCCACCACCTGCAAATACCTCCGGCTAACTCCCCATAGCCCCCACCCTGCTCACCCACTGCCAGGCCTCTCTCTCCCTCTCACGGACGACGGACCCCGACAGACCTCCCACACAAGCCCCCCCCTGACTCCATCATAGCTCTCCCCATGGTGCCACCCCTGCGTCGCCCCCCACCTCACTGCACCCGCGACTACGCTCCGCCAACCTCCCCCTCTCTTCTGTACCGCAACCCAGCCACTCACACACCCACACAGCTGTCCCGCTCTCTTTCTATTTCTCTCTCTCCAGCTCAGCGTTGTCCATTTCTCTCTTTCTATTTTTCTCTCCCTCTCTCAGTTTCTCTCCCTCTCGGTTTCTCTCTCTCCCGCCACTGTCCTCCGTGCCCCACCACACCCGGAAGCACCTTCGCCACTGCCACTGTCCTCTGCGCCCCACTTCACCTCCGGACACCCCTGCACCCACCCAAGGAACCCGCTGCATGCCTGGTCGCGCTGCCAAGGTTGACCGCCGGGTTTGTTAACCCAGCATCAACCGCGTGAAGATCAAGTTGAAAGGGTTGAAAAAAAAAGAGAGTTTGAAAACTGAAAAAAAGAGTGAAAAAAGAGAAAAGTCAAAAAAAGAGTAGGTGAAGTTTGAAAAAAAAGAAGGATTTGAAAAAAATGTTAAATATATAGAACATTTATATATTAGAGATATATACGATTATATATATATATATATACCTATATATATATCTATATATCTAATATATATGTATCTATATATATATATGTCAATTGTTTGAATTGTTTCTTGTGGCACCCGAGTCCGCAATTACGGCTCAACCAACGGCCGAGTCACCAGGTCGCCGATACACAGTCATAATTTACGGAGTGTGAGTGCCCGAAAGTCTCCCTGCGTGGAGAGAAGTCCGAATTAATTTGTTCCCCTGCGCGAGAAATTTTAAGCGGTTTATAATAATCAAATCTTCCATGCGTGGAGTGAATTTTTTGTAATCGGTCAAGCTTCATCGACGCCGTGCGGACCCGCACGTCCCTACTCGCCCTCGTCTCCGATCGGAGCAGGACTTTTCAGTCTAGCTAGGTACGTGCTCCCCTCACTTGCTTATTTAGTATCTTTTCGATTGCCACGCGATGAAGTAAGAGAGAGCCCGATCTATGCAGCCAGTCTCCTGAGTGCATCGCTGTGGACGGAAAGAGAGAGTTTGCTTGCACCTATCCTTAAAGCCCTAGACTGTCACATTAGGGCACCCTAATTGTCAGGAGGTAGTTCCACAACTACTTCGCCTACGAGCGAGTAACTTTTCCTGACCGGTCCCTTCTAATTGACCCTTTGCATATCAGCTGGGTCCACACCTTGCTAATTTTCGATCCCAATATTACATCATCTAGGTTCGAGCTCGTGCATGCCACATCGGTCTAGGAATTCATCAGGCTGTCTAGAGCGCATTTCAACTCTACATACACCCATGGATCAGGAGAGATATATGGCCGATCATGACCGCATCGCCCAGTTTGAGGCAATGAATGCAGGATTTGATGACACACATGTCGAGTACATGTAGGTTGGAGACATTGCCGAGAGTTCTAGCCAGAAAAGATTGGGTGTAGTTCGCTGTATCTCAACACCCCAGGAGGACGATTGGCGTCGAACCTCTATCTTCCAAACCTACATCATGGTGAACTCTCATCCCTGCAAGGTGATCCTTGACAACGGGAGCTGTATCAATGCAGTCTCTTCAGACTTTGTCTCCCGTTTAGGTCTACCTACGCACCCTCATCCAAGGCCATACAACGTGGCTTGGGTCGATGACACTTCTATCCCAATCACCACCACATGTGTCATTCCCATTCAATTCCAGTCCTACCAAGGACAAATCTTTTTGACGTAATGCCTATGAAGGCCGGGAGCGTCATCTTAGGACGACCATGGATCTATGATGTAGACCTCACTACATTTGGTCGGTCCCATCAGTGTTCCTTCTCCCACAATGGGAGGACGATTCAATTATACCCGACACCCCCAAAGGTGACCTCGGGTGAGAGTTCCACCTACACTCCCACTGGAACTCCCAAAATTCAGGAGAATCCCCAACCTCCCACTGAAGGGAAATCTCCCCTTCCCTCTTCTCCTGCATCTATCACACCCGTTTCTGAGGCCCCTAAGGTTAGCCATAACCTAGTTAGGCGCCTTGACTCCATAAATGTCGGTGAGCTAAACAGAGAGGTTGCTGAGGGTGCCCATGTTTTGGCTGTTGACGTCACCATCACACCCAAGGAGTCTTGAGTCTCAGTCCCAACTGAAGACCCAGCCATACTACCGGACTTCCAAGGCATCGTCCTCGAGGACTTACCTTCTCGACTGCCTCCCATGTGTGATATACAACACGCTATTGAGCTTGCCCCCGGGTCCACCCTATCCAACCTTCCCCTTGAGTCTAGAATGTCCAAGTCAGCCTAAGAGTTTGCACAACACGTCAGGAGTCTGCATGAGTCAGCTGATTCGCATAGATGTCACCATAACTTTCAAGAAGGTGACTTGGTTATGGTACGGGTCCGGCCCGAACGACTCCCCTCGGGAGCCGTTAAAAAGTTACAAGCCCGTAGTGATGGTCCCTTCCCAATCCTACGGAAGATTGGCGTCAATGCCTATGTTGTGGACTTACCTCCCGAATATGTGATTAGCTCTACATTTAATGTGACAGATCTAGTGGCCTACAAGGAACCCACAACGATTCCTAGTGACCCTTTCGAGCCTTCTCCTCTCATTGAGAGTGAGCCCACCCCTGTGCATCCTACAGCCTCAAGAGCACCGCGCGAGCAAATTGAGAGAATACTGGATGAGCAGGTGACAACTACACAGAGCAGGGTGTACCAGCACTACCTTGTCCACTAGCGGGACCGTCCACCTTCTGATGATTCCTAGATCAGCCGAGAAGATCCCCAGTGCCTCGCTCCAGATCTGCTGGAGCACTACCATAGCAGTGTCCCCCCTTACTCGACGGAGAAGAGTTCCAGCCGCCCCTGGAGGGTTGATGGGGACACCGGGCCCACTACCGGACGCCGCACCCCCGCACAGAGCTTGTGGCTCGGAGATTCGACTGCCTAAAGACTCGACGTCACGTATTTATGTATTGCGTATGTATTGTGTGTAAAATACATGTAGTAATACATGTATTATTTACTTCTGTTTTATTAGGCTAGTTATAGTCAAAGTGTGTATTTTATTTTATTAAACCCACAAAGTCAATAGTTGGTTGTTGGGTTTTATCTTGTTAGGCCAGGGTATAACCACAATTAGTGAAAGTTTGAGGGTTTGAATGTTATGGCCTCCTCCTATATAAAAGAGGCTAGGGTGTGTCATTTGAATATGATGAATTAAATTAAGAGAGTGCATTACGTGAGAAGAGTTCCCCTCTGTTGACACCCGTTTTTTTCCGATAAGTTAAGTCGTTTCTCTTGCTCCCATTTGTTGATGCCTCGAGTTGTCCATCACTCGCTGGGCGTTTTCTGGTAAGTCATGGGCCAATTTTATGGGTAGCCTCCCTCCTTGGTTGGGACCGTATCGATCAGGGCTTAATGGGCCTTGGTTTTTGGTTAATTGAACATGTTTATAAAAATCAAGTGTCCAGGAACATGTACGGGTCATCCCTGGCCGTTCAACCCTTGAGCGGTTATTTATGAGCCGTTCATACATTAAAAAGATTTCTGATGATTTTCTGAATTTCCACCGACAAGGGCTTATGCGGTTTATTCCTGGCCGTTTAACATGATGAACGGTCTGGAGTGCACCGTTCTTCTTCCAGAGTCCTAAAGCCTAAATATCTCTTAGATAATTATCCAATTTTTCCATTTATCACCGACAAGAGTTAAACGGTTGGACCGTGGCCGCTCGTTCTATTGGACGGTCCCATAATAGCCGTTCAAGTATAAGAGTCCAACGGCGATATCTTCGGTTGGTTAATGGATAATTTGTTGGTATTTATCCTATTTTTGGAATTTTCACCAACAGGGATGGACGGTCCCTTGTTGACCGCTCAACTAGTTGAGCGGTCTATCGTGAGACCGTTTAACCCTGCGAACTCTGAAGAAATCAAAGATGTTCTCTCTCTATCTGTAGACGTGTCCCCGGGCTTTATCCGGAGATTTCTTCTCGAATGTGGAGTCTTTTTCGATGCCGTTTCTTCTGGATGAGAGATAACTCGATTATCTCCAACTTTTGTGATAATATCTCATCCTAAAAATGAATGGAAACCCTAATTTCGGGGCTAACTTTAGGTGCTCTATAAATAGACCCTAAAGGCCGGGCTTGAAAGGGGGGGAGATTTTGGTCGACGGCGAAGCCCTGCCACATTCTTGAGCGACCTAGCACCAAGGAGGGAGGCTTTCTACGTCCATACAAGCCTCCGATTCAGGGAGTAGTCGAGTTTTGATTCTTTTGCGTTTGATTGGTTTTGTCCTCTTTGCCATTGCATGCATTATTCCTATCACTCTCTCCCCATGTTTTTCTTCATCCTCATTACCATGCACACATCCACCTGCGTTTTTGACACCCTAGGGGTTTAAAATCCCCCATGTATCCTCCTTTCCACTTAGTCACGTTCACTTCTTATTATTTTGACATTTACTACATCTCTCAATTCTAATCTAGGTTGTTTCTTTGTGTTTTCACATCGTTTTTGCAGGTCAGCAATCCCTAGAATGAGGTCCATCCCCTCTGGCCGGCTGGAGAGGGTGGTGGTTGGACCCCTTTGTGACTTCTGGCTCGGAGGTCTTGCGCGGTGCTCTACGATCTATTCAAGAGGACATGCGGTGCCGATTGGACCGTCCATCGTCTTCCTGCGGTCGTGACAGAACCGTTCAACAGCCAGGAGTCCTTCATCCCGCACCTTCTGCAGCGCCCTTAGGCGGTCTATCGTAAGACCGTACAACCTATAGACGGTTCTCCCTGAACCGCCCATCTTCCCAGTGCTACAGCTAGGCGAGTGTCTCTCCCTCTTTCCAAGGCACGACGTGTTCATCACGTCCGGCGCTTTGGTGGCGATCACAGTTTGTTATACTTCCCCCTTTCCTTCTGTCTTCATCTGTTTCTCATGTCAGATATGGTAGAATAGACATCGGGAAGACACATGGAAGGAACGGAACGGGAGGGAGAAAATATATCTACACCCTTCTTTTGTGGCGATCACGGTGGGACACCTAGTGCCCAGCGTGCTTGTGATTTGCTAACCCCTTGTTTCGTTGTGTTAGTCTTCTTCTTGAAGTGATTGCAGGTTGGGTGTGTTTTCTGCCTCCTGGAACGTGTACGGTTCGCCCAGAGCCGTTCATCAATTGTGCGGTTGGACGTCCACCGTCTTTCCCTGCAACCGGTGCCAGTTCTCCTATGAGTGTCCTGTCATAGATGGCCTCCCATCGACCGTCCAAACCACCGAACGGCCTATTCCTGGCCGTCCATCTTTCTGGCACAGGTACGCTTCGGTTAGTCGGGTTGTAGGTACACGGTTTCTGGAGGTCCGTTCCAGAGCTTACACGGCTGTCAACGGAACGCTCTTCCTGGTACGTTTCTCAACTTTGCCGTCCTTTATTTTCCGCATTTTGTGATTTTTCTTTTACAGTTGCTCTGCCGTCCTGTTGCTCCCTGGATTATATGGTCCTGTACAGACTGTCTGTCCAATTGAGCAGTCTCATACAGACCATCCTTGTTGTGCTATAGTGCACCCGTAGTTCATTTTTGATTGTCATATTCCATGATATTCTTGATTTTTGGTGCTGGTTGTTGATCTCCCCCTGCTCCCATACCATTGCTGCATGATTGATTTCATTACTTATATCTTTGATTGATCATTGGTTGATAGTTGCTAGGCCAGATTTTGCTTGCACTCTAGTGCACATAGGATTCATGCATTTCATTCACATCTAGTTGCATTCCTACCGAGGTAGGGTTTCCTCTCGTCTCCATACTCCTTGGAGCCGACTAGGGGACCTTGTCGAGGACCTCCGTAAGCCCCCGTGAGCCGTGGATTCCCACACGGACGCCGGGCAGGTTGTACCATACCACCCCCTAGTCCAGGGTCTACATTTGTGCGAGAGAGAGTCCTTTAGAGTCTGCCAGTTCTCCATTCTCACCCTATTTAGGTACCTTGTGGTTGAGTGAACTCACATTTTAATTAATCCACTAAGGTCCTAAGAGAACTTATAAAAATCTTCGCGCATAATTTGGAATTTGTTTGGATAATTGGTTGATTCTTTTCTCATCTGTCTTCTCCATTGTATGTTGCATAGTGTCATCATTTGCATCCTTTTGTCAGATTAGGCTTATTTGGTCTAGTTCATCTTCGTGTGTCTCCATTTAACTGCATTTGTCTTAGGTTCATTCCCATCCTTATATTCATTTGAAGTTCACTGTATAAAGTCTCCATTTTCCCCATGGAGCACTTCTCCCCTGTACCTTATTCCTATACTTCTCCATCTTCTTACCCCCGTGTGGATTCCTCTTCCCATGCGGGCCCATCTCCTTATTCCTCCATTGGACCCTATTCTTTAAATGGGCCTTCTTACCCCACCCGTGCTGCTGTTAACCCAATCAATCCTCATTTTTACATACACGATTCCTCCAGTCCCACGCATTCCTCCATTCCTGGAATGGGCTTTCCTTCTTCTCAAGTTGGGTCCCCTTATCCGGCCCATCATCATTACCCTGGTCTAAATTCATCATCTCTTGCTCAGGCTGGTTCATACCCTTCTCAGATTCTTCCTACCGAGGAGATGTTCACTCAGGCCCAACGCCAGCTTGATGAATTACAACGCCGAATCAACCCTCAAACTTCTTCGGACATCCCATTTGCCTTTCAAGGTATTCAACTCCCACTGCGTTCACAAATTCCCGCATATGGCCGCTATGGTGGAGTCGGTGAACCCTATATCCATTTGAAGGAGTTCTTATATGAGTCGGCCCAGTTCCAGCATGATCAACACGTGATGGCCTTTTTGTTTGGCCTATCTTTAGAGGGCTCGGCCAAGGATTGGTTCTTCACATTGCTGCAGGAGCAGATGATGAATTTTCAAGCCATTCAAGCAAGATTTATTCAGCAATACCGAGATCAGATGCGGCCCAGATATTCTATGGTTGATCTGGCCCAGGAGAACATAAAGCCCGACAAGGAATTCTCCATGTTTGCCGACCGCTGGCGTCGCCTAGTCACGCAAGTCCCGGGGCATATTCCAGAGGGCGAGCAGATCAAGATGGTTATTTCTAATGCAACGCCCGAGCTAAGGTGTATCTTAGCCCTGAACGATATCACATCCTGGCAACAGCTTTACAATCGAGTCCGCTTTGTCAGCCAACAACTCCTAGTTTCCTTTGACCATGAGCCTCCTCTGCCGTCACCTTCTACATACACTTTCCCTCCGCCCTCCACAGCAAGTCAGCCCTCCACTACATATCCCTCCACGAGTCGGCCTTCCGCTCCCCCACACCCCTATACCTCCATGTGCTCCACCTCACATCCCTCCACGAGTCGGCCTTCCACTATTTCATCTCACCACACCCCTCCACCTCCGGTCAAGGAAGCACTACACCCAGAGCAGGTAGATGCTATCCATTACATTCCCACTCCCTCCACGCCGCCACATCATTCTAGCCCTCCGCCTTTTCCTACGTAGTCCCCCTTGCCTACGCAACCCCCGCTACCATCTCCATTACCTTTTCACACCCCTCGGCATCCACCTTGCCCGAAGCGGGCTTTTCACTCTTCGTTGCCGGAATCTCTTACAGACGTTTTTAGGGCTTTGGCAGCCACCCATGCATTGCAACTCCCTCCGATTGTGCCTTGCCGACCTGCGATCGGGAATTTGCTCCAGTTCTGTGAATTCCATCGTCAACAGGGGCATGTGGTTGAGAATTTCTCCTAGTTCCGAGAACTTGTTTATAGTATGGAAGACAAGAAGATGATTGATTGGGCTACCATGTGCCAAGTTATTTCAGACCTCAGCAGCAAGCAGCAGTAGCAGCAAGCCGTGCCGCCTAAGCAACCGTCTCCACGTCATGACCAGGGGCACCCTGGTGTTTCTTCAGTTAATAAGGTACCTGCTCCGTTGTCCACTCCTTCCTCTATCCCATCTCCTCCACCATCTTTACCTATTTCAGCCTCCGCTCGGGCAATTTCTCCTTCACCCTCCGTTTCCACCACCACTCCTGTCCCCAACAGCACTCGACGTGTTGTAAAGATACGCCGAAGAGTGCCACCACCCGCCACTTCCCCCACTACGCCACTACCTTCTTCTCCTCCCTCTTCCCCTTCACCATCTCCATCGACCACATCACCCCCTTTGCCGCCACCTTCTTCACCCCCGTCTTCGCCGCCTCCATTGGCCACATCTTCATCGTCACCCTCTCCATTATCCCTATTATCCTCACTACTGTCTTCATCACTTCCCCTCGTGATAACCCCTATTCTGTCACCTTCACAACCATCCCCGCGACCGATGCCACTTCTTTCGCCATCGTCCTCTGAGCCCGAGCAGGCCGACTCTAAACCCATGCCCCCACTTTTGCCTTTACCTCCACCCATGCCGATCATCATCATTATTTCTCCATCGCTTGCACCAACGCCACCCGCGCCCTTCAAACCTCCTCCTTCTAACCTCCCCCTACCGCTTCCCACTTCACGGAGCAGGTACACGCTACCTTTGGTGCCCCTCGGGTCTAGTCCCCAGGGAGAAAAGGAGCTAATCCAGGTTTCAATCGTGCATTTCAAGATCCAAGATGTTATTTCCCGCATGCCGGTCCAAGTCCTGGTTCCTGGCCATTTTAGAGGTAATGAGCCTGCATTTACTACGAGAACGGTTGCAAAGAAGAGTTCCCTCGTGTTGGTGCCAGTTTCTTCAAAGGCGAGGCTGGTAGCAATCTCTTTGCTCGCCGGGAAGTTCATCATTAATGTTGTTATTACCTCGCGCTCGATTGCTGTTCAGTTCACTGGCCGAGAGGGGTTCTCTACTCAGATTATGCTAACACATATAGCCGCTCGGAGCCTGATGGATTCCCTATTCAAGGGGTAATTGGCCGCATCTTTTGCACTTTCCAAGGACATTCTGCACTTGCTGTGTAACTTCCCTCAATTTATTAGCATGCCGGCCACGTCAACGCCGCGCATGACTCTCCCTCAGTTCTGTCCTGCGCTTCTAGCAAGGGAGTTATGCTTCATGCCCGATTGCCAAATAGAGATGCCGAATCTTATGCTTCTAGTGCCGAACGACAAAACTCCGCTATCTCCTAATGCTCATCCCAAGGAGTTGACTATTCTGGAATATCATTCTATGGTTAGCACCGCACAGCTAGGGGCAACCGTCTCGATGAAGAGGCATATTCATGACCGGGCCAGGCTGTCCGCCAGATGGGCCCGCTATTTGAGAAAGTATTACAGATCAAGAAGCCCAAGGGTCCAAGTTCGCGCTAGGTGGCGTTGTTTCGAGAAGATTACTGCTAAGAAGAGGCGACAGCATAAGTTCAAGGGCTGTCAGTTACGCATTTGGGGGTCCACTCCCTCCTCTCCTTCTTCCGTCCATTCGTCTTTTCTGTTGCTCAGTTCTTATCCTTGGGTGGTGTACCCTCCACCACCTGGTCATATTTCTACCATCTCTTCCTATTTTCACCATTCTAGGCCTCGGCCTGTGTCCTCCTCTTCCCCTGAGCCAGGGGCATCTTCTAGTTTTTCTCCCCGGATACGTCCGGATTCCGCTTATCATCGTTGTTCCCCGGCCCTGTTGGGGATTCCTTGTGCTCATTCCCCGACCTGGTCGGGTGGTTTTTCCAATCCTTCCCCGACTACGTCGGGTGGTTTCCATTTATTTTTCCCGACATTGTCGGGTGTTCATACATTTTCTTCCCCGCCCCTGACGGGTGATCGTTATTCCTTTCCTCCGACCACATCGGATGATCTTTTTCTTTCTACTTTATCTTCACAGTTATCTTTTCATCATCTTTCTGTTCTTTCTGTCTCACCCTTTCAGGGTTCTTACCCTTTTTCTTTCAATTTTCGAGGCTTTAGCCCACCTTGATCTTAGTTAATCACTGGTTAGTCTGTACTTGGTTCCTTGTTATCAGGGCCTTGTTGACACCCGTTTTATACCCAATAAGTCGGGTCATCTCCTTTTTCATTCTATATGATGCTCCGAGTTGTTCACTTTTTCATCGAGTCTCCTGATCAGTTGAAACCTGTTTCTTGGGTATTTTCCTGGATAAAGAATTGGCTCCCGGTGGCATTTCGTTGGATAAAGCTTAGCAAAGCCCTTCTCTTCTTTCTTAAATCTCAATGCTAAATAACGGTCCCAGACAGGTGCGTCACTTCCTTCTAACGGATGGATCTTAGACCGTTACTCTTTGAAGAGTCCTAAGGCTTAAGGCCACGTGTTCCGTGCTTATCCTGTTGAATCCACGTTGATAATAACGGTCTGTCGTGCAGCCGTTGCTTCCCTATAACGCCCTATGCCTTGGCCGTCACTTCCTTGAAGAGTCCAGCTCGTTGGGTCTTCCTTCCGTTGATCTTATCCTCTGGGATAAGGTTGAAAGTAACGGATGATCCTTGGTGCGTTACTTCCAAGTGGCGGTCTATCGTGCAGCCGTTACTTCCTTCCGGGAGTCCTGGCAGTTCAGGCCTTTTCTCTGCTACTCCGTGTTTGAGATAAGAACGTGGATTGACCTTATCTCTTTCTAATCCGATCCTCAGGACTTTCCGTTTGTTTCTGTGGACTCTTGGTGATATTATCCTCAAGGATTTGCTAAGACTTATCCCTTTTTCCTGCTGAATTATCCTCTACTCGACCTATGAGTTTTGAGGGCCTATAAATAGCACCCTTGAATTCATGGCCAAGGAGGAGGAGATTTCAATTCACGACGAAGTGCTGCCGAACTCAAGAACCATCTTCATCCAGGAGGAGTTGCTTCCCACGTCCATCTATCTCACAGTCAAGGGAGTACTTTTGGTTTTGTCTTTCAAGTTCATCTTTACATGCTTGAGTTCTTCCTTGGTTTTTTTCTCCAAACAAAGCATTGTCCCTCCTCCTCCTCCACGTTTTTCACTGTTGTTCTTTAAGCATATAAACATCCTCCCAACTTTTAAAAACGCCCAGAGGGGTTAAAAAAACCAAAACTCCCCGGTAATTCCCTCTCCTTTTGATGTTCTTAAGTTCTTTAAGAATTGATGCTATGCTTGTGAAGAGGGATGATTGAGGTTGTTTTGTCTTGTCTTTTTTACTTCTTTGGCAGGTTTACAGGTTCATTAGCACGAGGCCCAAGTCTTCTAGTTGGCTGGAAGAGTTGGAGTTAAAAGAATTCAAGCTTTACTACTGCAGGTTATCTGACGGTCTGGTGCAGGAGCGTCACTTTCTTCTGGCGGTCTAGGGTGCGACCGTTACTTCAAGCAACGCACGGGTCTCTGGCCGTTACTTCCAAGCTGATCTGCAGGCTTTCTTTAGTTTTCTCTCCCGTGGGTGGGTGCTTCATCCACCTATTTCCAAGGTATATTCGAGTCTTTGACTTGTGTTTACCTTGGTGGCGATCACATCTTTCCTTGGTACTGGGCAATAGCTATTTCCTTCATCAACATCTTTATTTCCTTGCTTGTTCCACCCCTAGTGGTGTGTTTTTATTTACTCCTTGCTCCACGCCCCGGCGTGTGTTTTTCCTTTTCCTTAGCGTAATTTGATTGAGATAGCATGCCCATGCTAGAGCTAGCTATGATTGCCTAGGTTCATGTTCACATGTTCATAGGTTTGAGCAGATCTTTGATTGCTTGTTTGTCATCTTGCCATATTACTTAGCAAACCTCATAAGTAAGATCAAAGATAGGCAAATAAATATCAACAGATAATTTTTTGGCGATCACGGTGGGACAACTTGTGCCAATCGTGCTTCTGATTCTTGTTTAAACCTGCCATCATCTATTTGTTCAGTGGTCTTTTGTTTCCGTTGTTTTCATTGTTCATCCTGGTTTTCTGAGTCTTCTGACGGTCCTGTGACCACGCGTCACAGAATTCTGACGCAGGGGCATTAGACCGCCACTTTCATCTTGCTATGTGAGCTTTACGGGCTTTCCGGTTACTTCTGTTGGTTTTTGGTTCCCTGGCTCATCTGACGGTCTCATCCCCCTGCGTTATATATTTTCCGGCGGTCTGGTCTTCGACCGTTACTTATCTCTGACGCAGGGGCCTTCGACCGTTACTCTTCTGGCAGGTACGCATCCGAGGTGCATTTATTTTCGCAGTTTGTGCTGTGATTTGTTTGCTTGGGTGACACCTGGCTCTCCTCTTGCTCTGCTCATATCTGCATATCATGGTGTGCACTATTGATTGTTAGATTGTTAGGCTAGACTTTGCATGCACTCCGGTGCACATAGGGTCATTCATCTTTCATACATTAGATTGCATTTTCCTACCTTGTTGTGAGGACCTCTCGTCTCCATATTCCTTGGGGCCGACTAGGAAATCACAGCAGGGACCTCCATAAGTCCCCGCGAGCCGTGGATTCCCACACGGACGCCGGGCTGGTTGTACCTTTCCCACCCTGTGTCTAGGGTTGCATAAGTGATTGAGTGGTTACACTTAGAGTCAAACCAAGTCCTATATCCATCTCCTACTAGGGACCTATTGTTGAGAGCACATATCAATCAATTCACTAAGGTTCCAAAGGAGAAATCATAAGAATATTGTCGCATCATCCTAAACAACTTGCTTGATTCTTGAGTGTCTTCATCTCTTATCACTTGCATCTTGTTAGAACACCTAAGATTGATTGCTCATTGTGTGTTTTGTGTTGGTTGTTTTTGCATATTTCAAAGGTTGTCCGTTGCATGTGGAGTTGCTTCCGCCCATTTGAGTCGTCTTCTCCAGTCGCTTCTTCCTTCACATTCTATTCAAATCCCCTCTTCGAATCCACCATGGCATCCTTCAATCCTCCGCGCTCCCAAGAGGACTCTCTTCCTCAAGGGCTCCTTGAAAACCCCCCTAGGGTTGCTACCTTTCCTTCCGGAGAAGGGACTGCCCCTCTCCCGTCCTCCACATCTGTGGGAGGTAGTCAAGGTACCCCTTCTCTCGCTACTCCTTCCGCGGGCTCCGTCCTTCACATGATGGCCCAATTGGACCCGACCCAACTTCAAGTCCTATACCAAGCTATGCAAGGGTCCAACGCTTCTCCCTCCGCCGCTGTTCAGGGTCAATCTAATCCTTCCATTATTGGGCCGTCCGTTCAGCCCGCTCCGATTGACCTCACTCCGGTCCAACCTCGGACCATCACTTTCGCTGGCATAGAGATGGGCCAATCTTCCAATTCAGCCCATCAGTCTTTCGATAAAGGGAAATCGCCTATCCCTTCTTTTGTCCAGGTGGATCATCATAATTCTGGTTCGGTGGCTTCACAGCTTCTCATGAACCCTTCTGATTTCTTACAAGGGGTGGCCCAAACTCACTCCCATCCGGGTCTATCTCAGGCTCAATATCCTTCTTACGGGCCCCCTATTTCCACTGTCTATCCTTCTACTCATGCCTATGGGCCTCCCCCGTCTGCCACCGTCATTCCATCCGCTCCTCAACAATCGGCGTCTTTCGCTACCCCTGCTCCCTCCCAAGAGCAGGACTTGCTTAACAAGTGGGCCACCATGCAGCAACAACTTGACTTCCTCCAGAAAAGGGTTGGCCCACAATCCTTGGCCGATATTCCTATTCCGAGCTTCCAAAACATTCGGTTCCCTCCGCAATCTGAGCTCCCTAACTATCGCAAGTATGATGGGAACAGCAATCCCTTTATCCATGTGAGGGATTTTCTATATGAGTCGGCGCAGTTCCAGTATGATGATCGCCTCATGGCGTACTTGTTCCGCCGATCCTTAGATGGAGTTGCTCTGGAATGGTTTTATTCTCTGCCACTGGAAGAGGCCGAGAGTTTCAAGGTAGTTAAGGACAAGTTCATTCAGCAGTTTCAAGATAGGGTCGGACCAGAATATTCATTTACAGATCTAGTAGCAGAGAAGATGAAGCCAGAGGAAGACTTCGCCACCTATGCAGACAGATGGAGGCAGATGGCCGCCAGAGTGCCGGGCCACATTCCGGAGGAAGAGAAGGTCAAACTGCTGATCTCCAATGCCACGCCGACTTTCCGCAACATCCTGGCAATGAATGACATAGCTAACATGCATCAACTCTACAGCCGGGCGCGCTTCATACAGACTCAATTCAAGGACTCCCCTATCCATTCTCTATTCGAAAACCAAAAGCCCAAGTACCACAAGAAACCACAAGGGCCGGTTACTGAGGGGGTCCAAACAAATGAGCAAGTACAGGCCGTTGCTTTTCCATATCAGGCCGCACCTTTCCGCTACAATCAAAACCCCCGCAATCCACAAAACTCCACTCCGCACAACTTCCAGGCCACTCCACAAAACACTCCCCCCGCCTTCACCATTCCACAAAACGCCTTCACCACACCACAACAACCATCACCACCATCACAATACCATAACGTCCCTCCACCCAGCGGCTACAGCAACAACAATCCAAACAGCAAGCGCCCGGCTCCCAGGAGAGCCCAATATCCTCCATTGCCCGAGACACTTACGGATATTTTCACGGCACTTATGTCAGTAAATGCAATTCAACTCCCTCCGGAACGGCCTGTTTGGAACCCGGCGGTTGACCAAACCAAATATTGCATGTTCCATAGGCAGCCAGGCCATACCATAGAAGGATGTTATCAGTTCCGAGATCTGGTATATGACCTTCATGAAGGGCAGAGAATCAACTGGGCCGAAATGCATAGGGCCATTGTGGAGATTAAAGAGAAGAGGAGACAGCCGCAGGGGCAGCAAGTGCAGCAGCATCAAGCACCGCAGCCGCAGCAGTCGCCATAACAACAGCAACCACAGCAAGTGCAAGACCTAGGCATCCATCAGAACCCGATGCCGAATCATCCACCTGCTCCTCAGCAGCAGCCGCCGGCACCAGCACAAGTTAACATGGTTCAACCACCGGCTCCCAATGCCGGGTGGTCTTTTGATGATGATGGCGCCGCACCGCAAGTAATGGCCTTCCACCACAACCTCCGCAACCCTTCCTTCATCCTCCCCAGGCAACCAACACCTTCTCCGCTCATCCTACCATCCACACCCGCTCCAGCCAACCCTCTACCGCTCTCCATCCCATCATACCCTCCAACACTTACCCCCCTCGCCATCGTCACACCATCCCCTAATCCTTCACCCGTTCTCAAACACCCACTAGCCTTCCCGCCACCTGCATCGACATTCGTCACCACCTTGCCTTCCACCAATCCCTCACCTATCATCCACTCACCCCCCATTAACCTCGCTAACCCCACGCTCCACCAAAATACCTCCCCCACACAGCCTATCCCACTCATCCACCCTGCGGCACCCATCACACTATCTTCAGATGCTGCGGCAAACTGTGCCTTAAGGAGCGGGAAGATGTTCCATCGGAATTACATTACTGCCTCCAATCCCCAGTCCACCCAGCCAACGGCCGAGCAAGAAGAAGCTGAGCCCCTGCCGGGTACCCAATATGACTTGCTACATCATCTGGATAGAGTACCCGCTAAGATATCCGTGCTGGAGTTGATCAAGAGGTCTACCCTTCATCAGGATGCACTGAGGGACTTCTTGCAGAAAGTAATGGTTAGCGAAGACATGGCAGTCGACAGTTTACCAACGGCATTGGCAACTATTTCCAAAGGGCCGGCAATTACATTCTCAGAAATCGAGCTTGCACCTCTAGGGGCTCGACAAAAGCCGCTCTGCATAACAATTACCCTGAACAAAGTCGACATTGAAGCAGCATTGGTTGACACCGGGGCCTCAATTAATGTTTGCCCACTTAGTACCCTCCGAGCATGCAACATATCCGAAGAGTTACTACAGCCTACCCCCACTACTATAGCAGCATATGACAACTCAAGGTGAGCATGTCACGGGGTGATCACCATTCAGGCGAGCTCGGTCCCCTCACTATGGCCGTGGAATTTTATGTTCTCGACATCGACCCTATGTTCAAGGCTATCTTGGGTCGTCCCTGGATTGACACGCTTGGCGCCGTACCCTCCACCGCACATCAGTGCGTCAAATTTCCCTTTCAAGGGAGGGTCGTCAAAGTTAAAAGCTTGGCCACGGTACAGACGGTCAAGGCCCTCTCAGATCAGGTTCTTCCCACACTATGGCCGAGTAGCCGGCCCATCATATCAGTGCTTGATTTGAACTTTCCTTGGGCTTACACATCTCCCAAGCCCATCACTACTCCAGTCAATGTCAAAGTGAAGCCACAGATCCGAGATTCAAAAGGGTGGAATATCATATTGAAACTGGGCTATCAACCGGGGAGAGGCCTCGGGGCGCAACTGCAAGGAATGACTAAACCCATACCTAAGGGAAAGAAAATGGGCAGAAGAGGCCTCGGTTATAAGGAAACAGCATTATCTATGATGGGTGATTCTGGGCCACTTACATGGGATTATCGTGAGCACTTTGTCAGGGGGCCTCTCCAGCCCGGCACATTAGCTCCAGAACCGGTGCAGCCAAGAAGGGATATAGTTTGTCCAATTGCCAGTCCGCCTTCCCTGCCAGGAAGGTCAAATGGTGACATGCTCGACTACAGTCAGGCCTTGCAAAGGATCTTTTCTGAAGAAGATCGCCAGAAGCAGCGAGAGGTTCGGCTCGTACAGTGGAGGCCGAAGAAGCAACCCGCGATTAAAATGCAAAAAGTGGGGAGCTCTCCGGTTGTTTTCTCTTAGTCTCCCTCACGCTTCCAATCCATCTTGCAACAAGGGGAGTCCATACCTCGCCTTCCTCCTGTCATGATAAATCCCTCCATCATTGATCCACCGGAGATTCGATTCATTTCTTGTGCTCGTGGGAAATACCTGCGTATTGATCTGTCCACTCTACTCACTCCTCTCTCCCCTAATGCTCAGCTCCGTGAGATATGGTTGTCTTCTTCTGATCCTTTCTCCAATATCATCCTTTCTAAGCTGTTCCCCATGCAGCTCCCACCTCCTCCGTCTTGCTGCATAGTCTCTACTGATCTCCAAAAAAAAAAAAACGTCAAATTTAAAACGGAGATTTCAGTGGAAGATTACGCTGTCCTGTCTCCATTCTCCTCCTCCCAGGGGCACGAGTCCCCTGCTCCTTCCCTTCCACTAAGCCTTCTCTCCCCTAGGTTAGGATTAGGGTCTAGTGAGTCTAAGGAAGTAGAGTCAGTTAGGTCTAGAGAAGTAGGGTCTTGTTCTAGGGCATCCAACCCTTCCCATTCTGAGCCGCGCTCGCTTGCGCATCCTTCCCGATCTGTTCCTGATAGGTTCTTGCAAGATTTGGCTCAGCGATGTCATGCTCTTCTGAAGTGTCCGGAATTCGTTGCCACAGCAATTGTGATTGAAGATGAAGAGGAAATAGAAGGGGAATGGAACGATGACGGATTAGGCGTCTATGAAGTTTTGGATGAGAAGGATCCAATGGATGAAGACAGCAATGTAGATGACACTGCCGACTTATATGCACAAGGATTAAAGAGATTCGACCAGCCGTCGACGGCAGTGGATGAACCTACAAAGGAAATCAACTTGGGAACAGAAGAAGACCCAAGGCCTATCATTATTTCAGCTGATCTCCCTTCGCAGGTAGAAGAAGATCTAATTAAGGTTCTAAGGGAGTACAGCGATTCTTTCGCCTGGTCTTATGAGGACATGCCAGGTCTTGACCCCTCCTTAGTGGAACATCGACTCGTGCTTAAACCAGGGGCAACACTTGTTAAACAAAAGTCAAGAAGATTTCACCCCCACATGGCCTTAAGGATCAAAGAAGAAGTCGATAAGTTATACAAGGCCAAGTTCGTCAGAGTAGTCTTATATCCCCAGTGGGTGGCGAACATAGTCCCTGTCCTCAAGAAGGATGGAAAGGTGCGCATATGCATTGATTTCAGGGACCTAAACAAAGTATGTCCCAAAGATGATTTCCCGCTACACCATATAGACGTCCTAGTGGATAACACTGCCGGGTATGAAGCTCTGTCGTTTATGGATGGGTACTCGGGCTATAATCAAATCCGTCTCGCCCCGGAAGATCAAGAGAAAACTTCCTTCACCACGCCCTGGGGCACGTATTGTTATGTGGTTATGCCGTTTGGGTTGAAGAACGCAGGTGCCACCTATCAAAGGGCGATGATGGCCATTTTCCACGACATGATGCACATATACATGGAAGCTTATGTGGATGACATCTTGGTGAAGTCAAGGACAAAAGAAGAACACCCCTCTATTCTGGCTAAGGTGTTGCAGAGAGCCAGGGAGTATAAGCTTAAAATGAATCCGAAGAAGTGCGTATTCGGAGTCTCCTCAGGGAAGTTGCTAGGGTTCATAGTAAGCAAACGGGGGATCCAGATTGATCCTAATAAAGCACAGGCCATCATGGACATGCCTCCGCCGAAGAACATTACGGAACTTCGAGGACTGATTGGTCGGCTGCAATTTATTAGAAGATTCATATCTCAACATTCTCAAAGGTGCCGCCCGTTCTATGAATTGCTTAAGGCGGGGGTCAAGTTCGAATGGAATCAAGATTGTCAAAAGGCCTATGAGGACCTCAAAGAGTACCTGTCCAATCCCCCGGTTTTGCAACCTCCTGTCCCTGGGAAACCCCTAATCCTATATATCTCGATTATTGAGGACTCCCTAGGGGCGGTCTTAGCACAAGTGGATGATGAAGGGAAAGAGCGAGCCGCGTACTACCTCTCTCGGTTGTTTAATCCAGCTGAATCTAAGTACACCGCTATGGAGAAGACTTGTGCCGCCTTAGTGTGGGTAGCTCAGAAGCTTAAACATTACTTTCTCGCCCACCCAGTTAGGTTGATCTCTAGAATGGACCCGATCCGTTATCTCCTAGAAAAGCCCGTCCTTTCTAGTAGGTTAGCTCGCTGGCAGAGCTTCCTCTCTCAGTTTGACATCACCTTTGTCGTTCAAAAGGCAGTCAAGAGATATGCCATTGCTGAGCATCTTGCACATCTCCCTATTCCTCATACCGATTCCATTCAGGACGATTTCCCTGATGAGCATCTCTCTGTCCTTTCTCATCATCCCTTCTGGTCCCTGCACTTCGACGGTGCACTCAACTCCCAAGGCCAGGGGATCGGGGCTGTCTTGCTTACTCCAGAGGGAGTAACCATCCCTTTCGCTTATCAACTTTGATTTCCCGCTACCAATAACATCGCTGAGTATGAGGCTCTCCTGGCCGGCTTGAAGCACGCCTATCTCCTAGGCGCGCGTTATCTGAACATCATAGGAGATTCTCAGCTCGTCCTATGGCAAGTTCTGTCAACTTACCGTACTCGTGATCCTAAGCTCAAGCCTTATCAAGATTTGGTCACGCTCCTTGCTAAGCGATTCCGTAAGCTCATCTATATCCATACTCCCCGTTCTTTGAACATTCTCGCTGATGCTTTGGCATCCCTTGCTTCCTCCTTATCCTTCCCTCTCAGTCGTAGTACTGAGACCATCGTCGTCCAGAGATTGGATGCACCCTCCATTCAAGATCCTTGGTTCATCAACCTCAGGAAATCCGTAGAGGCGAAAGTTGAGAAGGAGGATCTCAAGGAAGTTTCGTTAACAGAACTAGAGGAGATTCTGGACGAAGAAGAATTGCCTTGGTATCATGAAATCGAATTATTTTGCAAAGAAGGGTCGTTCCCAGAAGGGGCAAGGGCCGAGCAGTGTAAAGCAATAAGAAGAGCCGCCGCAAGGTACACTATCATTGCAGGAGAATTATATAGGCGTGCCACTAATGGAATGCTCATGAGATGCTTAGATGATGTAGAAGCTTGGAAAGTGGCTGAGGCAGCCCATTCTAGTGAGTGTGGAGGTCATGTCAATGGCCAGGCTCTAGCAAAGAAGATCCTTAGGCAGGGCTACTACTGGCCCACTCTAGAGGAAGATTGCTCCCTCTATGTCTGGAGGTGTCTTAAATGCCAACTCCATGCTGATAAGATTCACTCTCCAGCTTCATCCCTCCATCCTATGACTGCTCCTTGGCCATTCTCTATGTGGGCTTTCGACGTTGTCGGCCCGCTCGGTGATCCTAATTCTCAGATCAAGCAGAAATCCTTTATCCTCACCGCCACTGAGTACTTCACCAAATGGGCTGAAGCCGAGGCGTACGCAGAGATCAAAGCTACAACGGTGTGCCGCTTTATCATGAAGAATATCATCTCGCGGTTCGGAGTACCAAGCAGCATCATCACCGACAACGGACCCCAGTTCGTCTCCCAAGAGCTTAAGGACCTATGTAAGAAGTTCAATATTGCACTGCATCATTCATCTCCATATTACCCTCAAGGCAACGGTCAAGCCGAGGCCACTAATAAAACCCTTCTTAAAATCATTAAGAAAACATGCGAAGCACATAAATTTTCTGATTGGCCTGAAAGATTGGTGGAAGCTCTGTGGGCTTACCGCACCTCCGTCTGCACCCCTACGGGACAAACTCCCTACTCTTTAACTTATGGGATGGAGGCGGTGCTCCCATACGAGATCTTAATCCCTTCCCTCAGAGTGCAGCTCGATAAGGAACTTAATCTCGATGAACGTCGAGAGGCGTTGCTGGTCCAGTTGGAACTCTTAGATGAGAAGAGGATGAACGCGGCCGATCACGTATCCGTTTATCAAAAGAGGGTTTCGCGTTATTTTCAAAAGAAGGTAATTGAACGAAAATTTTGTAAGGGTGAAATTGTTTTGAAACGCAAATTCATTCGGTCTGCAGGTCCCAGGTCCAAGTTGCAACCTAACTGGGAAGGGTCGTTTGTAATAAAAGAAGCTTATCCGGAGAATGCTTATCGTTTAGTAAACACGGAAGGCGAGGAGCTCTCTCACCCGTGGAATGGGTTGTATCTTAAGCGTTTCTTTCCTTAAAAATCTAAACCATGTGCTTTTCCGGCAATAAGAACTGCCTCCCTATCTTCAAAAAAGAGAGTCTTGAGTAAGGCAAACACACACTATACACGACGTCCCTGGTCGGGCTCATTGTTTAAAAGACACCGTTTTTCCTTGGCCATGCTTTGGGGGAAAGTCAAAGTCCCTGTACGTTTCATTCTTCGGCTGCATCCAGGGGCAAGGAGTAAATAAGGAGGAGACAACCAATCCAAACTCCCTAACGAGAAGAGGTCTCAAATAGGGGCAAGTCCGTTATGACCTGACGCCACAAGAAAGAAAAGAAAGGAAGAGAAAAGGAGTGCTCTTTACCATGCAATCAAAAGCATCATCTCAAAGTCTGTGAATGAATTCTCGAAAGCTCCAAAGGAAAAAGAAAATTAGGCATGACAAGAGTGGCAGTACAGTTCCCCGCGGGACGTTATGAGTCCGGTCGCATGCGTGCCTAAGTGGACAAAGGTTCGATGGCGGACATAAAAAGCCCCGGCACAACAGACCAAATCTCTAATAAGGTTGTACGGTGAGGGAATCAAGTTCTAAAAACTCCCATATCTGGCCTAAGCTTACCCCCATGTTCTTTTTTTTCTTTTAGGACTGAGACAAGTACCCTAGTGATGTGACACGGTCTACCTAGGATGATAATGACCCTTAGACCTATGCATCCACAAGCATACAAGCTCTCAATTCGGCTCACCGTGCGGCCTATCTCACACGACGCACACGCGCACCCGGTGGGCCCGAGTGATGAGGGTGAGGGTCCGGGGTGGGACCCTAAGGTCTCCACCGGATGGTGGGCTTGTGGCTGACCCCTAATGGGCCTGGGATACCCAATTTATGGGCGGGCCAGCACGCTAGGGCGTGGGGATTTTGTGGCACTCTCTTTCACTTGCCACGGTGGCGCACACGGGCACAAACACATTCAAGATCGAGCTCTCCCTTTCCGCCGACGAGCAATAGTATGCAATACTAAAGGAGCAAGGATATTATCCAGGAGGGTTCAGCGCTTACCTGATCGGTGTGAAGACACCGATCCCGGCCGGAGACGACGGGCGCGCCGGGAGGCGTGGGTATGCACCCGAACGCCGCGGCGAGGTAGCTTGACCTGCGGATTAATTAAGTTACACAACTACGCCTCACGCAGGAGGGGTGACCTCGGGGTGGGGGTTAAATTGTTACAACCAAAATTTACCTCCACGCAGGGAGGGGTGGTAAGCCGGCCAGGCGGGGAGGGGAAACGAGGTGGGACGGCGGGCAATGGGCCCAATGGAAGAATCACCCTCCTTGCTGGTTCTGCTGACAGACAGTCGGTGTAGAGGACGCAGATTGAGCTCCTGATTTTTTCTGATGTTGAGACCAGTGGGGTTCTTTTTGTAGCTGGATGCCGAATTTCGTGGAATTTTATTGATTTATTCTGCTGTTGGTACCGGGCGTGGCAGAGGGAAGAACAATGGCTCAGGTTCTGGTCCACATGCGGCCTGAACTTCAGCAGTGGATTGCCGGAGGGGTCACGAGCACTCCCGAGCTTCGATTTGCAAATGGCGGGTGGCGTTGGAACCGTGGGAAAGACTATTTTTCAGCAGAGTTGGTCTTGTTGCGTTCTGACACCGATGGAGACTGGGAGGTCCCGTTGAAGGGGGACTGGTCGGAGGGGACTGAAGGGAGGCAGAAATGACTGTTCGGAGAAGAAAATTCGTAACTTCGTCTACCAACCTCCAAACGCAGCTCCGGCTCCTGATCCTGGAAACTGACTTGACGATGGAGAACTTTGATGAAGACCCTGGAGCCTGGATCCTTCAAGAAGTGGTCGTGGTTGCTGCCTCAAACTGCTTCAGGTCGCTGCCAGGTCTCCTCTGCGCAGTCAGGAAAGAAAGTCTCCTGTGGGCGGCCACAAACTCGGATCGACACGATTCCAACTCTCTTGCGAAGAGGACCCGTAGACCAACCACTTTGATGAAGAACTTGGTCGCCGATTCTGCCTGGAACAGGTTGGAAAACGAGCTGCAACTTCGGACCAGGATCTGCTTGTGGGCGGGAGTTGTCTTGTGGAGGGGAGGCTAAGGTGGTGGTGGTGTATGTGGGTGGAGATGGAGGGGGGTGCGACCCTAGGAGGGAGGGGAAGGGGATGGACGACCTAGGGAGGTGAAGGGGTCCCTTGGAGAGGGGAAAGGGGTCTTGGGTGGAGGAATATGGCTTGGGAAGGGTGGGGAGTGGCCTTGGGAAGGTGAAAGGGTGCCTGGGAAGATGAAAGGGTGCCTAGGAGAAGGGGTTTCCACCTAGGGGTTGGAGGGGGAATTGAATGAGTGTATAGGGAAGGGGGAGGGGTCTTAAAGAAGGGTGATTAGGGAGGAGAGAGAGGGGATTTCGAAATTTAGAGAGAGAGAGGGAGAAGTAGTGAGAGAGAGAGAGAGAACTATAGAGAGAGGGAGAGAGAATACTTGAGGGTTTAATTTTTCAATTCATCAAAAGTTCTTACAAATGGGAGAGGGGGGGTCCTTATATAGAGTTGGACCATTTGCACAAAACCCCCTAACAAAGTGCATAAATGCAAAAGACCAAGAGACAGGGGGGGGCGCCCATGGGCCAAGCCCACTAACTGGGCCCAATGTCCTCAACTAAGGGTCCAAATGACTCAAGACTTGGATAATTAACTCTAAGACCTAGATAATGGACTCAAATAAAGGAAAATTACACATGATATGACTCAAATAAAGAAACTACATAAGCAACAAATAAAGATAGCCATGAGGACCACATCTCCAAGGGGTCACGAAGTCGGAGTCGCCTCGTGCCATAGGGAATGCCGGGAGATGTCCTCATCACCTAGGTATGGCGTTGGTAAAAACACCGTCACAATGACCAGGTCTTGGCCAGGGGTTGTCACACTATTTGCACGTCGGTCTCGAGACTCAAGATAAAACAAGGGAGGTCTCGTGTTGCTAGAGAGGCACTGGTTTTTCAAAATCCAAAAACATCAAATATTTTCAAAATCCAAAAAAATCCAAAAACATCAAATATTTTCAAAATCCAAAAACAACAAATATTTTCAAAATCCAAAACATTAAATATTTTCCGAAACCCCCAAAATATCATCATATGCATAGCATGCATCGCATTTTCATTATGTTTTTCGCCTATTTAATAAGGCTCCACCCCTTGATCAAATATTAAGAAATGGTCATTATCTAACTTGCCTCAAGGCAGGGGGTTGAGTCTAAGAACAGATCTAACTTATTTCATGTCTAAGTGTGTGTAGAATACAGGGGCAAGCCCAAAAGTAAAAGTTCACAACTATGCAGGTTCAGGTGTGTAACGCGCCAGCATCAGACCGTTACAGTCATGTAACGGGCCCATCTTTGACCGTCACTTCCTTCAGGCGTGGGCCTTCTTCCTTTCCATTAAACCATCATTATGACGGTCTGGGAACATACCGTTACTTGAAAATAACGGCTCAAGACCCATCCGTCACATCCTTCAGAGACTGGGCTCTTGTTACTCCCATTCTGACGGCCTGTCGCAGGACCGTTATTTCCATGTAACGGCCCAGTGCACATCCGTCATATCCTCCAGAAGCCCTGTCTACTCATATCAGTATAGCCTTTCAACTATGGAACTCAAAATATTTTAACTATGGTAATCTCATCTCATTCAAGCAAAGATTAATGAAATATAAATTCAACTTTGATTGTCCATTACAGGATATCTCTCATGAACAAAAAGGAAAATCAAGATACATTCAGTTTCTTATCCGCAAGAGGGCGGATCTTCCTCAATTCTTTCACATAATCTCGGCGTGTTTTATCATCCTCTTCAACCTCTGCCTGCCACGGGCGCACCTTGCTGATCTCCCACATGGTCAGCGCGTTCCGAATCGCTCTTTCATCTTCCTCGGTCCCCATCTTCCTAGGTAGAAGGGGAGGGTAGTGTGATAGTGCAGAAACGCTAATTCGTGGTAATCTGATCTGAAGAGGGCATCGGTGCGGGTTGTAGATCGCCATGGTAGTGCTCCCTACTAGCTGGAGGTCGAGGCCTTGGCGCCGCAGTATTTTGAGAAAAGCACTTCGGAGGACTCTTGGCCGCATGATGAACTTGTCCATTGGAAGAGTATTGAAGAAAAGGCGCCATTCATCCCGAGTTTTCTTATCCACGGTCTTGCATTCAACCTGAGAAGAGTATCCGAATGCCCCTCCGATAAAGAAGAGAGGGTGGCTCCCGAAGATCCGGCTTGCTGAGATTATGTCTTCCTTAGGAAGGAATTTGACTCTCACTCCTATCTAGCACTCAAGGAGTATCATAGAACCAAACAAAAGCCCTCCTAGGCACGCCGAGCTTAGTCCTTCA
The DNA here is from genome assembly GCA_022559845.1 of Amorphophallus konjac. NCBI lineage: Eukaryota > Viridiplantae > Streptophyta > Magnoliopsida > Alismatales > Araceae > Amorphophallus > Amorphophallus konjac. The sequence goes on from CM040119.1 coordinate 187,008,389, forward strand.
TAGAGGTATGAGAGGACCGCTTGAGAGATGGACATACCCCGCCACAGCCCACTAATAATATCAAGGTTTTGAATATCAAGGAGGTGATCGGTAGTGGTAAAAAGAAAGACTCTACACAAGCAAACCGCTACCGCCTTGGCTATGGCTTCATGTCTCTCCCACTTGTTTTTACAATGAGACACTATCCATTGTGCCAAGGGTATCAAGTGAATGTGGTGTGAGCTGACCATGGTTCTCACATCCTTTGGATTGTGAATGAAGTCACTTAAAATTGAGGACGGGTCAATAGGCTCTATTGTATAGCAAACCCGGTCTTCATCCCCCGCCTTAATCTTAGGGAAGGCTAAATAGGTTTCTACTTCCTCCAATAGGACGGTTGCTTCAAAGGAAGGGAAGATGAAAGTATGAGTTTGTGGATGCCATAGTTCCACAAGTGCTGAAAGGCTTGGCCAATCAAAGGACAACTTCTGGAAATTCTTGCCTAAAACCAAGAGAGGTTGAAGGTGCCATGCTTTGAGGATGGATGTGACCTCTATGGGAAGTGCCTTTACCATGGGAGCCACCCACTTCAGATTGGAATAGCACCTTGGGCCGGGAAGGGGCTTGAGAAAAGAAAGAAGGAAGTCATGAAAAGAATAAGTGCAGGAAAATTCTAAACTTTGGATAAATTTATGAGTACTTACCACTCTTTGGACGTTAGAACTTAAGTGCTTGGGAATTGAGGTTAGCCGTTGGAGCTCTCCATGTTCCTTCCTTGCAGCTTTAGGGCCGGTGTGGGCTTTCTCCTCCATAGCCATCACCTCGAAGCTCCTCTTCATCATGTTTTCTGCCCTTTGGAGGAGCTCTTCAAACCCTAGAACAGGGGTTTTAGCAAAGCTGCGATTTTGATTAAGGTTTTAAGTTGCCAAGGCTTATATTCAACTTTGGAAGGGTAAGACTCGGGCTAGAAGGCTTTATCTTCAATTAGGATAAGTCCTAGCGGTGATTTAAGTGGCTAAACCTCGGGTTTTAGTTATCTCGGCTCAATCCGATTCGGATTGCGACCCAGATTATAACGGTCAATCGAGCGGCCGTTACTTCACTCCGACGCGCCAGCCCTCGACCGTCGCATTTTCTGTGGGTTTCAATTCCCCGAATCGTGTTCTGTGGAGAGTAACGGTCGTAGGGTCTACCGTCGCTTTCTGTAACGCTCTATCCCTGAGCCGTCACATTCTCAGCCACTCAGTTCCCTCTCTTCTGGGCTAAAACGCTTCCTAACGGTCTTTCTTCTGACCGTCTCTTGATTCTGACGCGTCCCCTTCAGACCGTCACATTTTCCTGCTAGTTGCCCTGCCCAACTAACGTTCTGCCATGATCAACGGTCTGACCCTTGGCCGTTATCTGTCTCTGACGCACCATCCATTGGCCGTCATTTATCCTGAAGCCCCACAGCCCGTGTGGGCCTCTGATGATTAACGGTCTCTCACCAGAGCGTCACTTGATTATGACGGTCAGAGCTTAGACCGTCACTTTCTCTACTGCTGGGTTCAAGCTATTCCTTTAATCCTTGACTAGACCTGGCGGTCTTTCACATTTATACACCTCATCTTCTTCCCATTTTCATACATGCATTCCGGCATACATCTCATTCATTCATCCACATTTCATCCATCCTGTACATTTCACATTCATTCATGCACGCTCGCATCGAATTAAAACCAAACAGAAAAATGAAAAAGATAATTTCATTCCATTTTTGCTAAAAGTTATATGCAAATAAAAAAACATAAAAAAGGCATCATTCGGCCGGCTTATCCGCCGGGCCACCCTCATCCTCTCCACCCTCGGGTTTCCTGGGTGGCGGTGCTATGGAAGCACTCTCCTCCTGCTATCCTCTCTCTGCCCTCTCATTCCTCCGCTGGGCAGAGGAGCTGACGAGGAAGTCCCCTACTGAGCCGATAGGGGCAGCGCTCCTATGTATCCCACTCTGGGAGGTACCTCGCTCCGGTCCCCGGTCGATCATCCGCACCGTCCGCTCCAATGTCCGCAGCTCGATCTTCAGTGTAAAGATCTGACGCCGCGTCTCTCGTGCCTCGGTCCGGTAGCGATCCAAGTCAGCCGTCCCGATCCGAAGCTCCTCCACCTCAGCTTGCGCCTGCACTAACTCCTTCCGGAGTTGTTCCATCTCTGGATCATCTGGGCGTCGCAGGGTCTCCGCTCTCTGCCGGGCCATCTCTGCCCGTACCAGCTCCGTCTCTGCTCGGGCTCGATCAGTCTCGGCCCTGCTTCTCTCTACCTCGGCTACTGCTGCTGCTAGATCCCTCACCTGTAGATTGCATTTTCACATCATTAGTCATAAAGCATTTAATCATGCATAATCATAAGTTTTTTAGTCTCTTACCCGCTCCGCGAGGGTGGCCTCCGCCTCCTCGGCCCGGGCAATTGCCCGAGCAAAGTCAGCATCCCGCTCGGTCCTATCTCCCGCAGGCTGCGAGGACGATGACGGGGCATCTGGTCCTGCTCGTTGGGCTCCCTCAGCCCGCTGCATTCATAAGTTAGTTGACATTTGCATTTGCATCATGAACATCATTCCATAAATCATAAGCATTTAAGTTTTTAAGTCTCACCAGGAGCTCCAGGGCAGACCGATACCCATCCCGCTGTTGGATGGTGGAGTGGAGTAGCCCTTCTAGCTCGGCTATCCGTCCTTCTGGGTCTAGCTGCACTTAGAAAGCATAAGTCAGCATCCATCATCTTGCAGGTTCATATAGAAAGGTTTTTAGGTTTAGAGTTACATACCGGTCGTCGGGTACCTCGGTATACCCGGTCGCCGTAGTGTCGAGCGAAGGCCTTCAGGTAGGCCTCGTCGCTCTCGTCCCGCTCCTTCACGGCCCTGCCTCGCTGCCTCCAGTCGAGGACGTACTTCGCCTTCCGGGCGCGCCAATCCACACTGCCGCTGATGCCCCTCGCCGACTTGCCTGGGCGGTCATCGTTGCGATGCGGAAAGGCCACCTCGGGCTGGTGTAGTCCCCGAGTCCGCAGGATCAGCCTGTAGTGCAGAGGCTCGATGATATGGATGCAATGCAACCATATGTCTCGCCCCCGGTACGATAAGGACGCCTCCACCCACGGCTGTCCTGTGTAGCCTTCGCTGCGGTACGGGGTCCATCTCACCTGAAAGCATGTTGCATTCATTCATTTGTCAGCATTTGTCAGCATTTGTCAGCATATAAAGCACATAGAAATCATTTTGAGTCTCGGGCTTACCGATGTGTGTGGGTAGGAGTCCAGGTCGTCCTGGATCGTCCGGGTCAATCTGAGGATCGATCCCGTGTCCCTCGCCACCGACCATCGCCTCGCGATTGGTATGAGGCCGGGATGGAGTAGCGCGCCTCTCCCAATGCCTGGGAGGTACATATAGCTCCAGACCTGCGTTTAGAAGTCAAGACATTTGCATAAATCATCATTGCATAAACATAAACATGGCATAATAGAAAGCATTTTAAGTGCATTTACCTGTAGGAAAGGCGGCGAGAAGCCGCCCAGCATGGTCTGGCGATCCGTGGTGCTCAGGGAGTCGAACAAGAACGCGAGTACGGCTGCCCCCCATGCGTACTTCCTCACTCTGCTCAAATCCTCTATCAACGGCAGCAGTCTGCAGCTGATGACGTCTGCCCGAGTCGCGAACAGGAGCTTCCCGAACAGTAGCATCAGGAAGTGCCTGAGCACTCTATCTCCCTCTGCTCCTGCCTCTGCTGCCACGCAAGGGCGCATCTGGTCGACCACCCTGCCCAGATGCTCCTCCGGCAGCTCTCCTACGGTGATTGCCACTCCCCTCAATCCCAAACTCTCCTGCAGCACTGATCTCGCGAGCTGGGAAGAGGACTGCCCCGGCCTGAGCAGATCTAGCCCGAGCAGCTGCTGTGCTATCTCTCGGTAGTCCCCGTACGTCCATCCGGTCACTGCGGAGCCGTGGACTCTCAATCCTGTAATCCTCGCTATGTCTTCCAATGTGGGGATCATGTGGCCCCACGGGAAGATGAAAGCTCGGCTGATCGGGTCCCATCTCTCGTGCAAAGCGTATAACAGTGGCGTATCCATCCGGATCACCTCGATGCTAAGCACCTCGGCGAATCCCATCTCGGCAAGTCTCTCTCTCTGGTAATCGGGCAATGCCTGGTACACTGCCCGGATCTGAAGCCAGGAGATCCGTGATCTCCTCTTTCCCTGCATTGCATATTAGATCATTAGTTAGTCAAATTTTCCATCATATAAATCATTGCATAAACATTCAGAATTGAAAACAAAACAAAAATTTGAAAATTAAAAACCCTAAAAAAAAGCTTAAGTCCCTGGCAGGAGTGACGGTCCTGGGATGGGGCGTCACTTGCGTGTGACGGCCTGGTCCTGGAGCGTCAGGGGAGTGACGGTCTCTGGTAGGACCGTCACATTTGGCTGTGTTTGGGAACTTTTTCCCTGCATTCTCATGGTCCCCCTTGTTGGCCAAATGGCCTACAATGGCTCCTAGTGGGTTCGTAGACCCATTTCTACCCTCATTCCCCGCATGCACACATGAATTAATAACAAAAAAATTAAAAAAATGGAATTTAGGGCGGGCGGCCTACCTCACGGTTCGTGCTTCTCTTCCTCTTCTTCTCCGGTTCCTTTGGTTCTTCGGCACCCCGTGGAGCTTCCCCATGATCCTCCTCGACCGTAGGGACTTCTTCTTCTTCTGTTTGGCTTCCCCTCGCCGGTTGTTCCTCTTCCACCGGCGGGATTACCTCCCGTTCGATCCGGCGGTGAAGCCGCCGTATAGCCATTCTTTTCCCCCTCTCTCTCTTCTTTGGTGGCGGCTGGGGTGCCTCGTCGCCGGCCATTGGAACGGTGGGGATGGAATCGCCGGAGCTTTCCTCGGGTTTTTTGGGTTTTTGGTTGATTGGAACGGAATGAACGGGCCATGACCGTTCGGTTGTTTTTTTTGAAATCTCAGGAAATGTGACGGTCTATCGACCGGCCGTCACATCCTCCTGACGCTCCTGATTGAGGCCGTTACATGTGTTGAACTGCTTTATCGAAGAATGTGAACCGCCTTGATTATGACGGACTGGGTATGATCCGTTACTTTCTGTGACGCCCCTACATCTGACCGTTATATGCTTGCAAGTTTCTTGATGAATTGGAAGGTCTAATTGATGCTTGAACAAACCCTATTGTCTATATGATGTTCCTATTTGATGCTTCTTATGGTTATGCCTAATTCTTATCATGATTATTGTCTGGCTAACCTATCTTTCATGAAGGATTATAAGCAAAAATCACGCTTGGCCATCCGTCAGGCAGGTAAGTCAGGTATCGTATATCATTCCCTCATTCCCTTAATACATTACTATATGTTACTTGTGATATATTACCTCGAGAACCGGCTGGTCATTCATGTGTCCTGGGATCTGATGTTCCCCTTAAATAAAAATGATGATGATCTAAGTTCACATGTTTAATTGTTGGATAGGCCGTTAGATTGAAAAATTTGGGGACGATGGTTCTGTCTTGCACGCCATGGTTGCAGATGGTGTCCTGACTCTGATTACTCCAATCTAGCAATATTATTCTCGAGTATTTGCTATTTTATCTTTCTTTGCATTTATCTTGAAGATTTCTTTTTCCTTTAGCCCAGCATGCATCATTCGCATTTTTGAGTATTCATGAAGCTTCGTCTGTTCAAGATATCGCAGTGATGGTGAACAGCTGTGTTCTTAATCCCGAATAAGGAGAATCATTCCATTCTGAATTAGAAGGTTTCCTTCGATTTGTTCGCTTGATCTGGTTCACTGAAGATTCCTGTCTGGAGTTTAGTCTCTTTCCTTTCCGTTGCCTCCGGCGGCTAGCCGTGTTTCCTTTCCTTAGTTAATTAATTCCTCCAGACTTGCATCCTTTGGTTGGCTATTTCCTTGTGATCAATTTGAAGTTTTCCAGAAATATCTTGTCGCTTGTTGGTAAAGAACGGGTGTCGTTTACCTTAACGCCCTCTTTTTGATACACTCCGCTTCATCTCCGCTTCACCTCCATGTCCCATTTCACTTCCGCTTCACCTCCGCTCACTCTCCTGCAAAGAGGACATTAAGGAGGGACATCTGTTGACACTCGTTTTATACCCAATAAGTCGGGTCATCTCCTTTTTCATTCTATATGATGCTCCGAGTTGTTCGCTTTTTCATCGAGTCTCCTGATCAGTTGAAACCTGTTTCTTGGGTCTTTTCCTGGATAAAGAATTGGCTCCCGGTGGCATTTCGTTGGAAAAAGCTTAGCAAAGCCCTTCTCTTCTTTCTTAAATCTCAATGCTAAATAACGGTCCCAGACAGGTGCGTCACTTCCTTCTAACGGATGGATCTTAGACCGTTACTCTTTGAAGAGTCCTAAGGCTTAAGGCCACGTGTTCCGTGCTTATCCTGTTGAATCCACGTTGATAATAACGGTCTGTCGTGCAGCCGTTGCTTCCCTATAACGCCCTATGCCTTGGCCGTCACTTCCTTGAAGAGTCCAGCTCGTTGGGTCTTCCTTCCGTTGATCTTATCCTCTGGGATAAGGTTGAAAGTAACGGATGATCCTTGGTGCGTTACTTCCAAGTGGCGGTCTATCGTGCAGCCGTTACTTCCTTCCGGGAGTCCTGGCAGTTCAGGCCTTTTCTCTACTACTCCGTGTTTGAGATAAGAACGTGGATTGACCTTATCTCTTTCTAATCCGATCCTCAGGACTTCCCATTTGTTTCTGTGGACTCTTGGTGATATTATCCTCAAGGATTTGCTAAGACTTATCCCTTTTTCCTGCTGAATTATCCTCTACTCGACCTATGAGTTTTGAGGGCCTATAAATAGCACCCTTGAATTCATGGCCAATGAGGAGGAGATTTCAATTCACGACGAAGTGCTGCCGAACTCAGGAACCATCTTCATCCAGGAGGAGTTGCTTCCCACGTCCATCTATCTCACAGTCAAGGGAGTACTTTTGGTTTTGTCTTTCAAGTTCATCTTTACATGCTTGAGTTCTTCCTTGGTTTTTTTCTCCAAACAAAGCATTGTCCCTCCTCCTCCTCCACGTTTTTCACTGTTGTTCTTTAAGCATATAAACATCCTCCCAACTTTTAAAAACGCCCAGAGGGGTTAAAAAAACCAAAACTCCCCGGTAATTCCCTCTCCTTTTGATGTTCTTAAGTTCTTTAAGAATTGATGCTATGCTTGTGAAGAGGGCTGATTGAGGTTGTTTTGTCTTGTCTTTTTTACTTCTTTGGCAGGTTTACAGGTTCATTAGCACGAGGCCCAAGTCTTCTAGCCGGCTGGAAGAGTTGGAGTTAAAAGAATTCAAGCTTTACTACTGCAGGTTATCTGACGGTCTGGTGCAGGAGCGTCACTTTCTTCTGGCGGTCTAGGGTGCGACCGTTACTTCAAGCAACGCACGGGTCTCTGGCCGTTACTTCCAAGCTGATCTGCAGGCTTTCTTTGGTTTTCTCTCCCGTGGGCGGGTGCTTCATCCACCTATTTCCAAGGTATATTCGAGTCTTTGACTTGTGTTTACCTTGGTGGCGATCACATCTTTCCTTGGTACTGGGCAATAGCTATTTCCTTCATCAACATCTTTATTTCCTTGCTTGTTCCACCCCTAGTGGTGTGTTTTTATTTACTCCTTGCTCCACGCCCTGGTGTGTGTTTTTTCTTTTCCTTAGCGTAATTTGATTGAGATAGCATGCCCATGCTAGAGCTAGCTATGATTGCCTAGGTTCATGTTCACATGTTCATAGGTTTGAGCAGATCTTTGATTGCTTGTTTGTCATCTTGCCATATTACTTAGCAAACCTCATAAGTAAGATCAAAGATAGGCAAATAAATATCAACAGGCCTCAGTGCCTTAACAAGGGAGTTCTAGCCCTCGTCTCTCTTCCTTTTTATCCCTTCTTCGTCCAGTTTGATGTCTGCCGCTCCTACATGTCAAGGAATATCTACACATTGCTATCCTTTTCACCCTTTTATCCTGGAAAGCAAGGATTATAAACCTCGTGCCGATCAGAAGCTCGATGATCATGTTCGCTTCAGGATGCCAGTTTCCGCGTCATGGATTTGCAAAGGTATTGTTATTTTGTGCAAGAATATGTTATCATTGCTATTACTCTTATTACTCCTGAACATGCTTATAACATTGGTTCCTCAACATGGTTCAATGGCTTTAGTTGAATTTGCTTAATTAGTCAAATAAAAAGTTAGCTTCTGCAACATCCTTAGGCTGGTGATAGCTTAGCGCTAGGAGTCTAGTTTCTTTCCTCGATTGTTGAGGGTGACCTATGAGTATGGGTTTTTCACACACTACACGGCAAGCCATAGCCGATTCCTTTGAGCAACACCGTTGCTGCTTTGGCCATACTTTGGGTATGCACAAAGGTCTTTTTCTCTTCTCTACTCGGCCAAGTGCAGGGGCAAGAGATTGATAGATGAGATGACTAAACTAGACGCTCCGTAATACGGGAGAGGTCTCAAATAGGGGCAGTCTTGACCCTCAAAAATGAGCTTTCACGCTAAATCTAGTCAGTAAAGGCTATGAATGAGAAAATGAATCAATGCAAAATTATGAATCAAAGGCATGGCAAGAGTGGCAGTACAGTTCCCCGCGGGACGTCATGAGCCCGGTCGCATGCGTGCCTGATAAGTATGGGTCTAAAAATCAAAGACACAAAGCCCCGGCGCAACAGACCTACTCTTTGAGGGGTAGTGCCCTAGAAGGGATTCGAACCTTGATATCTCCCATCATGTACAAAGCTTGTCTCCAATTTTTCTTCTTCTGCTCCTCCCTCTTAGGCTGGGTTGTATCCCGGGTATGGCCTTAGTAGGGGCATCGTTCTTCAAAAGCTGTTGGTTGTGGTAAGCCACCCTCACATGCACGTCCTGCTCAAGGGAAGTCTTTAATGAGAAGGGAGGGACGACGATCCCTCGCCAATAGTTCGAGCCTGTCTTTGGGTCCTGCGGATTGCTATTTCAAAAATCAAAAAAATGAGATATTGTCAAAAGTCCAAAAAAATGAGATATTGTCAAAAATAAAAAAAATGAAATCCAAAAAAAATGAAATATTGTCCAAAATTTCAATCATTTTCAAAAATATGAAAAATCAAGAAATTTAAAAAATCTAAAAATATTTATCTTTTATATTATATTTTGTGAACAGATACGTAATCTGTTTGCTAAGTGTGCAGGTTACAGGTACTCAAGCTTTCCTTACTCCATATTTTGTTCTATCCGTCTCCTGTCCACATCTTTGATCTATTTTTTCCTTCTTCAATCATATCTCTCGATCTGTTCTGAAGCTTATGTCCTTCTCAGCTTTTGTCTGCAATGATCATATCTTTATGAGAGGGTTTTGTCTCACGATTATGAACCTGGTGGTTCTGCTTCATTCTGATCTCGAGTTTTGATTGAAGAACATGTTTTGTTTGTCTCTTTTGTCCCGCCATGTCCTTTGCTCATGTCCATATCCCACCGTGTCGTCCCACACGTGTTGTTTTGTTCCTCACCACATATTGTTAGTTGTCTTGCACATGTCGATGGTCGTCTTTCCATGTTCCATGTGTTGTCCCAACCATGCGATCTGTCATGTTCTTATCTCAGCCATGTGTTGTCCCGCTGATTGTTGTCTGGTCACACCGTGTTCATGCATACGTATTGTCTGTTTATGCCGTTGCTTATGTGCTTGTTCGACTTGTTGTGTTGTTTCCATTCGTGATGTCATGTCATGTTGTTTGTCATTCAGTTAATCATTGTGTTGTCTCTGTTATGTTTATCTCATTTGTTTTATCTATGAGAATCCATAAAAATCAGAAAAGAAAATCCAAAAACATGCCATTCCACCTGCACAGGTAAGTCAGGTATGTCCTTCTATCCCTATCACCCTTATTGCATTATTATATGGTACTATGATATGTTATCTCGAGAACCAGTTGGTTATTTACGTGTTCCAGGATCTGATGTTCCCCTTTAACAAAAATGATGATGATCCAGGTTCACGTGTTTAATCTTCGGATAGGCCGTTAGGTTGAGATGTCATGGGGAGGATAGTTCTATCATGCACGCCGTGGTTGCGGATGGTATCTTGACTCTAATTTTTCCAGCTTAGCAATATTATTCTCGAGAATTTTATATTTTAATCTTTCTTTGCATTTATTTTAAACAGTTTCCTTTATTTTAGCCCAACATGCATCATACGCATCTTTTGAGCTTTCATGCCCCATTGTTTGCTTGAAGAATGTCCCATCAGTGATGGTTAGCTGTGCGTTCAATGTTTTGAGTAAGAGGAACTAATTCCACTCCGAGTTGGAAGGTTCTCTTTGGTCGATTCGCTTGGTTTGGTTGATTAAGAGGTCCCTGTCTGGAACTTTAGCCTGTTTCCTTTACTTTTGCAACTTACTTTTGGCCCCCTCATTGGACCGTGAGATTGTGTCCCCCATGAGGTTGGTCTTGTCGATTCATTTCATTTAGTTTAATTCCTCCAGACTGGTGTCGCTTTTGGTTTAATCATTCCTTGCGTTTGGTTCAGAGTTTTCCGAAAGATTCCTGTCGCTTGTTGGTAAAACGGGTGTCTTTTTACCTTAACACCCACTTTTTCGGTCCGCTCCGCTGCATTTCCGCTTCATCTCCATGTTCCGTGTCACTTTCGCTTCACCTCTGCTCGCTCCCCTGCAAAGAGGATGTTAAGGAGGGGCATCTGTTGACACTCATTTTTTGCCGATAAGTTGAGTCATTTCTCTTGCTCCAATTTGTTGATGCCTCGAGTTGTCCATCACTCGCTGGGCGTTTTCTGGTAAGTCATGGGCCAATTTTATGGGTAGCCTCCCTCCTTGGTTGGGACCGTATCGATTCAGGGCTTAATGGGCCTTGGTTTTTGGTTAATTGAACATGTTTATAAAAATCAAGTGTCCAGGAACATGTACGTGTCATCCCAGGCCGTTCAACCCTTGAGCGGTTATTTATGATCCATTCATACATTAAAAAGATTTCTGATGATTTTTTGAATTTTCACCAACAAGGGCTTATGCGGTTTATTCCTGGTCGTTTAACATGATGAATGGTCTGGAGTGCACCGTTATTCTTCCAGAGTCCTAAAGCCTAAATATCTCTCAGATAATTATCCATTTTTTCCATTTATCACCGACAAGAGTTAAACGGTTGGACCTTGGCCGCTCGTTCTATTGGACGGTCCCATAATAGCCGTTCAAGTATAAGAGTCCAACATCGATATCTTTGCTTGGTTAATAGATAATTTGTTGGTATTTATCCTATTTTTGGAATTTTCACCGACAGGGATGGACGGTCCCTTGTTGACCGCTCAACCAGTTGAGCGGTCTATCGTGAGACCGTTTAACCCTGCGAACTCTGAAGAAATCAAAGATTTTCTCTCTCTATCCGTAGATGTGTCCCCGGGCTTTATCCGGAGATTTATTCTCGAATATGGAGTCTTTTTCGATGCCGTTTCTTATGGATGAGAGATAACTCGATTATCTCCAACTTTTGTGATAATATCTTGTCCTAAAAATGAATGGAAACCCTAATTTCGGGGCTGACTTTAAGTGCTCTATAAATAGACCCTAAAGGCCGGGCTTGAAAGGGGGGGGGAGATTTTGGTCGACGACGAAGCCCTGCCGCATTCTTGAGTGACCTAGCACCAAGGAGGGAGGCTTTCTATGTCCATACAAGCCTCCGGTTCAGGGAGTAGTCGAGTTTTGAGTCTTTTGCGTTTGATTGGTTTTGTCCTCTTTGTCATTGCAGGCATTATTCCTATCACTCTCTCCCCACATTTTTCTTCATCCTCATTACCATGCACACATCCACATGCGTTTTTGACACCCTAGGGGTTTAAAATCCCCCAGGTATCCTCCTTTCCACTTAGTCACGTTCACTTCTTATAATTTTGACATTTACTACACCTCTCAGTTCTAATCTAGGTTGTTTCTTTATGTTTTCACGTTGTTTTTGCAGGTCAGCAATCCCTAGCACAAGGCCCATCCCCTCTGGCCGGATGGAGAGGGTGGAGGTTGGACCCCTTTGCTACTTATGACTCGGAGGTCTTGCGCGGTGCTCTACGGTCCGTTCGAGAGGACGGGCGGTGCCGATTGCACCATCCATCGTCTTCCTACGGTCGTGACAGAACCGTTCAACAGCCAGGAGTCCTTCGTCCCGCACCTTCTGTAGCGCCCTTAGGTGGTCTATCGTAAGACCGTACAACCTATAGACGGTGCTCCCTGAATCATCCATCTTCCCAGTGCTGCAGCTAGGCGAGTGTCTCTCCCTCTTTCCAAGGCACGACGTTTTCATCACGTCCGGCGCTTTGGTGGCGATCACGGTTTGTTATACTTCCCCCTTTCCTTCTGTCTTCATCTGTTTCTCATGTCAGATATGGTAGAATAGACATCGGGAAGACACATGGAAGGAACGGAACGGGAGGGAGAAAATATATCTACACCCTCCTCTTGCTTTCCTTCCCTCTTTTCTCTATTTGTGAGATTTGAGTGTGTCGCCCGGTGTGAGACCGTCCGGCGTAAGGCCGAGCTGCACGAGGTAGCAACCTATCCAGTCCCGTTCGTGATTCCGGTGTTGCCGTCGATCCTTTTCCGACGCCCTCCGCGTCATACAGAATTCAGAAAACAAAAGCGGTTGCTTGAGGACCGTTTGATAGGGCCTAGCGGTCTATCGAAGAACCGCAAGAGGACTCAGGCGGTCTCAAGAAGACCGTTTCTTCCTATCTACTGAAAATACCAATAAAACTAAAAATACATGCTAATCTATGGCAGATAGATGTATGAAAAAACATAGAAATAGGTAAATATGGCCTGATAATACCATATTAAAATATGGAGATGCATGGTTTTGAGTGAAATAAACTAGAATCATCATTTTCCTTATTAAGACAAGGTTCATGCATACTATGTTAACCTTTTATGCGCAGTCATGATAAAACATCAAATACAACGTGTACAATGCATGAAATCTTATGAAACAAGAGGGCTTTTACTCATAACATGTTAATTTAGCCTTTTCATGAGATAACCTACCTTTGATAGTGCTCCTAGAGTTCGAATTTCTGACTGGAAGGAAGCCCTAGTTCTGCCCATTTTGTGCCAAAACAGCAACTTCACGCCCTTCTATCTCTCGACCCACTTGACCTAAATCCATAAAAATTGGAGGGTAGATAGAATATACGAAGGGGAATAGAAAGTTCTAAAGACACAACTTCTAAATACTTCATTTAGGGCTTCTATTTTCTTGATCTTCACTGGGCCGTCGCACTGGTTCCTGTGCAATCTGTGGTGATCCAACGACTTGCAGAGGCTCTAGCTCTCCAACGACTGGGGCTTCTAACATGAAAATTTGATGGAAGTTAGATAAAACTATGAAGAACAATTTCTTCTAAAGGACCAACCTGAGTAGACGTCTCCTTATCTTCGAAAAACATAAGCCAACATTAGGGTTCGCATGAGTCAAAGTTAGGGTCTATTTATAGAATTCACCTAGGGTTTAAGGGATTAGATCGACCCTAGAGTCCTAAATTGGAGTATAGTTAATCCTTAGAGAGTTCTAGAGAGTCATCCATGTCAAGTAGCTTCGATCTAAGTTGATTGGGTCATCAAAGATCCAAGTTTTTCACGTTTTCTCCCATTCATGAAACTGGGGTTGCCTAGCGGTCATGGGCGGACCGTTAGCGGTCGCGCGATAGACCGCCAGGCTTCATTAAGTCTGAAATTTTTGAATTTTCGTATTATCTCCCATTTATCCCCTAATTATTGTATATATCCCAATTAAAATCCGTAAACTACCTAAATTATTAATGGGCTTGGGTCTATAAGCCTTGGAATTGGGTCTTTGGGCCTATTTAAGTTGGGCTTAGGCCTTTGATAAATATAGGGCCTTTAAATGAATTTAAGACATCCTTATTTCTTCTTAATAGCCCATTAAGCCTTTAAATTGCTTAATAATTTCAATCCTGGAAAATTCTCGGGTGTTACACCCTCTCCCCACTTAAAAAAAATTTAGTCCCCAAATTAATCGTAATAAGATTTGCCTAGTAGAGTGTACTTACATTCAAATATCTCCAAGAATCTTTTGCGCATGGCCCCTTTTGTTTCCCATGTTGCTTCGTGTGGCCAAGATTTGCTCCATTGGACTTTGACCATAGGAATAGTTTTATTCCAAAGTTGACGTACTTCTCGTTCAATTATTTTGATTGGCTTTTGATCATACGTCAAATCCTTTTTAATATCTAAGTTGTCATAAGTGATGACATGGAATGGATCGGGGACGTACCTTTTAAGCATTAAGACCTGAAATACATCATGGACTCCAACTAATTGAGAGGGTAAAGCTATTCCATATGCAACTTCACCAACCCTTTTGAGAATTTCAAAGAGGCCAATGAATCTCGAAGTGAGCTTGTCTTTGATGCCGAATCTTCGAATATCTCATCCCGGAGAAACCTTAAGGAATACATGGTCTCCTATCAAGAATTTCAAGTCGCGCCTTCTGTTATCAGCATAGGATTTTTGCCTATCTTGTGCCATCTGGAGTCTCTCTTGAATAAGCTTTATCTTCTCTGTAGTATCCCTGATGATGTCGGGGCCGAGAAATTACCTTTCTCCTACTTCATTCCAACATATAGGTGAGCGATAGCTTCTTCCATACAGTGCCTCGAATAGTGACATTTGTATACTAGCTTGGTAGCTATTGTTGTAGGTGAATTCCACTAGAGACAAGTGGTCGTGTCAACGCCCTCCAAAATCAATACCACAAGCCCTCAGCATATCCTCTACCACCTGATTTGTCCTTTCAGTTTGACCATCAGTTTGTGGATGGAACGCAGTGCTAAAATTGAGTCGGGTCCCTAATGAATGTTGTAGACCCTTCCAGAATTGTGATATAAACCGAGGGTCTCGGTCAGATATAATGGTGATGGGGACGCCATGTAGTTTAACAATTTCCTTCATGTATAATGCTGCTAATACATCCACAGACCATCGACTTTTGATTGGTAGAAAATGTGCAGATTTAGTCAATTGGTCTATAATCACCCATATACCATCATGTCCACCTCTTGTCTTAGGTAAACCCATGATAAAATTCATCCCTATACTTTCCCATTTCCACTCGGGAATATCTAAGGGATGTAGTTTCCCGGCGGGCTTTAAATGTTTTGCCTTTACTTGCTGACAAGTGAGGCAGCGAGATACAAAGTATGCTACTTCTTTTTTCATATTGGGCCACCAGAAATTTCTTTTCAAGTCTTGGTACATCTTGGTAGCTCCATGGTGAATATCATACCTTGATTTATGAGCTTCTTCCATGATCAATTTCTTAGTGTCGGCATGATCCGGCACGCAGATTCGATCTTTGAACAATAATCTACCATCAGTTGAAATGGAGAATTCTGACCTTTGGTCCATATTAGCCTTGATCTCCATCAATGTGGGATCATTTCCTTGTAATTTAACTAGATCTTTAATCAATGTAGGTTGTGACTTTATACTAGCAATCATACATCCTTCCTCCTCTTTATCAACATCGAGATTCAAACGAGCAAAATTCTCGATAAGATAAGTCGTACCTTTCTTGAGGCTTGCTAGTGTTCCCATTGGTCTTCTGCTAAGAGCGTCAGCCACATCATTTGCTTTGCCTGGATGATATTGGATAGTAAAGTCGAAGTCTTTGAGGTACTCCAACCATCTGTGTTGCCTCATGTTCAACTCCTTTTGGGTGGAGAGGTATTTCAGACTTTTGTGATCTAAAAATATAGTGAACTTCTCCCCATAGAGATAATGTCGCCAAATTTTCAAGGTGAATATAACCGCAGCTAGTTCCAGATCATGTACAGGGTAGTTTTCTTCATAACGCTTTAACTGTGTCGATGAATAGCAAATCACCTTTCCATTTTGCATAAGAACGCATCCCAGGCCAATGCCAGATGCATCAGTATAGATCTCAAAGCCACCACCTTCAACAGGTAGTGTCAAGATAGGGGCCGTAGTGAGAAGATCTTTAAGAGTTAGGAAACTATCTTCGCAATCCCTTGACCATATAAAAGGGTTCTCCTTTCTTGTAAGTCTAGTCAAAGGGACAGCGATGTTAGAGAAATCCTTAATGAATCGCCTATAATAACCAGCCAGTCCCAGAAAACTTCTGACTTCCGATACGGTCGTAGGCCGGCTCCAATTCTTAACAGCTTCTACCATAGAAGGATCGACATTGATTCCTTCCTTTGAAATAATATGGCCAAGGAAAGAGACCTCCTTTAGCTAGAACTCACACTTACTAAGCTTTGCGTAGAGTTGATGCTCTCTTAGAGTTTGCAAGGCTATTCTTAAGTGTTCTCCATGTTCCTCCTTAGTCTTGGAGTATATAAGAATATCATCAATGAAGATGACAACAAATCGGTCGAGATAAGGCCTGAAGACATTATTCATAAGTTGCATAAATGCTACCGGGACATTAGTTAACCCGAACGGTATTATCACGAATTCATAGTGCCCATATCTGCTACGGAAAGTAGTCTTGTATATGTCTTCATCTTTGATCTTGAGCTGATGATAACCCGACCCGAGGTCTATCTTGGAGAAATATTCTGCTCTTGAAATCTGATCAAAGAGCTCATCGATATGCGGCAACGGATATTTGTTCTTGATAGTAAGTTGATTTAGTCGCCGGTAATCAATACATAGCCTGAGAGATCCATCCTTCTTTCTGATAAATAAAACTGGCGCACCCCAAGGGGATGTGCTAGGTCGAATGAAGCCCATGTCTAATAACTCCTGAAGTTGTTTCTTCAATTCTTTGAGTTCAGCAGGGGACATCCTGTAGGGGACTATTAAAACAGGTGTTGCTCCAGGAACGAGTTCAATGGAGAAGTTTACTTCCCTTTCGAGTGGTAAACCGGGTAATTCCGATGGGAACACATCGGGAAACTCATTCATAATGGGAATATCCTCTAAGATGATTTCCTTGGACTCAGTGATGATTACGGAGGCAAGAAAAGTTTCACATCCTTACGAAATTAGTTTGCAAGCAGGAAGAGATGAAATAATGGTAGGATGCTTCCTATACTTCATACCAAGGAAAGAAAATCACGGAAGACTTGGTTTCTGAAAAGAAATTCTTCTATTGCGACAATTTATATAGGCATCATGGTCAACAAGCCAATATACACATAAGATAGCATCGTAGCCCTCCATGTCAAGGCATATGGGGTTTGTAGGAAGATTATGACCTTCTACCATTACCTCACTATCGGGGTAGTGGGTTGTAAGTTTAGTTTCGAGACCTAAGGGTGTAGTGATAGCTAGGTCCGAAGGTAAAGGAACTGATGAAATTGACAAGGTTTTTACAAAAATGGTAGATATAAAGGAATGAGAAGCACTAGTATCAAATAACACAAATGCAGGATGGGAATAGATTTGAATGGTACCTTCCATTAGCCCATCATCCTTGGGTGCTTCATCATCATCCATAACAGCATTATGACGAGCCTGTCGCTTGCGTCCACCGCTGGAAGATTGATCCTTCATGAGGGGGAAATCCGGCATGCGGTGCTCCCAACTGCCACATCGCAAACACGCCCTTAGGCATTTCCAGCATTCTTCGACTGAGTGACCAAACTTCTTGCAGAAAGAGCAAGCCACCATGACTTGCTTGTCTTCTTCTTTAGCCTTCTTGTTCCTGCGATTATCCTTACTGTTCCCATTCCGAGATCTCTTCTTGTTATCCCAAGAGTTGTAAGTGAAACTAAAATTTTCCTCTTTTTTTCCTCGCCGATCAGACCTTCGGCTAGGCTCTTCTCCTTTGCCTTTGAGTTTATCGACCTTCTCCAAGGTCCGTTTGCATTAGTGTGCCCGTTAGACTATCTCTGCATAGGTCCGAATATTTTGTGGCCCTAGTTGCTGAATGAAGATGGGCCGCAGCCTGTCCATGAAGTGATTTACTTTTAGAAGATACGTGCTCACTAAATGCTGAGCATATGGTGCTAGGCGAGAGAATTGTAACTCATACTTAGCCACCGTCATCATGCCTTGACGTAGCGAAGTGAATTCTGCCACCTTCCTCTCCTTGACATGTTCG
The DNA here is from genome assembly GCA_022559845.1 of Amorphophallus konjac. Classification (NCBI taxonomy): domain Eukaryota; kingdom Viridiplantae; phylum Streptophyta; class Magnoliopsida; order Alismatales; family Araceae; genus Amorphophallus; species Amorphophallus konjac. The sequence goes on from CM040119.1 coordinate 187,026,496, forward strand.
GAGAAGTATTTCACTCGGAAGAGTGTGAGAAATCCCTCCCAAGTGTGTGGTGTGTCTTGAGGCGGGGTCGGAATAGACTTCCACCAAGTACGTGCATCCTTGTTGAGCTGGAACGTGGCGAGACAAATCTTCTCCTAGTCGGCACACTGCATGACCTCGAATATATGATTCATCTCATCTATCCAATTTTTAGCTTCGTTTGGATTAGAAGAACCAAAAAATTGCGGAGGGTTTAGACTCCGGGAGTTGTGGTGCATATCACCAGGACCAGCCCTCGCGCCAGCTTGAGCCATATTTTGCAAGGCCTGGGTGAGGTCCGCAATAGTTTGTTGCATTCCACCCCAATTGACACGGTGAGCCATTGTGAGAATGAGGTACTTGAGAAAAGGAATGATTTGTTAATTCCTACGGGATTAAAGGAAGTTAACTTAAAGATAAGTTCGAAATAACTAGCTTATCCCGGCTCTACCCAAATCTCACGTAGGTGGGAAAATTCCTTTCCTTAATTCATAGGTGTGGGTCCTTAACCCGTGGACTTAGCCTATGACATGACAATTTCTTAGGACATAGTTATGCCTAGCTCTGATACCACTCTAACTGTCACACCCCAAGATTTTTCAGCGGAAACAGTCAGGATTGTGAATAGTCGGCTAGTACGCCTCAAGCAAGCAATACAATAAGAGCGCCAACAGATTCACACATAAGAAATGAATGCACAATATTTGGATAAAATCTTTGCTTTATTCAAATAATAATCAAAAATACATAAGGTTGACTCTTGACTCTTTGACTAACTAGACTCAATAAAATGGAAAATTACATAGCAACTTTTGACATTCCACTAACGACAATCTAAGGCTTCTCTCTTCTTTAATCACTCTCGGATTCATCACTTGAATAGTCTGAAACGACCTGCTAGAATTTTCTGAAAAAGATTGGAAAAGTAGGGAATGAGCACACATGGCCAATAGGTATCTTCATATCAACATGAAGGCAATGTTTAAGTAATTAACATTTTAGCACTAGAGTATAAAATAAGTCATGAACATATGATAAAAATATGTGAATAAACTAAAGTAACACAAATAACAAAAAACGATCAAGGTGAGATATGAGAATTCATGTAGACTGGAAATATGATCAAGCAAGAATGTAACATGAATGTAATTTGGCCTTTCATGAACAAGAATGTACTTTTCATAACCATAAAGGCTATGCACTAGAAAGTCATGTAAAAAGAATGTATTAGCAAGCATGTAAGTTTCACAAGATTGCCTCGTGAAAATTCATGGATTTCACCCGTTTATAAAAAAAGTACTCCCAGGGCAATGCAACGTTAGTATTCATCATACCCCATGGTTTATAGTATGTTTCCGGCTATCTGCCGAGGGGACTAGAGTTGAGCCCTTAGACACTGTACGTGCCCGCTCTTACATCTTCAAGTTATAAATCAAAATACTTCCACGAAAAATATCAATATGGCCAATAACGTTACAAGTTCAAACTATAGTTTCATGATAGCAAATATCAAGGTAAGAATGCACCAAATAAGAATATGAGGGTTCAAGGTTGATTTAGAACAAGGTTATGCTAGAAAAATTCGGCAGCATAACGGCACATTCTTTACTTTCCACAAGTTATCAATATCTCATTTGACAAGTGTTAAGTCCCAAGCAATCATCAGACCAACTAGGAACTTATAAAACCCAACCCAAAGGTCAAACCTCGGGTTAGACAAGGTTAGGGACCTTGCGGTCGTTTACTGGAGCATTTAGGGACTCATGCGGTCATGTCTAGACCGTTAAGCAAAAATCATGTTGTTGAATCCAGACCGTTTCAACCGGTTCAAAGCCAGAACAAAAAGACTTGACTCAGAGTACAAATGCGGTCATGAGATGGCCGTTTTTGGATAGAAGCGATCTCCGTCCGACCGTTACTGGGCCTTTAACGGTCATGAGAGGACCGTTTCTAGCCAAGACTCAGAAAAACACCGGTAGTGCAAGTGCTTACTTAGACAATTTGGTTTTGATGGTACAACCAGCTCGGCGTCCTAGTGGGAATCCCAGGCTCACGGAGACTTACGGAGGCCTTGAAACAAGATCACCTAGTCTGGTGGAAGGAATATCCAACGGAGAGGATCACCAATCCAAGAAAGTGTGCCTATAGTGCAAAGTGTATCTAATGACATTGTACCGGAATACGTGTCATGTACTTAAGAAAAGACTCTAAATGAGAAGGATCGTGAGAAAACAGCGATCAAATCAAAACTAGACAAGTCCATGAACCATATGAAATTATGCTCATTAATACAGGAGTATAGGTTTGACATGAAATTAACATAAGTTTAAAAATAAGTCCAAAGTGTATAAAGAACATGAATCCTACTAAGATGAACAACTAACATAACCAAGTGTATGAAAACATCACTGAAAACAGGGGTAAGACCTAATTAACTAGGCTTATCATATGATAAATAGGGCTATTCTGCATTAAGTTTTGGGTTAACAATAATACAGAATTTCGAAAACGAAAGCGGTCGCTTGAGGACCATTTGATAGGGCCTAGTGGTCTATCGAAGAATCGCAAGAGGACTCAGGCGGTCTTAGGAAGACCGTTTCTTCCTGTCTATTGAAAATAGCAATAAAATCCAAAATACATGCTAATCTAGGGCATGTAGATGTATGACAAAATATAGCAACATGTAAATATGGCCTGATAACACCATATTAAAACATTGAGATGCATGGTTTTGAGTGAAATAAACTAGAATTATCATTTTCCTTATTAAGATAAGGTTCATGCATGCTATGCTAACCCTATATGCGCAGTCATGATAAACCATCAAATACAACGTGTACAATGCATGAAATCTCCTGAAACAATAGGACTTTTACTCATAACACGTTAATTTAGCCTTTTCATGAGATAACCTACCTTTGATAGTGCTCCTAGAGTTCGAATTTCTGACTAGAAGGAAGCCCTAATTCTGCCCATTTTGTGCCAAAACAGCAACTTCACGCCCTTCTATCTCTCGATCCTCTTCACCTAAATCCATAAAAATTGGAGGGTAGATAAAAGATACGAAGGGGAATTGAAAGTTCTAAAGACACAACTTCTAAATACTTCATTTAGGGCTTCTATTTTCCTGATCTTCACTGGGCCGTCGCACTGGTTCCTGTGCAATCTGTGGTGATCCAGCGACTTGCAGAGGCTCTAGCTCTCCAACGGCTGGGGCTTCTAACATGAAAATTTGGGAGAAATTAGATAAAACTATGAAGAACAATTTCTTCTAAAGGGCCAACCTGAGTAGATGTCTCCTTACCTTCGAAAAATGCAAGCCAACATTAGGGTTCACATGAGTCGAAGTTAGGGCCTATTTATAGGATTCACCTAGGGTTTAAGGGATTAGATCGATCCTAGAGTCCTAAATTGGAGTATAGTTAATCCTTAGAGAGTTCTGGAGAGTCATCCATGCCAGGTAGCTTCGATCTAAGTTGATTGGGTCATCAAAGATCCAAGCTTTTCACATTTTCGCCCATTCACGGAACTGGGGTTGCCTAGCAGTCATGGGCAGACCGTTAGGGTGGGTCTAGCGGTCGCGCGATAGACCGCCAGACTTCATTAACTTTGAAATTTTTGAATTTTCATATTATCTCTCATTTATCCCCTAATTATTGTATATATCCCAATTAAAATCCATAAACTACCTAAATTATTAATGGGTTTAGGTCTATAAGCCTTGGAATTAGGCCTTTGGGCCTATTTAAGTTGGGCTTAGCCCTTTGGTAAATATAGGGCCTTTAAATGGATTTAAGATATCTTTAATTCTTCTTAATAGCCCATTAAGCCTTTAAATTGCTTAGTAATTTTAATCCTAGAAAATTCTCGGGCGTTACACAAACTTTGTTGGTGTACATGGACTGGTTCTCTGAATCAATTGCCTCTTTCCATTTCTCGGAGTCTGCACTACGGATCACCTCCTGGTAGGATTGAGGATCTTCATCCTCATTGATACATATCTTAGAGGACCTCTCTGAGACATGTCCAACATATCTCTCAGGTTCTCGTGCTACTCTACTAGATCTCTGTGGTGTCTATGTTTCATTCTGAATAGGATCAATTGATATTGTCTCATTCAATGAGACTGTGTCTTTAGGTTGTGGTTCTTGGACCTCGTCTAATTCTATCTGGCTCTCACTATTTTCTTGGAGTAGATATTCTCTTTCTAGAAATACAGCTCTCTTAGTCACTAAGACCCTTTACTCAGAGGGGTGATAGAAATAATATCCAAAGGTATCCTTTGGATATCCTACAAATCTACACTTATCGGTTCTAGACTCAAGCTTATCGCAATCGTTCCTCTTCACATGAGCACGAGACCCCCAAATTTTAATGTGATTAAAATTTGGTTTCCTGCCCTTCCATATCTCATATGGTATAGAAGAAACATTTTTACTTGAGATCCTATTCAGTAAATAGGCCGCAGTCTCTAAGGCATAGCCCCTGAGAGATAAGGGTAGTCCTGATATGGACATCATGGATCAGACCATGTCTAACAAGGTCTTTTTTCTCCTCTCGGATACACCATTGTGCTGTGGTGTATACAGTGGAGTCCACTGAGAAACAATCACATTGTCCTTGAGGTATGAAGTGAATTCATGGCTAAGGTATTCTCCTCCGCAATCTGTTCGAAGAGCCTTAATACTCTTACCAATATGTTTCTCTACTTTATTCTTGTATTCCTTAAACTTCTTAAAGGCTTGCGATTTATGCCTCATTAAATACACATAGCCATACCTCAAGAAGTCATCAATAAAAGTAATGAAGTAGAGGTGATCCCCTTTTGCTTCCATGGACATGGGTCCACACACATCCGAGTGTATGAGCTCGAGAAGGTCAGCAGCCCTCTCACCATGTCCACTAAAGGGAGTCTTGGTCATCTTCCTCATGAGACAAGACTCACTGGTATCAAATGGCTTGTATTCGAATGAGTTCAAATACATATTTGAGTGTAGGTGAGAGACGCTCTTTTCACCTACATGACCAAGCCTGCAATGCTAGAGGTATATAAGATTCACTTCATTGGTATTGAAAACGTGCATAACATTAGAGCATGTATCTAATACATAAAGACCATTGATTAATGAACCATTGGCTCTCAATAAACCATTATTCATTATAGAGCACCCAGTGCTATTAAAAGTCAAAGTATATCCAATGTTATTCAAACTAGAGATTGAAATAATGTTCTTAATGATATCAGGAACAAAATAACAATCATTCAATTTCATAATAACTCCTGAAGGTAAACTGAGACGTGCAGTCCCAACGGCTTTAGCAGCAACTAAAGCTCCATTGCCCATCCTCAGCTCAATCTCCTTTTTGCCCTGCCACCTCTTATTTGCCAGCACCTGAGAAGAGTTGCAGATATGAGATGCACATCCAATATCTAATACCCATGATGTGGATTTCACATATAACAAATTTAGGTCTATGACAAAAATACCTTCATTCAGAATTACCTTGCAATTTCTTTTCCAATGTCCAATTTGTCCGCACCAAAAACACTTGTCCTCTTTTTCATTCTTATTGCCCTTTCCTTTGTCACCTTTGGTGATTTCCTTACCCCTGGCCTTCTTCTTTCCCTTCCCTTTGGTGAATGTCTGGGCAACCTTCCTTTTCTTGTTGGCCCAGCCAACAATCATTACAGAAGATGATTTATCTTTCTGTATAGTCCCTTCAGCACTTTTCAACATGTTGAGCAGCTCAGCGACAGTTGCTTCAATTCTATTCATGTTGAAGTTTATGATGAAAGAAGAAAATGAGTCAGGCAATGACTAGAGAATAAGATCAATGCACATTTCAAGATCCAACTTGAACCCCAGTGCATTGAGTCTCTTAATCCACTCCATCATTTTCAGTACATGTGTCTATACTGAAGCACCTTCCGTCATTCGGGTCCTGAAAAACTTCTTGGAGATATCATACCTCTCTATCCTACCATGCTCCTCGAAGAGCTGGCATAGATTTAGAAGTATGGTTCTACAATCAGTATTTTCAAACTGCCTCTGCAGCTCAGGAGCCATAGAGGCCAGCATATAGCACTAGGTAAGGGAATAATCTTCTGACCATTTGGCATAAGTTATCATGTCGCCCTCATCAGCATCATCAGTTGGCTCAGAATGAACTGTATCCAACACATAGGCTATTTTTTCGGTGGTATGGACTATGCGTAAATTACGTAGCCAATCCGGAAAGTTTGGTCCAGTCAACTTGTTGGCATCCAAGATGCCATGGAGGGGGATGGATGACGACATGGTTATATGGATAAGAAATAAAAGACAACTCAACTTCTAACATAGATGTGGTTTTCTATCTTAGTTAGTCCCACTATTTTTCGATCGAACTATATAACCCTCAGTATATAGAACGGGAGATCAATGGGATCATCCAAGTCAATCGGAATCCCAACGAGATTGAGGTATGACCTTGTGGAAAGCACAATAAGCCAGATGCCATCTCAAGGGCAGTCAACAAGCACTTGCGTCCAATGCAATATCCGACTTTTGGCCCCCGAAAAGTCATCCTCTTGTGGAAAGCACAATAAAGGATACTCTCGATTAGACTTAACCATCATTACTACATAGCAATAAGTTCATGACCCGACCCTTGTGGAAAGCACAACAAGGTCAAGTTCAATTCCTCACCCCATTGAGGCCTAGCCTTGGAGTTGAATCCTACCCTCAGCCCATGGACTTTGTGGAAAGAACAACAAATCTATGAGATAAAGACATTCATTCACCCCATAATGGTGGAGGGCCACATCAACTCCTAGAGCCACGTGTACCAGATCTAAAGTTAAATTATGAGGGAATTTGATTTTATCTTGGTCTCACCATAGATGGTAATATAAATATATCCAATATATTTACTGTACCTAGTAGTTTGCACAAAGTAAATGCATCCAATGCAAAAATTAAAACGCAAATGATCATGGGCCCTTAGCCTAATACTACTAAGACATCCAACTCACTTCATAAGCAACTGGATCATCCTCATTGTATGTGCTCCACGCCTTCAAACTCTGATATCGCATAAATTACAACTTTTACACGGCTCGCAGGCCGTCAAAATATAAATTACATGCCAATAAATTCCAGAAGCCCTCAAGACGAGTACAACCAGTGAAGGGAGATAGAAGTACATAGGAATTACACCAGAGAGAGATGGGAGGCTTACAGGCCCCAAATAGTAACATCAACTATGTCCATGATCACTTGTCAATCCACACATGCAGATCAATCAAGGGTTATTTTTCAAAATAATCCTTACATTTGGATTGAAAAGTGGGATGTGCAAACAAAAACCGCTTGGCTTTATTTAATTTTAAAAATCTAAGTCAGATTAACTAAAACTAAAACATATAATTAAGCCAATACAAGACAACATGAAGCAAGGAATACATAAAAGCATCACTTATAGTAGCGGCATGCATATTTAAATCAAATTCAAATAATGTAGATAATTGAGATAATTATTTAATTTTAAATTTAAATTTAATTATCTAATAATCAAATTTAAAATAAATTTAAACAAGATAATTATTTAAATTTCAATTCAAATTAATTGTCCAATAATTGAATTTAAAAATAAATTTAAATAATGTAATTTATCCTCAATAATAAATTTTAAAAATTCAAAATTTGAATTTAAAGATTATCTAATAATCAAAAATTCAATAATAATTTTCAACAAAATTTAACTTTTGAATTTAATTATTATCTAATAATTAAAATAATCAAAATATTAAATTTATTCTAATTATCTTCAATTAAAACGGATTGATATAGTGTAAAAAAACATTTTTGCATTGGTCAACGCGCGACCGTCCACGCGTGCGCGTGGCTGCCCACGCAGGGCACGGCCACCCACGTGGCGCCCTGCGCGCGGGAATGCCATTTTTTTCTTGAGCTTCCATGAAAAAGGATGCCCAGCATCCTATTCCCCAATTATGCTTGGAGAGGGGGATTTCTGTAGCCCATCCAAGAGCGGCCAAATTAGGTCCAGCAAGACCAAACGAGACCCAGCTCATCTAAGTGACCACCCCGCAGGGCCCACTTAGCATAAAAAGCCCAATAAGTTCACTCGGGATCAAACACTTCCTAGGCGGCCATTAGGCTCGGAAGTCCGAGCGTCGGCCCAGTCGGAGGAAGACCCACGCCCGACCTAGCCCCATCGCCGAGATAAAGGCTAGCGCTCAGAGCCCACTCAGACCGACTCTCACCCGAGCTATGCCTATCGCCCGGGATAGGGCTGGCACTCTTCACGCTTGGGTCGACCGATGGTTGCTTATCTACGCTGCCGTTGAAAGCCCTGTCTGAACAGGAGTTTATGAGGATAAGGGGGCCCACGAGTCCTCAAGGCTATAAAGAGCATACGATGAGGACGTAAAGAGCCCACGTCGAGGACGTAACCGCCGTCTAAAACTCCTCAACTTATGGGACTCATAAGGCTGGCGCACTATTTAAACCTGGGACTCTGTCCAGCAAAAGGTAAGGCCTACACACGCCTAAAACTCCCTGAGCAGGAACCACTTCACCACCTTGGTGGAGAGGGATCTCGTGTATCTCGTTCCTCCTCCCTTCATAGCTTCCACCACTGCTCTACTGACTTAGGCATCGGAGGGTTTTCCCCAAGGAGACACCCCTCGGCCCCCTGATCCATTTCCCTTCCTTGCAGTTCACTGATCGGTGATCATCTCTCCAGCTTAGGACCAGCGCGAGATCGCCCCTCTTCATCTGGCGCCGTTTGTGGGAAGCGATCAAAGAGCCAGCATGGTGCGAAGGAGTACAGGGAGGAGGTCCGTCGACGATAGGGGAAAGGCCATGGTGGCGGTGGGAGAGGGCCCCTCTCTGGCCACTCAGAACCCCCCCTCCAACTCCAGCGCCCCAGCCGACGAACCGCCTCCTCCGCCCACGGCGGTGGAGCTACCACCCAACGAGGGCACTGACGCATTCCAAGCCCTCAACGCAAAATTGGACGTCCTCGTGGAACTCATGAGGACCTAGGCGGCCAGGGATGGAAGGTCACACGTCCCTCCGGAAAGCCCTCCCTAAGAAAATGCATCCCAACACACTGCCGAAGGTCGCTTCACCCTCCGAGGACGGCGGCTTATTCGCAACAGGTCAGGAGGACCTTCGCAAGCCCCTCCTCCGGAGCAAGAGGCATCCTCCACACCAAGAAGGGGCAAACCAGGGCCACACTACCCGCACCCAGAGACCGAAGTTCCTGGGGAACGTCAGGGCAGCCCGCCATCGCGCCCCTTTAGCCCCACAGTGCAACGGCAGCCGGAGTTATCCCTCCGACTGCTAGAGTTTGAGAGGCACTTCGCAGAGTAGGAGCGCGCCTTGTAAAAGACCTCCCTGGCAGAGGACGAGGAGAAATCCCCGTTCTCCGACTACATCTTTAAGGCGGAGATGTCTCCTAGAATCCCCAATCCAACCTTCAAGTCTTACGACGGCCAGGGCGACCCGGTCGACAACTTCGACAGCTTCGACGCCCTGATAACCCTTCATGGGGCGTCTGACGCCATCAAATGCCGAGCCTTCGTAACCACCCTGGTCCAAGGCCCTCAAGCATGGTTCCGGGCCCTCGCCCCCAGATTCATCCGAGATTTCATGCAATTTGGGCGAGTGTTCAAAGAGAGTTTCGCCGGCAGCTGCCCCCAAGGTCAGTAGCGGGGCTGTTGGCTCTCAAATAGGCGCAAGGGGAGAAACTCTGGGCTTATATCAACCGATTCAAGTCGGAAGCCGTGAGAATCCCCTGCCTGGATGTTGCCTCGCCATAACCGTGCTGACCGGAGGCACCCGGGACGAGAACCTCCGCCGCGAACTTGTCCTCCACCCTCCCTCGACCCTTGCCGAGCTAGTGACTCTAGCTTTGCGCCATGCTGAGTGCGAAGAAGTTCTCAACGCATGCCGAGCCGCAACCGGCTCGGGTCGGGAGGGGGACAAGAAGCGAGAACCCAAGCCTAGCTCGAGCCAAGGAAAAAGGCGGAATCGAGATGGAGAGCACAAAGAACCATCCCGGAAGTACGAGCGGTACACTCCATTAACCACTCCGGTGTACGAGATCTATGTAGACATCAAAGGCTCGGGCCTCCTCCGCCAACCCGAGCCAATGAGGTCGAAGAGCCGCAATCGCAGCAAGCACTACCTGTTCCACAGCGACCATGGGCATCACACCGATGATTACCGCCAGCTCCAGGATGAGATCGAGCGCCTCGTCCGCCAGGGACACCTATCCCGGTTCGCGGCCAGGCATAAGGAAGACCGAGGCGCCCTAGAGGAGATCGACAACGCCCCTCGCGCGGTCCACATCAACGTCATCACTGGAGGAGCTGCATCGGGAGGAGATAGTAGCTGAGGAAGGAAGCATCAAGCTGAGCGGGCGAGCCAAGCCACCGAGCCTCCCAAGGCCCCGCCAAGTGAGCCCCAGGTCATAGTCTTTCCCGACCAAGACCTGGAAGGGCTGACCACCCCGCATGATGACGCCCTAGTTATATCGGCTACGATAAACCATTGTAACGTAGATAGGATTCTAGTTGACAATGGAAGCGCCCCTGATGTATTATCTTATGAATGTTTTCTTAAGATGGGGAAAAATCCGTCTAAACTCCGCCCGATCTGAACCCCCCTCTGTGGGTTCAATGGCCAGGCCAATTATCCCGAGGGAGCCCTGAGCCTACCGGTAACTCTTGGCACCCCACCCAAAACCGTTACGGTTATGGTGGACTTCATAGTGATCAAAGGTATGATAGCATACAACGCAATCTTCGGCCAAGGGATCCTTAGCCGAACGAAAGCGGTGCCCTCTACCTATCACCAAAAGATGAAGTTCCCCACTAAACATGGGGTGGGGGAAGTCCGGGGCAACCAGGCGATGGCCAGAAGGTACTATAATATCTTGGTCGAAGCCACAAGGTCGGACAGGAAGAACAAGGGCCCCCGGGACGTCGAGGAAAAACCCGCAACATCCGAGCCTGGAGGCGAGTTGCTAACGGTTTTCCTAAACGATGACCCGGCCCTAGGAGTAAAGATTGGAGCCGACCTACCATCTGAGGTTCAACAACAATACAAAGAATTTCTTTCCGGGTACATCCGAGTCTTTGCATGGTCTCATGATCAACTCCCCGGAATACCGGGAGAGACGGTAGTGCATAAACTCAACCTCGACCCGACCGTGAAGTCCGTACAACAGCACAGAAGGAAGCAAGCACCAGAAAAGCAGACGGTCATCAAAGAGCATGTCACCAAAGGGCAGAAGACTGGTCTTTTTAGATCGATCATGTACCCGACGTGGCTGGCTAACGTCGTCCTGGTGCCAAAAGCTTCGTGAAAGTGGCGAATGTGCATGGACTTTACCGACTTGAACAAAGCCACACCAAAAGACTGCTATCCATTGCCGAGCATCGACCAACTGGTTGACTCAACCTCGAGAAACGAGATACTCAACTTCCTGGACGCCTATTCGGGCTACCACCAGATCAGAATGGATCCAGAAGACATCGAGAAGACCGCCTTCATCACCGACTTTGGCGTATACTGCTACACCCGGATGCCCTTCGGGTTGAAGAATGTTGGAGCCACATATCAGAGGCTAGTCAACCATATGTTCGAGGGATAGCTTGGTCGGAACCTCGAAGCCTACATCGACGACATGCTCGTCAAGACTCCCAAGGCCGAGAACCACTTCGCCGACCAAGCTGAGACCTTCGACACCCTCCTGAGGAACAATATGAAGCTCAATCCCACCAAGTGTGCCTTCGGAGTAAAATCCGGGAAATTCATGGGTTTCTTGGTGACCCAGCGTGGGATCAAGGCCAACCCCGATAAAGTCCAGGCCATCCTGGACATGCGGCCGCCCACCTGCACCAAGGACGTTCAACGCCTTACCGGGCGCATTGCTGCGCTCAGCAGATTCCTGTCCCGTGCGGCCGAACGATGCCTACCATTCTTCAAACTGTTGAGGGGGCCAAAAATGGCATCTGCTACATTCGCATGGGATGAGGAATGCCAAAAGGCATTCGCTGAGCTTAAGGAGTCCCTGGCTTCGCCCCCGGTGCTGTCCAAGCCTATTCCAGGTGAAGCCATCCATCTCTACCTCTCGGCAACTCCATCCACAGTTAGCTCGGTCCTGGTCAGAAATTACTCGGGAGTCGAAAGATCGGTCTACTACACCAGCAAGGTGCTCAACGAGGCTGAAAGAAGGTATCCCGTAACCGAGAGACTCGTGCTAGTGATGGTTACCTTGGCCAAGCACCTTCGACCCTACTTCCAAGGGCACTCCATCATCGTGTTGACCGGCGAACCACTGAAGAGGATCCTCGCTCACCCTGAAGCCTCGGGACGCCTCGTCAAGTGGGCCATCATGCTTGGGGCCTACGATATATCGTATCGGTCTCGCTCGGCTATCAAAGGATAGGCGTTTGCTGACTTCATCACCGAGAGCACCGTCCCGACCGAATAAAAATCTCCGTCCGCAAATCCCGGGCCAACCTGGGAATTGTTCGTCGACGGATCCTCCAACTTGGCCGGGAGCGGCGCCGGTATACTCCTGAAGTCCCCTGAAGCAGTAGAGCTGCAATATGCCTTGAAGTTTAACTTCCAGGCATCCAACAACACCTCCGAGTACGAAGCCCTTATCTCGGGAGCCCGTATGGCCCGGCGGTTGGGGGCTGAGCGAGTCAGAATTCACACTAACTCCCAACTGGTTGCTAGCCAGGTCAATGGCGATTATGAAGCTCGGGAAGAACCGATGGTCAAATACCTCCGGCTGGTCAAAATTGTGGCACAACAGTTCAAGAGTTTTGTGGTAGTCCGAATAGCTCGGGAGAAGAACTTTTGAGCGGACGCCCTCTCTTGGCTGGCCTCCTCTCTAGACCCCGAGGGTACTCGATCGGTCCTTCTCGAAGAGCTAGAGCGACCGAGCATCGATTCGGAGCTCATGACTGTTGACTAGACCTCCCCAAGCGACTGGCGTACCCCCTACCTGTCGTGGCTCCAAGACTCTTGGGAGCCTCCCGACCCTCGGGAAGCCCGGAGACTGAAATACCATGCTCGGCGATTCGTCATTCTGGATGGCACTTTGTACCATAGATCCTTCTCCGGCCCCCTCCTGAAGTGCATCAGTACTGACGAAGCTAGCCCAGCGATTCAAGAGGTTCACGAAGGCCTATGCGGAGCGCATCAAGGAGGAAGGTCGCTCGCTAAGATCTTGCTTCGGCAGGGTTACTGGTGGCCCACTCTGTAGGGCGATTGCTCGACCTACGTGCAACAGTGTGACCGATGCCAGTGATTTCACCACTTGGTCCATCAGTCGGCAACGGAGCTCATCACCCTAGCTGAGCCTTATCCTTTCGCTCAGTGGGGGATCGACATCCTTGGGCCGTTCCCTACGGCTCAGGCCCAGAAGAAGTTTGTCATCGTCACCATCGACTACTTCACCAAGTGGATCGAGGCCGAAGCCACAGCTAGGATCACTGAGACAGTCGTCTAGAGTTTTGTCTGGAAATCGATCATCTGTCGCTACGGCATCCCCTAGGTGATAGTGAGCGATAATGGTCGGCAATTTGATTCTCGTTATTTCCGAGATAGATGTGCCGACCTGAACATCCACAATCACTTCACTTCAGTCGCCCACCCTCAGGCTAACGGGCTGGTCGAAAATGCCAATAAGACTATCTTGAAAGGCATTAAGACTAGGCTCGGTAAAGCCAAGGGCAGCTGGCTTGAGGAATTGCCGAACATACTTTGGTCGCACATAACGACTCCCAGAACGGCAACCAGTGAGAGTCCCTTTCAGCTGGTGTACGGCACCGAGGTCGTGATCTCATTGGAGATTGGCAATCCCTCCCTCCGAGTCATCTACTTCTCGCCCGAGGAAAACGACCAGAAACTATTCGAAAACCTCGACCTAGCAGATGAAGTCTGAGAGATTGCTAGCATCCAAGCAATGAAATATCAACCCCGCCTCACTCGATACTACAATGCCAAAGTCCAATACAGACACTTCCAGCTGGGAGACTTCATTCTCAGAGAAGCCAAAGCCTCTCGACCACTTGAGGCGGCGGGCAAGCTATCCCCTAATTGAGAAGGCCCCTACCGAGTGGTCGAGACGCTCGGGAAAAGAGCATACTGGCTATCCACTATGGAAGGGGAACTCATCCATCGGACGTGGAACACAACTACACTACGCAAGTTCTACTTCTGAACACCTCAGTTGTGTAAGCAATATGAGATAAAGCAAAATTTTCCTTCCTCTTTCACTCAAACAATTGTTTGTTCATCAGAAAGGCCGAAGCCAATACAATACATGTCAAAAAAGCAAAAATCCATTTGGCGCCACTGTACGAGCCCATCGCTCGGCTGACTCGGTTAACCTTTCCTGCGTCCAGCCATTGACTCTACCTCGTGCGAAAATTGGCTCGGATAAAAGAGAGTTGACCCCGTTGGCTCGGGTAACTCGGAACAAAGGTGACAGATGAAGGCTACCTTCCAAGTCGCACAGGGAAGAGGAAGGGGAAGAGGAAGCCAACTAATAAAAGAGGATGTCAAGAGGCACCCTCCGAAGAGTGAAAGAAATGATAAGAAGGGCAAAAGAGAAAGAAAGAGGTTGCGGGAGAAGGGAGGAGAAGCAGGAAGTGGAGAGGAATCTTGAGAGAGATCCCCTCCAGAGAGTGAGCGGGAAGGGACGAGAGTGGGGGGTGCCTGATCCCCCCATCCGTCCGCCGTTACGTCCCTCCCCGCAAGCGCCGCCGAAATTGATAAAAGAAGGCGACGTGCTTCCGCACGTCGAACCCCCTTCTAGCCGCCCGCTGGTCGTCGAACCCCCTTCAGACCCGAAGCAACAAGCTACTCTCTGCCCTCCATCATCTGCAGCTTCGTCTTCCAGAGCATCTTCCATGCTTCAAATTCGACGGCACAACGTTTCGTGAAGAAGGAGGGAGGAAAGACTGTCAGAGAAAACCCTAAGCAATGAAGAGGAAGAGACGCCCTTCAGACCTTTTATAGGCAAAGGGAGGCTACTAGCCTTAAATGATTCTTCCCTCGAGAACACGTTGAAGGGACCTCTCTCTACGAACGGTCACCTCAGACTCCTCGGTTCCATCCCAGCGGGACACACGAAGCGGCCAGGCATTAAAAGCATGAGAAAATGGAAAAACACCTTATCAAACGCTCGCCCAACCATCATGCGAGATCCACGCAAACGTATCGGCACTTTCCAACTACTCTGGATATGCTAGTCAAACCATGGCAATGGCGATAAAAGATAGTCAAGTCTTTATCATAACGCTATTGCCTTACGTTTCCGACCTTCCTTTACACAAAAAAAGAAGTTTTTCTTTGAAAAAGGAAAAACATACAAGGAGAAAAAGAAAAACCGATACATCAGGCCCCTGGCCCATCCTGAGGCTCGGAAGTTAAAGGCTCGGACGGTTTGCCCCCGGCACCCTCGGTGACGGCCGACCCTGGCACTGACCCCACCCGCGTGGGAACTGCCTCGGTTGCGTGCCCTCCTGAGGCTCCCGGAGTTGGTGACCCCTCGGGCGAATATGAGTCCTCCTAATCTCCTTCATCCCCCGACGCCGAATCAGAGGAATCGGAGGACGCCGAATCCTAGTCGTAGCATTGCCCGGATGGGAAATCAATTGTCCCGGACGCCTGCTCCTCCGCGTAGGAGATGGCCCAGCCGTAGCCTTGCTTGAACCCCTTGCGGATGCCCCGGCGAAGTGCTAACTCATAGTAGGAAAGGGAAGCTTCCTTAAGGTCGACCCGGTAGGCCTCCGAGCATTTGTATTGCTCGAGTGCCTCCACCCCGGCCGATCCCACCCTACTAACGAGCTCGGGCTTCTCCCACTCCGCCTCAGCCAACCTCCGCTCTACCTCGGCCATCTGCTTCTCCACCTCGGCCTGGTCAGCCTCGGCTTCCAGCCGAAGACGCGTGGCTTCCTCCACTCGGTCCAGTAGCTCGGAACGCTCGGCCTCCCACCGGCCATCTTGCTCAACGTAGGCCAAACGCTCCTCCTCCAGAAGCTTACTCTTCCTCTGGAGCGACACACGGGCCTGAGCCAGCTGCTCGGTCAGCGTCTAGGCCTCCACTTGGCTCACCCTCGCCAGTGCTCTAACCGAGGACAGCTCCCGCCGAAGCCCATCATGCTCCTCAGTGAGCCGAGCTACCTTCCTGTCGGATGCACCAAGGGTCCAGGCAAGGTTCGCTTGTTCTGACTTCGACCGAGCATAGGCTTCAACTAGAGAAGCCCCCATCTGGGCCAGGATCAGGCCACCCTGCATAACTATCTCAAGGGCCATGGGTGGGGAGCGTTGCATGTCTCCTCCCTTCACCACCTTCACAGCTAGGCTGCGACATTTCTGGTATAAAGGGCTCTGGATACCCAGCGTCTCCAGAGCCCCCAACATAAGGCCCCCCCCTTCGAGCGGCATCCCCTCGGGAGCCCCGTCAGCCGGCCGGGATTGAGCCGTTGCTTCATCCGCCCTCTTGCCTCGGTCGATTAGGGCAACGTCGCCTCACCTTGCGACCCCCCGGCCTCGACCTGCTCGGCCCGGGCGTCGCTACCTGGAGCGCCGCCTGCCTCGCTCGACGCTCCAGTCTTGGCTGAGGTCCTGGAGCCGCCCACTTCGGCCCCGGCCCCCTCGGCTCCTGCAGAGGGGATAGCCGGACCATCACCACCGCCAACCGCCGAAGCGGCCCTGGCCTCCTCGGCCCCCTCTTGCTCGATGGATGGGAGAGCCAGCCCAACAGGGTCGACCCTGTCGCGCTCAGCAGAGGGGAGAGCCAAGCCAGAGCCACCTTCGTCTGCGAGGATGCCCCCGGCCTTCTTGGCCCGCTTCTTGGTCCTCACAGCGTCCCGTATCATCCCCTCCACGGGATCCTTGCGCTTGGACCCCCGCGGCCTGGAAGACCCCTCCCGGGCCACTCCCTTGCCCATATCTCGGGCTCGGGAGCGACCCTCAGGAGCTCGGGACTCGACGACAGTCGAGTCGTCGCCTAGGTCGATCACTTCCCACTCGGTCGCAGGCTCCTCCTCCGCAGCCGACCGCCTAGCGTCTGCGCAAAAGAAGACATGGTCAGGAAAAGAAAAATGGCTTCGTCATCTGACGAAAAAGCTGATTCATGGTGCCCGTACCTGCCGGCCGTAGCCGCAGGAGAAGGCATCGCTCGATGTTCTCCGGGGTCACCAGCTCCTCTGTGGACTGGCGATGCTTCATCAGAAAGGCTGCGTACTCCTCCACATCCGGAGAGAACTCATCCTGCCTCGGAGGAATGTTCGGGTGAAAGTTGGGGATTATGGGACACCTCCAAGTCTCCTCCACCGAAAAAATCCCCACCCAGAAGAACTGAGTCTTCCACCCCTTGTGGGAAGAATCCTTCACAGCTAAAGAGACAAAGCTCCTGTTTCGCCTCGCCTGGATGAAATAGAAGCCCTTCCCGGCCAAGGAATGGCCCTTCAACTCAAAAAAATAATGGAAGAGGTCCAAAGAAGGAGGAATCCAGCACTGGAGGCAGAGGATGCGGAATGCGAAGAGAAGAAGATAAGAGTTCGCTACCAACTGTATGGGAGCCAACTGAAAAAAATTGAGAAGCTTGAGAACAAAAGCGTCAAAGGGAAGATGGAACCCTCCCTTCCACGATAGAGGGAAGGAGCAGATATGACCCGTACGAGAACCCATGCTCATCTCGTTTGGGGTAGCCGCAGCGAAATAATACTGATAGGGCAGGCGAAACTGGCGTTCCAGCCGCTTCACCTCTGCCACCCCCAGCTCGCTACAGTTCAGAGCCGGTGGTATCACCATCGCCCTCGTCTCAGGCTCACCCTCAAACTCTTCAATCTCCAAACACTGATCCGCCATAAAGTTTGAAGATGAATTTGACAGGGAAGGCTCCCAAGACCCTGAAGACTCTGGAGGAAGGGGAAGCTGTCGAACCGCCTCCGCTGTTATCTCCGCCAACTCTACGAACGCCACTGTGAGTCTCTGCTCTTCCGTCGTATCCTCACGGTGCATCAAAGAACCTCAAAGGCGGGCACAAAAGAAGGCAAAACCCTAAAGCGGAGAAAGTATGGAACGGCAGCAAGCGCACAACGCTTATATCCCCTCGCGAGAGGCGGCGTGCCATTCTGACCTCCGAGAAAGGGGGGGGGGGCCTCATTTCAAATCCGTCAGGATTATCATTATTACGGGCCTAGGTGACCACGACACGTGGCTTCTCAACACCGCCAGATCTCCACCCACCCGAGCCACGCTGGTCCAAAACCCCAACGGCTACTCTTCCGAGCCTGTCAAGGCTCGGGAGTAGGAGGGGGACAAGTGGAGAGGGGGATTTCTGTAGCCCATCCAGGAGCGGCCAAACTAGGTCCAGCAAGACCAAACGAGGTCCAGCTCATCTAAGTGACCACCTCGCAGGGCCCACTTAGCATAAAAAGCCCAATAAGTTCACTCGAGATCAAACACTTCGTAGGCGGCTATTAGGCTCGAAAGTCCGAGCGTCGGTCCGGTCGAAGGAAGACCCACGCCCGACCTATCCCCATTGCCGGGATAAAGGCTAGCGCTCAGCGCCCACTCCGACCGACTCTCACTCGAGCTATGCCTATCGCCCGGGATAGGGTTGGCACTCTTCACGCTTGGGTCGACTGACGGTTACTTATCCACGCTGCCGTTGAAAGCCCTTTCTAAACAGGAGTTTATGAGGATAAGGGGGCCTACGAGTCCTCAAGGCTATAAAGATCTCACGATGAGGACGTAAAGAGCCCACGTCGAGGGTGTAAACCCCGCCTAAAACTCCTCAGCTTATGAGACTCATAAGGTTGGCACACTATTTAAACCTGGGACTCTCTCCAGCAAAAGGTAAGGCCTAGACACGCCTAAAACTCCCTGAGCAGGAACCATTTCACCACCTTGGTGGAGAGGGATCTCGTGCATCTCGTTCCTCCTCCCTTCATAGCTTCCACCACTACTCTACTGACTTAGGCATTAGAGGGTTTTCCCTAGGGAACCACCCCAGGGCCCCCTGATCCGTTTCCCTTCCTTGCAATTCACTGATCGGTGATCATCTCTCCAGCTCAAGACCAGCGCGAGATCGCCCCTCTTCAATGCTCTTCCGCAAACAAGGATGCCCAGCATCCTACAATCCGATTACATCATATCTAATCTGTTTCAGTAATTGAAGATCATGAAAATAACCCCTAAAATTGATTCTATGTAGAAAAATTACATCAATCAGAGCGCAACCTGGCTCTGATACCACTGTAAGGATTCGAACAGCCTGGTTCGGGTAGCGCAGCGGATAATAAAACTTAAATCTCGAACCCAGGTCCTATTGGAATCCTAGAACCGTGCTCTAATCGATGCAATAAGATTACCTAGCGTGGAACGCCACTGTCGGCAGTGCCCGATGCAAATTTTCACGATCGTAGAGTCGCACAGATGTCCGGCCTCTAAAGTAGATCCATACGGATCCTCTTGTAGTGACGATGTTCACCCATTCTTTCCCCCCGCACATGAACCACCGATGCTCAAAACCCCCTTCTTCTTCCTTGAGCCTTTCTCCCTTGAGAGGGAGAGAGAGAGAGATCAACAAAGGAGAGAGGGAGAGAGCAAGAGGGAGAGGAGGGGAGGAAAGAATAAGGTAGCTTCTCCTTATGTGGTTGGCTTCAAGGGAAAGAAACTTAAGTAGGATGCATATATATAAGGGTTGGGTTCTATCCAAAAGAACTCTTAAGAACTAATATTGTATATGTATCCTTCATATTATTGTACATATATATTATGCCCTTCTTTCATTCCTTTTCAAAGGAATGCAAGGCTTTTAACATATATATATCTTTACAATAATATTCCGTCACCTGAGAATCTTATGTGTGTGATCCTATAGGCCCTTAGTCACTCTAGTTTAAGGCCCATTAACTTCTAATTCCCAATTAGAAATAAATTAAATTTATTATTCACTTCTACTAGACCCGAATAATAGTTTAATTTATTATGAACCTTTGATTACGTTGGGTCAAGCAAATATGCGTGATCCCAGAGGACGTCGGGTTCAAACCACCCTGTCTGGTACCTGTAACTCTACAGTTGCCGCATCGCTATAATCCCTCGCTCTTTCTATGAGTCTGGTTCGATCGAGCATATGGTAACTGTCAAACGGCATGATCATGCCATTCGACCACTACCTCCTTAAAGTGTATGACGTCCATTCTAAATGAACTCACACGAACCTGACCAGGGATTTAGTGGAGCGTCAGTGTCATGACCCATTAACTATCTGATATATACCCAACAGTGAGCGATCCCTTCTTGACCTTTGATGATCTTCACACGTATCATGATATGGTTAATGACTTGGCAATTCATGACTTATGGTTAAAGTCACTTAGCCAAGTATCAAACCATTCTAGTCCTCATGAAAGATTCGATCAGTGTCTCAGGTCAAAGGACCAATGATGCTACTGAGACAATTGGATCTTCAGTTGACATTAGGTATAATCAACCATCTGAAGATCCAATAGCAGATCAGTCTAGTGTATATCCTCCTAGGATATACACCTACATATATGTATTGGTGCCCTACACCAGTGACCATGAGACTGCTCACCCATACATCATGTGTACTGGTTTAATAGGTAATCAAAGTCCCCGAGTGATTAACCTCTAACCACGAATAGTTTTAAGGTATGTGTCCATGTAAAGTCAGTCTTATGATCGAGATCCCATCTCGAGTTGACTTTACAACCACATATCATAGGGACATCGTAGAGTAATATACAATTATAAATTTATGCTCAAATATCACTTTATTAATGATGAACAAGATTGTACAACTATCGGGCCTACCCGACCCGAGATTGGCTTGTAGGACACCCAATACTAACAATTCAAAGATCATCATCATCATCATCAGAGCCTTATCCTAATTAATTAGGGTCGGCTACATGAATCCTGTTCCGCCAAAGATTTCTATCAAGTGTAATATTCGTATTTAAACCCAAGAAACTAATGTCCTTCCTAATAACATCGCACCATCTCATTTTAGGCCTTCCCCGAGCTCTTTTACTAGCATCCACTAAGATTTGGTCACATCTTTTAACCGGCGCTGAGTTAGGGCGACGACACACATGTCCAAACCACCTGAGTCTATTTTCTCTCATTTTACTATCAATTGGAGCTATCCCTAAGCCCTTACGGATACGCTCATTTCTAATCTTATCTTTCTTAGTCTTGCCACACATCCATCTCAACATCCTCATCTCTGCTACACACATTTTGTGGATGTGTTCCTTTCGTACTGCCCAACACTCGGTACCATATAACAAAGCAGGTCTCACAGCCGTTCTATAAAACCTCCCTTTGAGTTTCACAGGCATACGACGATCACAAAGGACACCTGATGCACTTCTCCATCTTAACCAGCCTACCTTAATCCTATGTGTAACATCATCATAAATCTCCCCATTCTCTTGTATGATAGACCATAAGTATCGAAAGCTACTACTCTTCTGAATGTTATGTCCATCAATTAGAACCATGTCTTCCTGAACCACTCTCCCATTACTAAAATTACAGTGCATAAACTCTGACTTACTCCTACTAATTTTAAAACCTTTAGACTCAAAGGCAAGTCTCCAACGCTCTAACTTATCATTTAGAGCATCAATACTCTCATCAATTAAAATAATATCATCTGCAAAAAGCATACACGCAGGGATATCCTCATGCAATTGTTTAGTTACTTCATCCATAACTAAGGCAAAGAGATACGGACTTAGTGCAGAACCTTGATGCAAACCTATAGAAACAGGAAATTCACCAGTCTCCCCAGCAATAGTTCGAACACTAGTAATAGCGTCGTCGTACATATCCTTAATCAAATCAACATATCCTTGAGAGATTCCTTTCTTTCTTAATATCCACCAAATCAATTCTCTCGGTACTCGATCGTACGCCTTCTCTAAATCAAGAAAAACTATATACAAATCTTTTCTCATCTCTCTATACTTCTCCATTAGCTGCCGTAGTAAGAAAATAACTTTTGTAGTAGATCTATTTGGCATACAATCAAACTGATTTTTCGATACAGTAGTCATACATCGGAGGCGTTTTTCAATTACTCTTTCCCAAAGTTTCATAGTATGACTCATAAGCTTAATTCCACGATAATTGTTACAACTTTGAATATCTCCTTTATTTTTATAGAAAGGAACTACAACACTTTTTCTCCAAACTTCTGGCATTCTCCGCTCCTTTAAAATTTTATTAAAAAATTTAGTTAGCCACTGAATACCAATATCTCCTAGGCCTTTCCATACTTCAATAGGTAAGCCATCTAGTCCAAAGGCCTTACCCACTTTCATTTTTCTTAAAGCATCCTCCACTTCTGACATCTTAATACGCCTGAAATATTGATATTTATCAAATATTGTGGACTCTTGGGTACCTTCTAAAGATAAATCATTGACGGAATCTCCATTAAGTAACTTCTGAAAATAGCCATGCCACCTCCCTTTAATCTCAAGATCCTTAGTTAAAACCCTTTGATCTTCACCTTTAATGCACCGAACATGATCTAAATCTCTAGTTTTCCTTTCTCTTAATTTAGCAAGTTTAAATATGTCCTTTTCACCCTCTCGGGTTCCTAATTTATTATATAAATCTTCAAATGCCTTTAATTTAGTTTCGCTAACTATTTTCTTAGCTCTCTTTTTAGCGATTTTATAGGCTTCTAGGGTTTGATCATTTTTGTTAGTTTGCCAAACTTTAAAGCATTTCTTTTTTACTCTAATGATATTTTGGATTTCCTCACTCCACCACCAAGTCTCTTTTTCTAAATTCTTTTTACCTTTAGATTCGCCTAAGAGTTGTTTTACAACCCTCGTTATACAATTTGTAACATTATTCCACATTACATTAGTTTCTTGTTCTAAATTCCAAATATTTTCCTTTAATAGATGATTTTTAAATGTTTCTAAACTTTTACCTTTTAAATTCCACCATTTAATCTTGGAATAATTATTTATAATGATCTTTCTTTTGAAATTAGGGATAGTGACATCCATTACTAACAACCTATGTTGAGGGGCTAGACTCTAACAGTTCAAAGATGTTCAGGAATATTGAAGCTCTTCAACAATTGGCGATCAAGCCGACAGCTCTTCAACCCTCGGCATCTGAGCGGACAACTGTTCAACAGTGAAGATGTTTTTAACAAAAAAAAGGAAAAGGAAGAAGTCAACCATTGGCATTCGGGCCAACAGTAGACAACCCTCAACTATTGGCGCCCGAGCTGACGGCTCTTCAACCATCGGCACCTAAGCTAACAGCTGATCAAAATGTTCGAAGATGCTGCCCCAATATCAATCGCTTGTCGAGTAAGGAGCTGCACCCGTAGGCCCCGCTCTGTCGTCCCTCCCTCGTGACACCTGCGGGTGGGGGGCATTTGTAGACACCAACAAAAAGGAGAAAAGAGAAAAGGAAAAAAAAAGGAAGAAGAAGGCAAATGGGCCAAGCTATATGCGAAGGGTCCAAATATAATGGGCCAAGGAGACAAAAGGAAAGGAGGGGCCAAAAGAACTAGGGAAGCGATTTTCAAAAAAAAAGGGGGAACAGGGAAAAGGAAAAATCCCATGGAAGAGGCTTAACCTCGCGCTGATCCAAAGTCATGGGACCCTGGGGGGAGTCCTTGATCACGGCCACCACGCATATATAATATGCAAGATGTGAAACAAATCAGGGTTCTAGGGATGAAACCCTAGGGAAAACCCTTCGATGCCTAAGTCAGCGAATATGATAAAGCACTGGTGCGGGGGGAGGTGGTAGGAGAAGATGAGGGCACGAGATTGATCTCTACCAATAACTGTGGTGGTTCTTACTCAGGATCATTCCTTACCTCTTCGGAGGGTCTTCCTGGGATTTATATAGCGATCCGTTTAATGTAAGAGCCTTAGGAGTCGAGTGGATTCAGGGGGATTACGTCCTCATCGTGGGCTTTTTAATGGCATGAGGACTCTTGCTCTCCCTTATCCCTTGGGGTTCCCTGCTCCTGCAGGATGCATAATGGATGCTTGGATAAGCTTTCGACAGTCGGTCCGAGCCTGGGGTGCTTGCTTGGAGTTTCCTCTCGAGCGGTGGGTGCGTATCTCGAATAGGTGGCGCTGGGTTCTCACAGGGGCTTCTCGACCAATCTGTCGCTCGGACTTCCAGATCCATGGATCGCCTAGGAAGTGTTGCTCCGAGTGAGTTTTGGGCTGTCACTTTGGGGAGCTGGGCCTAGTTTGGTAAAATTGGACCTAGTTGGGCCATGCTCTTGGGTGGTAGATTTTTTCCCCTCTCCACTTGTTCCCCTCCTACTCCCGAGGCAGGATTGGGCTCGGATGAGTAGCACTTGTGGGGGCGGTGTTGGTGGCTCGATTTGGGCGGGGAATGACCTCCGATAGGGGCCATTTAATGCGGCTGTCCTAAGAATATGCCCATGATGATGATTCTTTTGAGTTGATGCGAGAAGTCCCCTTTTGGAGTTCGGAGCGTCGCGCCGTCTCCCGCCAAACCTCTGGGGGTATAAATATTGTTCGTGCTTGTGCTCTACGCCTCCTTCGTTTAGGGTTTTCTCTCTCCATCACACTTGTATTCTGGAAGGGCTCATGTGCCGCGAGGGTGATCAGGAAGAGCAACGACTCACGGAGGCCTTTGCAGAGTTGGCGGAGATTACGGAGGCGGTGATTCGTCAGCTTCCACCTCCTCCTGAATCGTCTGATTCGGCGCTCTCCTCCTCCTCTTCCAGTTCCTCTCGCTCTTCCATGGCAGAGCAACACCCTTCAACCGAGATGCAGGAAGCCGAACAAAGCGCGGGAAGTTTGGTGCCGTAGCCTGAGCACCCCATGCGCAGCGAGATGGGTGAGGCCGAAGTGAAGAGGATGGAGAGATGTTATGGGCTGCCATGGCAATACTTTTTCTCTCCGTCTAAGCCTCACGAGTCTAGTCTGGATGCTCGTCCGGGCCTTTTCTGTACTTTCCTCTTGGCTTGGAAGTGTGGGTTTCACCTGATCCTCCACCCCTTTATCGTGCAGTTGCTTCAGTTTTACTGACTGGCTCCTGTCCAGTTGGTTTCCAACTCGTATACTTTTATTTTTTCCTTCATCTTTCTCTGTCGCTCGTGCGGGCTTCACACTTCGTTGGAGCTTTTCAATTCTTTCTTTGAGTTGAAGGAGCAAACCCATGCGGGTAAGGGCTTCTTCTATCTTTAGGCGAAGAGGGGAAGGAGCTGCGTGTCCCTTTCTACTAAAGATTCCTCTCACTAGGGGTGGAAGACCCAATTTTTCTGGGTGGGCTCATCCAAAGATGGCGCCTCCTGGGATTTCACGACGGAGGTCAATTTCCATCTGTCTCTCCCTCTGAAGCAAGTGGCGGTTTCTCCAGAGCTAGAGGAGGAGATCAGGATTCTCTAGGAGAATCGTCAATCAACCGCCGAGTTGATGACTGCGGCCAACATCGAGAATTATCCATCCCGCGCGGTGCCACCTCAAGGTAGGAACCCTAAGGTCCTCCATTGCTGCTTCCGGGTCGGGCAGGTAGGCCTCCTTCTAATGATTTGACTTCCATTGTTCAGATTCAAGGCGGACGAATGACGAGGGGGAACAGCCGTTGGAACAGGAGATCGTCAACCTAGAGGAGATGCCCAATCCGAGCGAACCCCGAGCCTCTGGGGGCCCTCCCTACACTTGAGATAGGGGCAAGCAGATTGCCCGGGGTGACGCTTCCGAGCACCGTGGGGCCAAACGCAAGGATCTTGGGGACTGGCTGCTCCTGTCTTTGATGAAGGCTCTGTCCGCCAAGAAGAAGTGGTTAAAGAAGGCGGGGGCTACCCGTCCGGTGGAGAAGCATGCTCGCCCGGCCAAGGAGCCCTCAATTGAGGAAATCTGTCATCCGGATCTCCCATCCATAGAGCCAAAGACGGCTACTGCTGGCGGGAAAATCACTGCCGAGCCTGCCAGATCGCAGGCGGCGGCGTTAGGTTCCAAAGTCCTGGTCGAGGCTGATGGGGCGCAGGGTGAGGCAACGATCCACCCTGGGTCGGGCGTTTCTGTCCCAAAAGTGGGGACGCTCGGGGAGCATGCTCCATCCCCGGCTCTTCCAGAGAGGACTCTTCCTCCTTCGGCCAGCTACTCCGTAGTTCGGGCTTCTCTGTACCAAAGGTGCCGCTCTTTGGTGCCTTCATTGGTTCGGGAGGAGTCCAGATGTGGCCCCCCCTCTCTACCCTTTGAGAAGGTCATGGAGGGCGGCTTGATCGTGGCCCAGCTGGGGGCCGAGATAGTCGACTTCTTCGCGCGACAGGATAGTAAGGAGAGGTCTCTCTCTCGAGTCTGCGCTGAGTCCGTTCGGAGGATCGGGCAGTTGACTTATGAGCTTAAAATTCTTCAGCGAGAGTCAACCTCGCTTCGAGCTCGGACTTAGTCGAGCCAGGAGGAGGCTCGGACACTTGCCGAGCAGCTGGCCCAGGCTCGCTACATGGCCGACCTGAAGGGCGAACTCCTGGAAGAGGAGAGTCAATCTCAGGTCGAGCGCTACGAGCAGTGGAAGGCCGAGCGGGAGGAGCTCAGCAGCCAGGTCCAAGGGGCCGAGCGAATGTGGGGGGAAGCCGAGGTCACATGGACTAAGGTCGAGGTAAAGCTATCCGAGGCCGAGATGAAGTTGTTCGAGGCTGAGCATAGGGTGGCCGAGCTTGAGAAGAAAATGGAGCAAGCTGGAGTGGAGGCGATCGAACGATATAGAAGCTCGAGAGGCTACCACGCAGCTCCTCAGAAGGCCGTGATAGGGTACAAGGCCCAGATACAGAGGGGGGGTGAATGTATCCCTCTTCAAATATCGCCCAAATAAAACTCTAATGCTCAAGTATGCGGAATTAAAAGCAGTTGATCAAATGTGCTGAAAATACTTAGAAGGAACTCAGCAAGATAACACAAATCTATTAGCCCTCACACGCTCCTCAGCAAACATCTAAAGAGCGCAGTAGAGAAAATAACATATAAGGAAAAACAAACCACAAGTGAACACCAAGATTTTTTAGGTGGTTCGGTCCAAAGACCTACATCCACCCCTCACTCCAAACCGGAGTGAGGCTTCCACTAGCTAGGCTAGAAACTACAGACACAGTCTGCAACAAATTACTGCCACATAGCTTGACCAGGGGAACAACCTCCCCTCTTCCTCCCAACCGGAGGGACACCCCAAGTGACTCCCAGCCACTTGGAAACCAGAGACGCAAGTCTCTCTTCCTCTAGACCAGGAAGGAACTATTGTGCCTCTTAGGCACAAGCATGTGCTATGTTGTTTTGATGATAGCAAGACAGTGAGTGCATTTGAGTGCATTTGATATTGTATTTTGATGATTGCAATGCTATTGTGTTTTGATGATTGCAACAAACAAAGTGCATTTCTGTGCATTCTTATCCTTGAGCATTCTGCATATGATAGCAACATAAATGATGATGTTTAGCATTGATGCCATTTGTTCCTTATATATATATGCATTGCATTCTGTCAGATATCATGTCTCTGCATGTATCTACAGTCTGAACAGTAGTGGGTCGACCCACCCTTGCTGATGCGTCGACCCATCAGAACACTGATTGTCTGGTTTGTCTAATTTCAAGTCTATACACTCTATACTCATTCAAGTCTGTTCAGCCGTTTGCATTTCATGAAGTCTGTACACTTCATCACCTTCTGCAAGTATTCTTCAAGTATGTACAGCCTGTGCATTGCTTCACAACAAGTCTAGACATCCTGGTTGTAGTCTAAGTCTACACATCCTGCTAGGTCAGACTTCAAAGTCTGTACACTGTGCACCACTATACAAGTACATACAATGGCTGTTGAACTGTGAAGTCTATACATTGTCTGATCATTCATCTTTGAAGTCTATACAACGTTGCCTTGTCTCTTCAAGTCTATACAACGTTGCCTTGTTTCTTCATGTCTATACATTACATCATTGTCTTCAGCTCAAGCGTTCAAAGCCAAGTCTATACAACGCTAAGTCAATACATTGAACTGTTCTCCAAAGTCTGCACAATGGTCTTCACACCAGAAGTCTGTACATCGCATTCACGTTTCACAAAGTCTATACATTGGGGTCTGTCCCTACGTTTCATAAGTGAAGTCTGTACATCCGTTTCAGAAGCCTGAAGTCTATACAGTCCAGCCTATTCCTACGATCAAGTCTTTAGCTACACTCTAAGTCTGTACATTGACTTCGCTTCATCAAGTCTGTACACTGGCTTCAATCTTTCCAAGCCTGTACAGCCGTTCACTATTGAAGTCCATACACTGGTCGGTGGAAAGTCTGTACACTGGCTTCCATCTTCAAAGTCTATACAGTGGCTGTCTTCAATTTGAAGTCTGTACACTGACTCGTTTCATTTCCTCAGAGTCTGTACATTCACAGCGAATTCAATGTCTATACATTGGGCTTTTACATGAAGTCTATACATTGTTGTTTGCATTGTAAAGTCCATACATTGGTTGTTCTTCTTCAATGTCTATACACTGCCTTTAGGATTTAAAGTCTATACAGCCGTTGCCTCCCTTTGTTGAAGTCAACACATTGGGCAAGTCTGTACGTTGCATTCACCTTCACAAGTCTATACAACGAAGTATATACACTGCAATGTACATACTTAAATCTTATGACTTCATTCTTGTTGCTGAAGGGAACAGGGTCGACGCTGGGAGCTTAAAGCGTCCACGCATCAGTTGACGAAGCCTTCACGATATCTTCCACTGCGTCAACGCCACAAGCAAGCAGCGTCGACGCAGCAGCTAAAGAAGCAGAGACTTTCACAGGCTATTCCACTGCGTCAACGCCACAATTGAGCAGCGTCGACGCAGCAGCTAAAGAGACGAAGCTAATGGCTTACTGGAATGCCTCACTGCGTTAACGCCATTGATTGAGAGCGTCGACGCAGCACGCCCATCTGCTGAAGACTTGATCACTGGATCACCGATGCGTCAACGCAGCAGGCTGATGGAGTCAACGCAGCAGACTTGAGTTTTGCTGGTCGAATGTCTTTGAAGGCTGCGTCAACCCCTTGGAGCAAGTGTGTTGATGCCACCTCAACTCTAGTTGCTGAGCGTACTAATGAAGGGCACGTGATCCGAGGTGCCTGGCTCGTGATCCAAGGATGGACGAGATACCAGGATGCTGCCACGTGGTCCGAATTTCTAGGGCAAGAAATGTGGAAGCCACACGCGCCCAGTGTGCCTGCTGCTGCTATATATACAAGACTTCTTCCACAGAAGAAGATGATCGAAGCCTTGAGAGCAATAGCAGAAAAGCAGAAGTGCTGTGAGTTCAATCCAGTGAAGAAAAGAAAGAAAAGAAGAAAGCAAAGAAGAAAGTGAGAGTGAGAGCAGAAGAAGGAAAAGACAGAGATAGTGCTCGTGAGAAGTGAGAAGAAAGGAAGAAGAATAGAAGCTGCATCTGAAGATTTGTTCCTGCTGGATCGTGGATCAAATCCAGGCCAGCCAGCTCCATTGAGAGCTATCTTTGTGCTTCGTCTTTTACAGCTTGTGGTTGCTGTGTTATTTTTATTTCTTATTTTCCCCTTTGTTTGTTTTCTGATTTACTGAGTTCTTCCGATCCTCTGGACTGAGGTCGGGTTCCTCCTGGTGGGTCAGGAGAAGGGAGGCTGGTTCCTCCGGTTTGCAAGCAGCAGGGGGGCTGCTTGTGGGTTCCCTCCGGGCTAGGAGGAAGAGAGGCTAGGCCTCTGGTGGATTGCTGGTAGTAGAGTGCTACTGGCTGGTTCACTGGTAGCGGGGCTACTACTAGTGGGGTTCCCTCTTGGTATAGAGGAAGAGAGACGTGAGTCTCTGGTTTCTAGTGACCGTGGGTTGCTAGAGGTTCCCTCCGTGTAGAAGGAAGAGGGGAGGTTGTTCCCCTGGGTAAGCTGTGTATCAGCGTCTGTTGGCAAGCTGTGTTGCCCAGCTGTTAGTGAAGCCACACTCGGGTTGAGTGTGGGGTGGATGTAGGTCTGCAGGACCGAACCACCTAAAAACCCCTCGTGCATTGTGGTTTGATTGCTTATGGTTTGCTTCCGCTAGATGTTTGCATAGGGGCGCTCCAAGTGTTTGATCACAGGTTCATTAGATGATTTGATCAGATTTTGTTCTAAGTGTTTAATCTGTTGAGTGAGCGAAATTCTAATTGAGCGAAAGTTTATATTGGGTGAGTTTTTATAGGCTATATTCATTCACCCCCCGTCTGAATACTTGCACCGAACCTAACAATTGGTATCAGAGCGGTCTCTGACTTAACAGATCTAACAATCTGCAGAGGATCCTGCTAGTGTTTGGTGCATTTCAGAGTGTGGTTTCTGTGTTCGTTGTTTTGATTCTCCGACTTAGTGCTTTGTCTTGCTTATTTGGTTTAGGTGTTTCAGTTTTTCTGTGTCTTCAGATTATTTGTAATGGAACCAATCGTGTTGAAGGCTGGCTCCAGCAAAGCAAATAGATCCAGCCACAGTGGATCATCAAGCGAGAAAATCAGCCTGTCACGGTCTGAAATTAATGGAGACCACATTGGAATGATGATCAGTGATTTCAGGAAATTTCTGAGAAAAAGAGAAGGAAAACTTGATGGTGGCAAAAAGCAAACAAGGTATAATTCTAATCCTGCCAAGATTGCTGACACTAATGTTTGCTACAAATGCAGGAAGGCTGGCCACATGAAGGCTAATTGTCCAGAGTTACAGAAAATCAAAGGAAGACCATGGAAGAAAGCGCCAAAGGGAAAGGCCATGGTCAGTACATGGAGTGATGAGGAAGAAGGCACACTGAGCACTTCCTCAGATAGTAGAAAATCAGAAAAGGACATCTGCTTGATGGCCAGAAATGGAGAAGAAAAAGAAGAGTCTGATCAGGTATCATCCCTTTTCGAACGATACACTATTTCTCATTGGGAAGATGCTTATGGAGATCTATTAAATAAAGCTAATGAGATTAAGAAGGAAAACAGACACTTGAAGAAGAAAATGAATTCTCTAATTAATGATAAAACACTTACTGATAAAGTTGCATGTTTACAATCAGAGAATGAAAAATTGAAAAATGCATGTTCTGATTTTGATAAATTAATGCATGTTGTGATTGATTGTAGGAAAGAAAATAATTTGCTGAAAAATGTTGTTGATGAATTGAAATTGAAAATTCAGAAGTCTGAAAATGAAATAAAGATTTCAAATGAAAAATATGAAGCTATTTTGTCAGGGAATGCTGAATTAAAGAAAACTATTGAAAATCTGGAAAATGAAAATTCTGACAAAATAAAAATCATTGAAAGCATGACCCAAGGAACAGAAAATCTAAATGCCTTGCTAGGGTCAAAAGTTAATTTCAGAAAGGAGGGTCTTGGTTTTAATCCCTCAGCTAAAAAGAGCTTTGAATTGAAAATTGTTTCATTAATGGGAGAAGAGAATAAAGGACTACTCATAAAAATGGTCAATGAAAAATTTGCTTTCAAAAATGTAAAATCAAAAGTGTCCAGTGCTAAGGACAAGGGAAAGCAGAAAGCTGTTGAGCCTAGAGCTGTATGCTCTTCACCCAAGGATAAGTCCAAGGCTAGGGGTCAGCCAGCTAGCACATCAAAACCCCAGCCCAAGGCTGCTAAGTCTCCTTCACCATCAACTGCTCAGAAAAAGACCCAGTATAAGTCAGTAAAGAAACCTAGTGGGTCAAGGGTGGCAGGGAGACCTAGTGAAGCTAGGAACCAGTATGCTCATCCCTATTTCCCTAGAGCCCAAGTCTATCATAACTTTCATCCTCAACCACTTAATAGGTTTGGGTGGAACCCTGTATACATGAGGTCTGGGTATCAGAATTTCCCCACTTAGTATCAGCCATATAGACCTCAGCCAGCTAGGAGATGGGATAGTCATTTTTGGACATGGAGTCCTAGTCACCAAGGGTTTTTTGATCAGCCTAGGACCAATTTGGGCCACAACTTCCAGTACATTCATTGGCCAAGGCACTAGCAGAAAAATAAAAACGTTTTTAATAAAATGAATGCCAGGACTACACAACAACCATCAAAGCACCAGAAAAAGAAAACTAAACCTGTTGGTGCTGAGAAAAAGAAAAATAACAAAAAGAACTCTCAAGCTGTAGAATCCACCAAACCTTCCATCTTTACACAAATGTGGATCCCTAAACAGCTGTTGTCATGTTTTCACTCTCAAGTGTCTGGTTCTGTCTTGGGGCCCAAAATATCTTGGGTTCCAAAACCTGCTCCCTAAGTGTGTTTGCAGGTATGTCTGGTAGCCGGGAACAAACTGATGAAACAGAAAAAGCTACTTCAGGCATATGACAAGAGGCAGGGCCAAAATCCTAAGAGCTGAAGGAAATTGGAGGCCTTGTCAAAAATCTGATGCAACACCAAGGGTAAAAATAAATCAATCTGGTAAAGCAGGTAAGTGATTTACCTTCAGAACTGAATTGAGAAAGTCATGTTGATTTGATTGTTTGATGTCTGATATTCTATTCTTGTCTACCTGATCTGTCTGTATTCCAGACTCAGCTATTGAATTTAATTCTAATCAAATTCAATGCTATTCTCTTGCCAGTTATTGCATGTGTACATAAGATGCTAGATGCACTACACAACCATGTTTATAATCAATGCATGTGTCAAATGTTTGCATATATCATTTGCATGACTATCATTTGCTTATTATTGTAGTATGCATGTCATGTAATACATATCATCATATGTTGAAAAATCTGAAAAGGATAAAAATGTTCATGACTTGGGTGCATAAACTTGAAATGATTGCATATCATCATTGTTAGGTTTGGATTTTCTGAACTCTCCTCATACATGATTTGCATATAGATGATTGTCTGGAATTACATATGCATACATGTTGATTTGTTGGTGCTAAACTGAAGCCTCTACAATATGAATTGAACAATCATGCTAATGGTAATTCTCTTCTATCTAATTTGTATGAATCATATCCGAATGCAAATTTTGATATCATGTGATGTGATTTCAATACATTTCATGCATATAGACAGGGGGAGCTTGTATGTTGTCGCTTGGTCATCATTATCAGATTTGCTGCATAGTCTGCATGTAGAACAGTGTATTGCATAACATATCTTTTGCATCTTGGTGTCAGGAGGAGCTGAGAGTTCTGTTCACCTCTTTGAATCTTATCACTTCTCACTGTCCCCATCTAGTTCTTTCATATCTTTTGACATCAGATGCTCTAGGAACTCAATGCCTATTGCTATCATTTCCTTAACCTTCACTGAACAACAGTTCTGTTTTTGGTTTAGTTCATTGAGTTGTGATTATTTCAATTGTTCTTTTATAAGAATCACTCTCACAAATTGAAAAGAACTAAAGGTTTAACCTTTATAAATTGAAGAGTCAAATGTCTGCCTTCAGAATCTGAGATAAAAGAAAAACTTTTATAGCTCTTAATCTTTGTCTCATGGTAAGATTAGAAAAAGTTTTTGTAATGCCAAATGTGTTGATCTGGAAATTTCTAGAAATGGTGAATAAGAGTGTGTACTGTTTTTCAAACAATCACTCTAAAAGAATTAAGGGCAGCAGTAAATAAGATCATAAATGCTATGAACTGAACATAGAGACAGAGCAATGGCTGAATTGTAATGAGAAATTGTGATCTCCTCCAATGAAGCAGGAGAACTCATAGTCATGAAGTGCTTCAGAATATCTCTGTTCAAAGGGTCAAATCTATAGGGGGAGTTCTCACCAAGTAACTGGGGGTACTGGCCTCTAATCAAGGTGTACCCTTAATGTCAAAAGTGAAGACTATTCTTTGTGGGTTTTGATCTGAAATAGGTCTAGTAGTTTATGTCTAATAACTGGGGGTACCTACCTCTGATCAAGGTGTACACCTAATGTCAACAGCTCTGATCTATTTACTTAGTTCAGGTTCTGAAAAATTCAAAAGTGAAAATCAAACTCCTTTAACCTTTCGAAAAATCAAAAGTCAATGAGTGAAAATTATTTTTATCAATACATGTTCAAGTTGCCTCTCTTGAATTTCCTTGTTTAATCACAAAAGGTTATTATTTCTGACTTATCTATTAATATCATGTGCCCTAGATTCATTGCTATAAATGGAGTCTATAAACTCTTTTTCAGGGGTCAGGTGCTTTACTCTAGATTTATCACTGTTAAACCTGATTTTTTTGAAAATTGTATGTTGTTGATTCTTATACTCTAACAGTTGTTTATAATCATGCTTCCTTTCTGAACCTATGATTCAGCTGTTGTCAAGTGACCCTTCTACCTTCTCTACCTTGTTTATCTGTTCATATTCCTTCTCAAAGGGGGGCATTTATTTAGGGGGAGAAATAATTCAAGGGGGTCTTACATTCAGGGGGAGAATGTTCTAGAGACTTTGCATGCATAATGCACTTTACACTCTTATTTTTTACTATTTTTCTCTTTTTGATCATGTCAAAGGGGGAGAAAATCTTGTGTGTGACTCACTGTCACATTGTGTTGCCATCATCAAAAAGGGGGAGAATGTTGTGCCTCTTAGGCACAAGCATGTGCTATGTTGTTTTGATGATAGCAAGATAGTGAGTGCATTTGAGTGCATTTGATATTGTATTTTGATGATTGCAATGCTATTGTGTTTTGATGATTGCAACAAACAAAGTGCATTTCTGTGCATTCTTATCCTTGAGCATTCTGCATATGATAGCAACATAAATGATGATGTTTAGCATTGATGCCATTTGTTCCTTATATATATATGCATTGCATTCTGTCAGATATCATGTCTCTGCATGTATCTACAGTCTGAACAGTAGTGGGTCGACCCACCCTTGCTGATGCGTCGACCCATCAGAACACTGATTGTCTGGTTTGTCTAATTTCAAGTCTATACACTCTATACTCATTCAAGTCTGTTCAGCCGTTTGCATTTCATGAAGTCTGTACACTTCATCGCCTTCTGCAAGTATTCTTCAAGTATGTACAGCCTGTGCATTGCTTCACAACAAGTCTAGACATCCTGGTTGTAGTCTAAGTCTACACATCCTGCTAGGTCGGACTTCAAAGTCTGTACACTGTGCACCACTGTACAAGTCCATACAATGGCTGTTGAACTGTGAAGTCTATACATTGTCTGATCATTCATCTTTGAAGTCTATACAATGTTGCCTTGTCTCTTCAAGTCTATACAACGTTGCCTTATTTCTTCATGTCTATACATTACATCATTGTCTTCAGCTCAAGCGTTCAAAGCCAAGTCTATACAATGCTAAGTCAATACATTGAACTGTTCTCCAAAGTCTACACAATGGTCTTCACACCTGAAGTCTGTACATCGCATTCACGTTTCACAAAGTCTATACATTGGGGTCTATCCCTACGTTTCATAAGTGAAGTCTGTACATCCGTTTCAGAAGCCTAAAGTCTATACAGTCTAGCCTATTCCTATGATCAAGGCTTTATCTACACTCTAAGTCTATACATTGACTTCGCTTCATCAAGTCTGTACACTGGCTTCAATCCTTCCAAGCCTGTACAGCCGTTCACTGTTGAAGTCCATACACTGGTCGGTGGAAAGTCTGTACACTGGCTTCCGTCTTCAAAGTCTATACAGCGGCTGTCTTCAATTTGAAGTCTGTACACTGACTCGTTTCATTTCCTCAGAGTCTGTACATTCACAGCGAATTCAATGTCTATACATTGGGCTTTTACATGAAGTCTATACATTGTTGTTTGTATTGTAAAGTCCATACATTGGTTGTTGTTTTTCACTGTCTATACACTGCCTTTAGGATTTAAAGTCTATACAGCCGTTGCCTCCCTTTGTTGAAGTCAACACATTGGGCAAGTCTGTACGTTGCATTCACCTTCACAAGTCTATACAACGAAGTATATACACTGCAATGTACATACTTAAATCTTATGACTTCATTCTTGTTGCTGAAGGGAACAGGGTCGACGCTGGGAGCTTAAAGCGTCCACGCATCAGTTGACGAAGCCTTCACGATATCTTCCACTGCGTCAATGCCACAAGCAAGCAGCGTCGACGCAGCAGCTAAAGAAGCAGAGACTTTCACAGGCTATTCCACTACGTCAACGCCACAATTGAGCAGCGTCGACGCAGCAGCTAAAGAGATGAAGCTAATGGCTTACTGGAATGCCTCACTGCGTTAACGCCATTGATTGAGAGCGTCGACGCAGCACGCCCATCTGCTGAAGACTTGATCACTGGATCACCGATGCGTCAACGCAGTAGGCTGATGGAGTCAACGCAGCAGACTTGAGTTTTGCTGGTCGAATGTCTTTGAAGGCTGCGTCAACCCCTTGGAACAAGTATGTTGACGCCACCTCAACTCCAGTTGCTGAGTGTACTAATGAAGGGCACGTGATCCGAGGTGCCTGGCTCGTGATCCAAGGATGGACGAGATACCAGGATGCTGCCACGTGGTCTGAATTTCTAGGGTAGGAAATGTGGAAGCCACACGCGCCAAGTGTGCCTGCTGCTGCTATATATACAAGACTTCTTCCACAGAAGAAGATGATCAAAGCCGTGAGAGCAATAGCAGAAAAGTAGAAGTGCTGTGAGTTCGATCCAGTGAAGAAAAGAAAGAAAAGAAGAAAGCAGAGAAGAAAGTGAGAGTGAGAGCAGAAGAAGGAAAAGAGAGAGATAGTGCTCGTGAGAAGTGAGAAGAAAGGAAGAAGAATAGAAGCTGCATCTGAAGATTTATTCCTGTTGGACCGTGGATCAAATCCAGGCCAGCCAGCTCCATTGAGAGCTATCTTTGTGCTTCGTCTTTTACAGCTTGTGGTTGATGTGTTATTTTTATTTCTTGTTTTCCCCTTTGTTTGTTTTCTGATTTACTGAGTTCTTCCGATCCTCTGGACTGAGGTCGGGTTCCTCCTGGTGGGTCAGGAGAAGGGAGGCTGGTTCCTCCGGTTTGCAAGCAGCAGGGGGGCTGCTTGTGGGTTCCCTCCGGGCTAGGAGGAAGAGAGGCTAGGCCTCTGGTGGATTGCTGGTAGCAGAGTGCTATTGGCTGGTTCACTGGTAGCGGGGCTACTACTAGTGGGGTTCCCTCTTGGTATAGAGGAAGAGAGACGTGAGTCTCTGGTTTCTAGTGACCGTGGGTTGCTAGAGGTTCCCTCCGTGTAGGAGGAAGAGGGGAGGTTGTTCCCCTGGGTAAGCTATGTATCAGCGTCTGTTGGCAAGCTGTGTTGCCCAGCAGTTAGTGGAGCCACACTCGGGTTGAGTGTGGGGTGGATGTAGGTCTGCAGGACCGAACCACCTAAAAACCCCTCGTGCATTGTGGTTTGATTGCTTATGGTTTGCTTCCACTAGATGTTTGCATAGGGGCGCTCCAAGTGTTTGATCACAGGTTCATTAGATGATTTGATCAGATTTTATTCTAAGTGTTTAATCTGTTGAGTGAGCGAAATTCTAATTGAGCGAAAGTTTATATTGGGTGAGTTTTTATAGGCTATATTCATTCACCCCCCCTCTGAATACTTGCACCGAACCTAATAGGAACACCTAGTCTTGCAACCCACAAGACCAGAACCGGAGGACCAATCCTCCCTTCCTCCAAACCGGAGGGGAACCTAGAGACCTAAGTCTCTCTTCCTCTGAAACCCAGAGGGAAGCACAGGTGACACCAAGTCACCTGCAAACTAGAGGTCTCGGACCTCTCTTCCTTCCAACTGGAGGGAACCCGACCTCACACTAGAGAATCGGAAGAACAACTGGTGAATGGTTAAAAGGAAAAAAAAAAACGCAGCAACAGAAAGCTGGAAGAATAAAATGCATAAAAGCTCTCGCAGGAGCTGGCTGGCCTAGATTTGATCCACGGTCCAGCAGGAATTGATTTTCAGTTGAGGCTTCCTTTGCTCTAGCTCTCTCTTCTTCTCACTCTTCTTTTTCTTCTCTTTCGCAGGCTCTCTCTTTGTCTCTTCTTTCTTCTTCTTCTGCTCACTGCCTTTCTGCAGCTCTATCTTCTATCTCGATCACTCTCTTCCTCTTTCTTATCTGATCTCTTATCCGTCTTCTCCAGATGGAGGCGACTGTGTATTTATAGCTGCAGCAATTAGGGCGTTATCCTCAGTTCACGTGCCAGGTGCCAACCTCGGATCACGTGCACTTCATAGGCTTTACGAACAGTACCTGTCATACATACATAAGAAGATATCAGTTGGATGTATATACTTGGTTCAGGCTGTTAACAAAGTGTGTACAGGCATGATGCAGCTTGAGTGTATAGACTTGAAGGTTAACTGAGTGTACAGACTTCGTGTGAAGGATAGAGTGTGTAGGCTTGAACACTTAACAATCGAGTGTATAGACTTGAGGTTAACAATCGAGTGTATAGGGTTGAAGGCCTAACAATCGAGTGTATAGACTTGAAGGTTAACTGAGTGTACAGACTTCGTGTGAAGGATATGCACATGTGCTGAAGTGTGTACAGTCTTCACAGAAGGATTTTCAGACTTTAACTTCTGAAGAGTATATACTCTACTGAAGAACGTTCAGTTGATGTACAAGCCACAGGCTGTATAGACTTCATACAAGACACATGCTGTATAGACTTCGATGCAAAGGCTTAACAACGAGTGTGTAGACTTGAATGCTTGGAAGGATGTATACACTTCATCTTTGAAGGGGATGCATATATGCTAAAGTGTGTATAGACTTGCTGATCAAAGGAACAGAATGTATAGACTTGGTTGAAGACAATGCAATGTATGGACTTTGATGAACATATGCATTGTATGGACTTAACGACCCAACCGATGTATAGACTTAGAAACAGCAATGAAGCAAGTGTGTACAATGTGAGAGAGTGTATAGAATTAGCCAACTTGAGACACTGTACAGACTATAATGCACAAGCAATGCATAGACTTCGTGATGCCAACAGATAATGACTGTGAAGACTTGTTTTAAACAATGCACGCTGTATAGACTTGCAATGCAAAGGCTGATGTATAGACTTGGTAGTCTGGGGGGTCGACCCATCAATGAAAGGGGTCGACCCATTATGCATGGATGTATGGACTTGAAGATTCGAAGCCCCACAATGTTTAGACTTTAAGATGCATATGCCAAGGCTGTACATACTTGAAGAGACGATGCACTGTAGGCTGCCAGACTCTGTACAGACTTGCAGCTTGAGACGCTTACAGAGACGGACCACTGTATAGACTTCAAGTCCAAGTGAGATAGTGGTTGTACAGACTTGGGAGGCTTGACACAGTGATGTACAGACATTGTGATGTATAGACTTAAGAGCATTTGCCAAGGCTGTACAAACTTCAGGCTGAACGTGTGTGATGTGAGCAATGTATAGACTTGGTGAGCTACAAAGCACAATGTGTAGACTTGAAAAAGGGAAAGGGCTGTACAGACTTGAGCAATGTAAAGGCAATCGGATGTATAGACTTCATGATGAGTAGACATGCCAAAATAATTGAATCGTGTACAGACTTGAACAAGCAAAGTCTGTACAGACTTGAAGATTCACAATGTATAGACTTTGGCAAGAGACTGGCTGTACAGACTTCAACACAGCTGCGATGTACAGGCTTTGACAAAGAAGCGTTGTACAGACTTGATGAAGCTTCAGATGAATGAATGTATAGACTTCCCAAACGAATGTACAGACTTCAGAAGATGAAGACTCTGTATAGAATTGAGTGCCTGAAACAGTGCTCTGTACAGACTCGCCACCGACCAATGTATAGACTTGAAGAAGCTGAGTGAACAATGTATAGGCTTTGAACTCTGTACAGACTTGAAGACCCTGAGCCAATGTATAGACTTTGCCTTAAAAACAAATGTATAGACTTTGAAACAGAAGTCAGGCAAGCGATGTGTAGACTTGGCCAGAACGTAGGGAAAGGCGCCAATGTGCAGACTTGATCATCCAGTAGTGTATAGACTTTGTTTTGAGCAACGTAGGTAAAAGAGACAATGTATAGACTTTGCACAAGAGTGCCTGAAGCGATGTATAGACTTGGAGAATAGCTTGAGACACATAGACGCTGCTCGCTGTACAGACTTGATCAAGGCAGCTGAGCAATGTACACACTTCCAATGTATAGACTTCTCATGAACAGTCCGATGTGCATACTTCCCTTCGATGCATCTACAGTGCAATGTATTGACTTTGAAGAATATGTACATGGCGCTGTACAGACTTTGAATGAAGAGCCCAATGTACAGACTTGGATGCCCAAAGGTAATGTATAGACTTGTAAGACACTCATGCACTGAAGATGTATAGACTGAGAATATGAAGAATGTACAGACATGAGATGTGTGCTATCTAGACAGACTCTGTACATACTTAAGTAATGTATGGACTTCTACCAACAAAGTTCAGGCATGCAGAGACTTTGAACGAGTATGTTGGCAGTGTATAGACATTGAGATATGATGCATGAACAATGTGGCGTTGTATAGACTTGCAGATCTGGGGGGTTGACCCATCAGGAAAGGGGGGTCGACCCACTACTGTCCAGACAATGCTAAAAGGGTATAGCAGCATCACCCGTTGAGCAGACTAACATCAAACAATCCAGATGAAATGTAATTATGAAATGCACCAATGCACACACCACACAGCCTCAGCCTGTTCGTTGGTTATGTAATTCAGATAAGATGTTCAATGAAACATGCATATGCAACACAATGCAACACAAACAGATTTATATGCAGATTCAAACAGATGATGACTTATAGTGTTTGCTATCATCAAAATCACAGGGACACAACAATCTCCCCCTTTTTGATGATGGCAACACTATGAGTCATACTGACTTGATCAAATATTTCTCCCCTTTGACTTCAGCAAAAAGACATGAATTGAAGAGGGAAGAATAAGAGTGCAAAATATGAGTGAATTACAAACTCCCCCTTTGACTAAGCTCCCCCTTATCAGAAACGATTTGATGGATGAAACCAAATGAGATGTCGGGAGAATATCAACAAAAGCACAGGGACACTCAAAACTGCTAACTAGATCTCCCTCTTTATGAAAAACACTCAGCATGACATGGAAACTCCCCCTGATTAGATGGAGTGAAAGAGGTGAAGAGCATCTATCAGCAAAACACATGGGTATCCAAGAATTACCACAGGCTGTAATCACAGTGAATAAGTGAGGAGGATAGATTTTCATTAGCACACTACAAGGATGAACTCTGGTTATCCAAAGACTGCAAGTGCACAAGTTAAACTGAGAGAAGTGCCTCTCAAATATGAGAACCAGTCTGAATCAAAACACAGTGATAAAGAGCCATAGGATGAGCAGATTCAACAATTAGTGATAATTGAGATATTGAACTTTTCAGCAAGATACCAACTTCATAGAGCATAATTTTAAGTTCTAGATTCCTCCATTATAGAAGCTTATGAAACCTTGATTGTTAGATGTGGTTTAAGAATGATGTAAACCGAAATTTTTCAAAGAGAAATTGTACTCATATCTGAACCAACTCTTAATAAAAAAAACTACAAGCTCATATAAGATTCTAGTTCAACCAACTTCCATCTTACTTAGTTTACTTTCCATGACAGCTTTAAGAGAAATATAAGTGAATGCACCTACATTTTAATTATTCTTTCAGAAATTGATTTACACATTCAAAAAAAAAATTAATGAACAATTTTGGTTTATCAGCACCTTTTGACGTGGGGAGACACCTTGATCAGAGGCCAGAATCCCCAATTACTCAGTGTGACAACCGTATTGCTTCTTCCATTTTAGAGAACAGAGGTAGCATTAAAAGTATCTTTGGCATGAGGATACACCTTGATCAGAGGCCAGAATCCCCAGTTACTCAATACAACTATGCCATTACTCTGCCATATTTTCACAATTATTTCCAATCATCTCTTTAAGCAGAGTTAACCATGGTACTTCATGACACAATCCTTTGGACAGGTTTCTCAGGAACCACAGTCATTGCTCTGTCCATACTTTTACTCAAAATGGATTCAGAACAAATTAGATGTTTAGGAACAACCACATACACTATATATCTCAGTCAACATAGACATGGATATCAACTTTTTAGATTTCAGAAAGTCTTACATGAATTTACATGAAGCAGATAGTTAAAGTTTATTAAGAGGTTGAAACAGATATTTTCAAGTTCCTTGTGACCAAACAAGAGTACATAAGACTTAAACCAATTCCAGTTAACAAATGTTCTTAAGCATGTATAATGGAAGGTTCCTCATTAAAGATGTTTTAACTTTTATGAAGTAGTATACAGGCTGAAAGTTTACTTCATATCTCAGCTCAGTAAATCAAGTGAGAATATTCAATAGACAGCATGGATTTTGAAAAAATGTAGCAAAGGAGCTGCTCTTGAGCATTGAAGTTCAAAGTTGACTGAATAGAGGTGAAGCTCTCCTTCAGCAGATTTAGGAGAGACAGATAGATACCAATAAGGTATAAATTCAGACTATGAACAACTTCAGAAGCAGTCAAGAAACATCATTTGATACCACTTTGATGATGGAAACACTGACATTACAAATATGACTAGATGAGTCAAATAGATGGACAGGAAGAGTTCAGACAAAGACACTACTGAACGGATTAAGCATGCTATGCAATGACTCCCCCTACCTAAAAACACTGAAACATCCTATATGTCATGAAGACAATGCAGATGATGAATGACTATGCAAGAACAGATTTAACATGCTATGCAGTAAATCTAAAAACAGTTGTGTGATTTCAAGAGTATGAATAATGCTCCCCCTAAATGTATGCATTCAATCTATCTTTTTGGCATTTGCAATGTAATGAAATGCAATGCAATTAACTACATGTATGCACGGGCATGAAGCAAAATATTCACATGAAGATGCAGACATTCTCTGATATGCAAATTTGACCCTTGGTACTTGGCGGAGAACTTGGTCTAAAAGACCATCTCACACAAAGTAAGAACCTCCAAACAGATTTCCTATGCCCTTTAGTAGCTTACCATTTGATATACCAAAGTGGTCATGCATGACAATGCAATACCAACAGTCCTATATGCATCAGATTTTCAATGATTGTATGTCAAGTGCATGATTATGCAATACTCATATATGCACTCAGCTCAAAGTACAAACAAGAAAGCCCACAATGCTCAATGCAAGAGTCAAACCAAATAAAAAGTATGTATGCATGAAACTATGACTTATCAACTCAACCATAAATTTCATTTGAACAGATGTGAGGAATTTACCTGAATGGGGTTTTATCAACTTGGGTGCCTTGATTTATTTTCCCCCTTTTTTTATTCTTCAGCTTCCAAGGCACACCTGCAAGTTAGCACACTATTTTGCATGGGCAGGTACCCAAACAGTCTTGGGCCCTGCATGGTTAATAGTGACACCTTTGGCAGGTGTTCTAAACAACCTCTTAGCATGTAGGTCATCAGATCTCATCAAATAGCAATTATTCATTGAATGACCTAATGTACCACAATAATAGCAAGATGGAGCAGATTTCAGATTTGATTTATGCACATTTTTATTAGCATGAATTCTATGTGCATATGCATGAAAATTTCTGTTAACAGAATTAAAATTCTGTTTACCAAAATAAGCCAGCCAACAGTCAGCAACTCTATGGCCTGGCTTCTCACATTCAAAACATGTAAGTGTTTTCCTTTCAAACACAAATCCATTTCTACTAGAAATGTTTCTATTGACTGGGAATTTACCAGATTTATTGTCTAACTTCCTTCCCTGAGCATGCCAACATTGGGCTGCAGTGTGGCCCATCTTGCCACAGTGAAGACATGAGTTAGAATTTCTTCCACCAGCCCTCAGCCAGCATTCGGATCTCTTATGATAATTTTCCACAATTGAAGCATGTCATATGCTGGTTTATTGAATCAAATTTGTTCTTGTTAACAGCATGACTGTTTGCATGAAATTTAGCATGATATGAATGTGATTTTTCCTTATCACTTGCAAACCAGCACTGTGCAATTGTGTGTCCTAATTTACCACAGTGGAA
The DNA here is from genome assembly GCA_022559845.1 of Amorphophallus konjac. Classification (NCBI taxonomy): domain Eukaryota; kingdom Viridiplantae; phylum Streptophyta; class Magnoliopsida; order Alismatales; family Araceae; genus Amorphophallus; species Amorphophallus konjac. The sequence goes on from CM040119.1 coordinate 187,070,616, forward strand.
ACATTCAATTTTCTTTTTCTGAATTGAAGGATTTCTATCATAAAGTTTACTAGCAGTCATATCATCCTTCTCCATCAATTTACATTCATGCATCAGATGACCAAATTTATGACAATAATGGCATGACATTATCTTTTTAGATGCATGTGAATGTGTGTGAGAACTGTGATCAACATGCCCTAGTGAACCCTTTTTATTTATTTTCTATTTTCTAATCTTTTTCTGATTTTTGTTCTATTTTTTGGTTTTCTGAACAATGGGCTGTTTATCTTTTGAAGTGGCGGCTACATTTGAAGCTTTTACAAAAGATGTCATCAACTTGCTCTGAAATTCTTTCTTGTTAGCATTATTGTAGCCCAGCCCTTCCTTCCTAGTGTTGATTATTACACCTAGTAGCTTGTCTAGGTTTTTCTGCCCACTTACGAATTTTGACAAAGTATTGTTTAGATCATTTATTTCAGATTGAAGAGAAGAGACCTGATGTTCATAGTTGACTATATCTTCTTCACAGACCAGAATTTGTTGATGCATCACATTCATTCAAAGTTTTGAGGGTATCAATTTCTGATTTCAGTTTGAGCTCATTTTGATTTTCATCAACAGATTTTCCTTTTTCAAATGTCAGCAATCTCTCTGACATGGTGGAGTTCAACTGTTTTAGTTTCTCAATTTCCTCCTTTAGACTAGTGTTCTCCTGCTCAAGTTTATCATCATCAAACAAAACATCAGTTAGGAAACTTTGATATTATGATTTATAGTTTTCAAAGTTTTTCTGAAACTTTAAGTTCGCAACACTAACAGCCTTGAACTCTTCATTGATCAATTTGTTTTCATTCTCAAGACTGATTAGTTTTTGTTCAGATTCTTGACATTGTTTTTTGAGTTTAGTGTTTTCAGATTTAACATGATCAAGTTCTGATTGGATTCCATCTAGTTTCGACACTTGTCTTCTGAGTATCTCATTTTTAGTTTTCAGAATTTCAGAATTTTCAAGATTTTCAGTTCCAGAAATAGGATCCCCTAGACTTGTTAACTTCTTTATCAGACTTTTATTCTTCTTCCTCAATTTTTCATGGGAGTGTAACAGATTAGCATAGGCATCTTCCCAGTCATCTAAAGTGTAACTATCGAAAGGATTGATTACCTCTTCAGCATCTTCAAATTCATCTTGATCAGTGCTATGGTCGCTCTTATCAGCCATCAGGCAGCTGTCCTCATTCATCCTCTAAGCTAGCTTCAACTGATCCAGAATGTCCTTAGCAGACCTGCAGTCATAAAAACAAGAATGTAGAGCCTTGTCAGTAGCTTCTTTCATTAATTTCAAAACATTCTGATTCTCTCCATTTCTTGATCTGTCACTTTTAGTCCATTTGGACTCTTCCTTTGGCAGTCTGTGAGGACCATGTGAGATTAACTTCCACAGATCCAGATCCATCAAATTCACATAGTTATGTAGACTGCTAACCCATGAGTTAAAGTTAGATCCATTGAAAATCGATGGAGAACCCATTAATTAAATCGGCAAGCAGATTAATGCAGCAGAGAGTAAATTCAAAAATGCACCAAAGACAACAGGATCCTCTGCAGATCGTTGGATCTGTTCAGTCAGAGACCTATGCTCTGATACCAATTGATAGGGTGCAAGGCCCGGATATAGAGGGGGGGGGGGGTGAATGTATCCCTCTTCAAATATCACCCAAATAAAACTCTAATGCTCAAGTATGCGGAATTAAAAGCAGTTGATGAAATGTGCTGAAAATACTTAGAAGGAACTCAGCAAGACAACACAAATCTATTAGCCCTCACACGCTCCTAAGCAAACATCTAAAGAGCGCAGCAGAGAAAATAACATATAAGGAAAAACAAACCACAAGTGAACACCAAGATTTTTTAGGTGGTTCGGTCCAAAGACCTACGTCCACCCCTCACTCCAAACCGGAGTGAGGCTTCCACTAGCTAGGCTAGAAACTGCAGACTCAGTCTGCAACAAATTACTGCCACACATCTTGACCAGGGGAACAACCTCCCCTCTTCCTCCCAACCGGAGAGACACCCCAAGTGACTCCCAGCCACTTGGAAACCAGAGACGCAAGTCTCTCTTCCTCCAGACCAGGAGGGAACACCTAGTCTTGCAACCCACAAGACCAGAACCGGAGGACCAATCCTCCCTTCCTCCAAACCGGAGGGGAACCTAGAGACCTAAGTCTCTCTTCCTCTGAAACCCAGAGGGAAGCACGGGTGACACCAAGTCACCTGCAAACTAGAGGTCTCGGACCTCTCTTCCTCCCAATCGGAGGGAACCCGACCTCACACTAGAGAATCGGAAGATCAACTGGTGAATGGTTAAAAGAAAAAATAAAAATGTAGCAATAGAAAGCTGGAAGAATAAAATGCACAAAAGCTCTCGCAGGAGCTGGCTGGCCTGGATTTGATCCACGGTCCAGCAGGAACTGATTTTTAGTTGAGGCTTCGTTTGTTCTAGCTCTCTCTTCTTCTCAGTCTTCTTTTTCTTCTCTTTCGCAGGCTCTCTCTCTGTCTCTTCTTTCTTCTTCTTCTTTCTTCTTCTTCTTTCTTCTTCTTCTGCTCACTGCCTTTCTGCAGCTATATCTTCTATCTCGATCACTCTCTTCCTCTTTCTTATCTGATCTCTTATCCGTCTTCTCCAGATGGAGGCGGCTGTGTATTTATTGTTGTGCCCCTTAGGAACAAGCATGTGCTATGTTGCTTTGATGATAGCAATGCTATTTGGTTTTGATGATAGCAAGACAGTGAGTGCATTTGAGTGCATTTGATATTATATTTTGATGATAGCAATGCTATTGTGTTTTGATGATTGTAATAAACAAAGTGCATTTCTGTGCATTCTTATCCTTGAGCATTCTGCATATGATAGCAACATGAATGATGATGTTTAGCATTGATGGCATTTGTTCTTTATATATCTGAATTACATTTTGTCAGATATCATGTCTCTGCATGTATCTGCATAGTCTGAATGTCTCTGCATGTATCTGCATAGTCTGAATAGCAGTAAGTGCTAGTCTCTACATTGGAAGTGTGCATCATTTGCATTCAAGCCTTGAAGTCTGTACATCATGTTCATTCAGTTCACTTCAAGTCTGTCAGCCGTGTGCATTGGATTCAAAGTCTATACTGCCTCTGCATGCTCTTTGCATTCCATTCACATTCCATTCACTACTGTTTACATTTCTCATATGTCATGGGTCGACACATCCTCTGATGGGTCGACTCCTTCAGCAGTCATGCTTAAGAACTCAAGTCCATACACTGGAAACTCTTCAATTGATTGAGTCTATACATTGTCCTAGGCTAAGTGTGTACAGCGTCTCATTCATGCTTTGATTAATGAAGTCTGTACATCAGTCTTCACATTCTAAGTATGTACAGCCGTTGGGTTTGGACTCAGAGTCTGTACACTCGATTCGCCTTTGAATTGGTCAAGTGTGTACACTCCTTCACTGTAGCTTTCACGTATCCAAAGTCTACACATCGTGAAAGTCTATACATTCTTCACTGACTTTCATTCAAGGTAAAGTCTATACATTGGGGTCTTTCCCTACGTTTCATAAGTGAAGTCTGTACATCCGTTTTTGAAGCCTGAAGTCTATACACTCCAGCCTATTCCTACGATCAAGGCTTCAGCTACACTCTAAGTCTGTACATTGGCTTCGCTCCATCAAGTCTATACACTGACTCGCTTCATGCCCCTAAAGTCTGTACATCCACAGTGAAATCCAAAGTCTATACATTGGTCTTCACATTGAAAGCGTATACATTGCTGGATGATCAAGTCTGTACATTGGGGGGCTTTTCCTACGCTTGGCCAAGTCTATACACTCATACCTTTCCCTACGTTTTGCTGGCCAAGTCTATACATCGCCGAGTCTGTACATTGCTTACAGCTCACACGTTCAAAGCCTAAAGTCTGTACAGCGTGAAGTCTATACATTGGGTTCAACTCTTCAAAGTCTATACAATGGCTTCGCATCGGCAAGTCTGTACATCGGCTTCACTCATTCAAGTCTATACATCCACAGTGGATCTTCAAGTCTGTACATCCACAGTGGATCTTCAAGTCTGTACATCCACAGTGGAACTTCGAAGTCTGTACATCAGCTTCACTCATTCAAGTCTATACATCCACAGTGGATCTTCAAGTCTGTACATCCACAGTGGAACTTCGAAGTCTGTACACTGCTTGAGCCTCAACAAGTCTGTACATCGCCTTAAGCGTTTCAAGTCTATTCATTGGCTCAAGCTTCCAAGTCTGTACACTAGTTCAAAGTCTACACAACGCCTCTTTGATTCTAAGTCTATACATTCATTTTAAGGAAAAGTCTGTACATTACCTTTGTGCTTCAAAGTTTGTACACTGCTTGAGCCTCAACAAGTATGTACAGCGAGTCCCTTCTCATCTGAAGTCTGAACATTGCTTTACACTATAGCAACTCCATACACTGCTTCAGATCTGATTCATAACGTCTATACATTGGTTCTCAATGTACACACTTATTCCTTGTGCTGCTTCACGCATAAAGTCTATACACTGGCTTTGATGCCAAGTCTATACGTCGACTGGCAGTCTTCAGCTAAGTGTATCCTTTGCTTCATAACATGAAGTCTCTACATTGCATTCTCATTCAGCGAAGTCTCTACATTGCATACAAGCATCACAAAGTCTGTACAGTCCAATGTCTATACATTACCTTTGGGATTTAAAGTCTATACAACCATTGTCTGCACTGCATTGCATTCATTAGTTGTAAAGTCTGCACTCGAGTCCAGTGTCTTCAGTAAAGTCTATACATTGGCATCGGGCTTCACTTTGAGTCTGTACAGCAGCTGCTAGGAAGTATGTACAGCTGTTGCCTCCTCATATGAAGTCTATACTTTGGGCAAGTCTGTACATTGGATTCCTTTTATGAAGCCTATACATTCACTAAGTCTGTACACTGCATTCCTTCTTATGAAGACTTTATATTCATTAAGTCTATACACTGCGTTGTACACACTTTACATTGCCTTCGCCTTCACAGCAAAGTCTATAAAATGCAATGCATATACTTAGAACTGATGACTTCGTTTCATCTGTCTGACAGGGACTGAAGAGGCTAATGAAGGGCACATTATCCGAGGTGCCTGGCTCGTGATCCAAGGATGGACGAGATACCAGGATGCTGCCACGTGGTCCGAATTTTTAGGACAGGAAATGTAGAAGCCACATGCGCCCAGTGTGCCTGCTGCTGCTGCTGCTATATATATACAAGCCTTCTTCCACAGAAGAAGCTGATTGACATAGAGGAGAGAAGCCGTCGATCCAGCACAAGAGAGGAAAGAAAAGAGAGAGAAGAGAAGAGCTGTGAGTGAGAGATTAGCGAAAGAAGAAGGGAAGAAGAGCAAGAGAGAGATTGAGAGCTCGAGTTGAGAAAGAGAGAGAGTTTGAGGTTGTCTGGCTTTTGGATCGAATCCAAGCTTGAGCTGCTCCTTCGAGAGCTATATTTATGCTTCATTGTTTCAGTTTTCTGTTGCTGCTATTTCCTGTCCTTTATTTTATCTTTTACATCTTTCTTCAAGCTGTTAGTCAGCGGATTGCAGAGGTTCTACCTCTGGACGGCTAAGCTGTATTGCCCAGCGATTTGCAGTGGAGGATTCCACTAGACAGCAAGCTGTGTTGCTCAGCGGGGCGAGGAGGATTCCTCGGACGGCAAGCTGTGTTGCCCAGCGGTTGTATGGCAAGCTGTGATGCCCAGCTGTTCAAGCTATGAGTCAACGGAATCCACACTCGGTTTGAGTGTGGGGTGGATGTAGGTCTGCTGGACCGAACCACCTAAAAACCCCTTGTGCATTGTGGTTTGCTTTGTTCTATTGTGCTTCCGCTAGATGAATGCATAGGGGCGCTCCATGTGTTTGGCTTCTGGTTGAGCAGAAGAGTTAATTAGTCTTCTTAGAGTATTTTAATTTGTCAAGAGAGCGAAATTCTAGTTGAGCTATACTTTGTCTAAATCTGTCTTGTTAGCACTCTAGTGATCTTACTGTGTGTTTGTTTAGTTCCGCATCTACCCATTAGCTTTTAAGCTTGTCTAGTTTGCGAACTAGTGACTTTAGTGAGCATCATATTTTACTTGGGTGAAAGATTTTTAAAGGGCTATATTCATTCACCCCCCCTCTGAATACTGCATCGAACTCAACACTTGGTATCAGAGCGAGTCTCTGATTGAACAGATCTAACAATCTGAAGAGGATCCTGCTAATTGTTGGTGCATTTCAGAGTGGGTCTTTTGGAATCATATTTTGATTTACTGTCTTAGTGCTTTACGTTGATCATCTAGTTTAGTGCATTTCTGTTTGGTGCATTTTATAAGTGTGCTTCTTGTGTTCTGTATTAAGTTTCACTGAGTTAGTTCCTTGCCTTGCTTATCTGGTTGTGGTGCTTTGTTGTCGATTGCTTCGTGCCTTGAATCTACTTGTCATCTGTTCTGATGGCTCATCCTCCGATATACAGAGGTGATGACCTTGGCCCATGGCCGGAAAAGTTGCATCGGTATGTAAACACAACCGATCCTGATTTGTGGAAGGTAATAACTCATGGTCCATACAAACTGTCGAAGGATAAATCTAAATGGACCAAGAAGGATAAGCTGAAAGACTCTGTCAATAATAGAGCTGTAGTTTTATTAAAAGAATCAATTGACAGATCTCTAATTGAATGCATTTCTTCTTGCAGGTCTGCCAAAGATATTTTGGATAAACTGAAGCTAATCAGGAATCACAGCAAGTGCTTAATGGCTGATCGTAGAAATGTTGATGATGAAACTTCATCCGAGGTAAGCTCTGAATCAGAAGGATACTCTTTCGATGAATTGATAGAGATGTATGAAAACTTGTTAGAAGTTTCCAAGAAATTAAAATCTGAAAATAAAAAATTGAAAAAGAAATGTGATAGAATAAATCTGAAAGATTCCTGTGAAAACTGTCCAAATATGAAAAAGTCTTATGATGCTTGCATGCTAGATGTTCAGAATCTTAAGAAACAAAATGATTCTCTAAAAATTGAAAAACAAACATGGTTGGATAAAATGTCAGAAATAGAGAATCAGTTGAATGATAAGAAAAAGGAGCATCTAAAAGGCATGCAGGAACTCACTGAAGTTAATACTGGAATGGACAAACTGAAATTGGAGAATGAAGATCTTCAAAAGAAAAATAAAACTCTTATGGTCAGAATGAATGAAATCAATGAGGAGGTTTCACAGTCCTCTTCTGCTAAATCAAACTGTAAAATATGCTCAGCTTTAAGAGAACGTAATGAAGATCTCTTTAGTGAGAATGAATGGCTAAATAAACAAATTGCCTCACTTAAAGATGATCACAAAAACCTGCTCGCTGAGAAAATTAAAGCAGAAGAAAGAGAAGATGAACTGATTGAAAAATTGGAGCACATGTCTAGAAGAGAGAGATGTGCTAATAATGAAATTCAGGATAAAAATCTTGAGGAAGAAAACACTGAATTAAAAGCTGAAGTTGAGAAACTGAAATGGTTAAATACTAGACTATCTAAAAAACTTCTCACTACCGAAAAGGGAAAAGCTGTTTGTAATGAAGAATCAGAAATGTTGAACAGTCTAGAACAAGAAATTGAGAAGTATAAAACTGCTAACCAAGTTCTAAGCGAATGTGTAAACTGCAGTGAACAGGAGATAGCCAGTTATGAACTTCACATTGCTAGCTTGGAAGATAAAATTCATAATCTAGAAAATTTAGCTATTGAGTCTGCCAAGATTAAAGGAAAAATGAAAACTGTTGGGAAGAGGAAGGATGATAACTCAGAAGGGGGAACAAATTATTGTTCTGATGTTAAGAAAATCACTAAAAACCAGCTATATACCACTTTTGTCCAAAGCACTGATGTAGCTGGTACTTCAGGGCAATCCCCAAAATAAAATAAAAATCAGAAGTCACCTTCAAAATCTGTCTTTCAGTTTAAAGCTCAGAAAATTGAAAAGCAAACAAAACCTGTTGAGGATAATCAGAAATTGAAAAGAAAGAGTCAAACAAAAAGGGCAAAGAATAATTCTGGTTATACTCTGAAATTTGTTAGCTCTGCTGAATCTGATGGGACCATGCAAAATGCTCATGCTTCTTGTACTCATTCACATGCATCTGTGAATTCATCTGATAGAAACCATGCCCCTAGGAAATTTGATACTTCTTGCTATTACTGTGGTAAGCATGGGCATATCATGGATGATTGCAGAATATTAAAAGAGGATGAGCATGCAAATTAAACAATGCATTCTAGGAATCTATCTGGAAGAAACCATGCCTTCAGGAAATCTAATGCTTCATGCTATTATTGTGGTAGGCGTGGTCATGTAATGAATGCATGTTATAAACTGAAAGAAGATAACAATGTGAATCCTAGATCTTTCACATATGCTCATAACCCATATAGATATAGATCTATTTCAGGCCAGCATATCATTTGTTTCATTTGCAACAAGCCTGGGCATAAGGCTAATGAGTGCTGGTCAGGAAATCATTGGGGTAAAAATGAATCAAGAAGCAAGCATCTTAAATGCTTTGAATGTGGTAAGTATGGGCATGCAGTCAAAGATTGCTGGCATGCTCAGGGAAATAGATTAAACTCTAAATCTGTCAAATTCCCTGCTTTCTATGATTCTGCTAGAAATAACTTGAGAGATAAAAGGAAAAACTTTGCATGTTTTGAATGTGGTAAGGTAGGCCACAAAGCTGCCAACTGTCGGTTGGTTGAGCATGGAAAGAAAAATTTTCATGTCAATAAAAGAAATACTCATGCTCATGCACATAATTTTCACACTCATATGCATGCACATGGGCATCATGTTTCTGCTAACATGAAGAATAAAAACAAAAAATCTGTGGCTTCATGTTATTATTGTGGAAAAATTGGACATTCAATGTTTGAGTGTAAACTGATGGAATATGATGATCATGTTGCTAAAAGATTGTTTAGAACACCTGTTAGGGCTCATACAGGACCCAAGGCAGCTTGGGTTCCTGCAGGATCAAAATAATCCAGTTGTTGCAGGTGTGCCTTGGAAATAAATAAAAGGGGTTAACCAAGGCACTCAACAAGAAAACCCCAGGATACTACAATTCAGGTCAGTTTTGAACTTTGCTTTAAATTCCATTATCTGAAATTGTGAGCATGAAAATTGTGAGTTTCATATTGATTTGCTTGATTGATTGTTGATGATCTCTTCATGTCTAGCTGATCAGTCTGCATTCCAGACTCAACTATTGAATTTTACTTTGCATATATCTGATGCTCTTCTCTCACTGATTATTGCACTGAATAAATGGGCTGTTAGATGCTCTGCACAATCATTTTTACAGTCGATGCTTTACATGAACCTTGTGTCAATGGACTGCATGCTTGTTGTTGAATGCATAACTTGCTGATTGTGAATAGTTCTTCAGTGTATAGAGTCAATGCATATGTCTTGTGTCAATGCATTGCATGCTTGATTACATACTTGGACTGAGCTTGAATGGGTCAGTTAGTGCATACAGTCAATGCATGTGTCTAGTACTTGCATATATCATCTGCATGACTGTCAATGAAATTGATCAATACATAAAGGACTGATTTGCATGACTGTCATTTGCCTATTGTCGTAGACTGCATGTTTTTCAATGCATAATAGGGCTGCTTTGCACTGCATTATCATTTGCTTAACCCTGGTATATCAAATGGTATGTTACTAAAAGGCAAGGAAATCTGCCCGGAGGTTTCTACCATGTGTGAGATGGTCTTTGAGACTAGGTTCTCCGCCGAGTACCATGGGTCCTGTCTTCATGTAGAACAGTGCACTGCATCATATGTTGAAAAATCTGAAAAAGGATGAAAATACTTATAACTTGGATGCATAAACCTGAATTGATTGCATACTTGTCTCATGTATCTTTGGTGCATAGTCTGCATGTAGGACAATATGTTGCATAGCATATCTCTTGCATCATGATGTCAGGGGGAGCTGAAAGTTCTATTCAATTCATTGAATCCTATTGACTTCTCAGTGTTCTCATTCAAATGATTCATATTCTTTGACATCAGTTGCTCATTGAACCATATTGCCAATTGCTATCTTTTCCCCATCATTTTCACTAAACAACAGCTTTGCATCTGGTTTAGTACATTGAATGGTGATTATTGCAATTGTTCACTTATAAGAATCACACTTACAAATTGAAAGGAACTAAAGGTTTAACCTTTATAAATTGGAGAGTTAAGTGTCTGCACTTCAGAATTTGAGATAAAAGAAAACTTTTATAGCTATTAATCTTTTTCTCATGGCTAAAATAGAAAAAGTTTTTGTAATGCCTAAATGTGTTGAACTGGATATGTCTAGAACAGGCTAATAAGAGTGTGTACTGATTTTTTTTAACAATCACTCTAAAAGAATTAAGGGCAGCAGTAAATAATATCATTAATGTTAAGAACTGAACACAGTGACAGAGCAATGGCTGATTGCACTGAGAAACTGTGAACTCCTCCAAAGAAGCAGGAGAATTCACATGTCATGAGGTGATTCAGAATATCTCTGTTCATAGGGTCAAATCTATAGGGGGAGTCCTCACCAAGTAACTGAGGGTACTGGCCTCAAATCAAGGTGTACCCTTAATGTCAAAAGTGAAGACTATCCTTTGTGGGTTCTGATCTGAAATAGGTCTAGTAGTTTATGCCTACTAACTGGGAGTACCTGCCTCTGATCAAGGTGTATACCTAATGTCAACAGCATAAATGCCACTGATCTATTTACTTAGTTCAGGTTCTGAAAAATTCAAAAGTGAAAATCAAACTGTTGTAACCCTTCGAAAAATCAAAAGTCAATGAGTGAAAATTGTTTTCAATACATATTCAAACTGCCATACTTGATCTTCCATGTTTAATCACAAAAGGGTATTATTTCTGACTTATCTATTAATACCATGTGCCCTAGATTCATTGCTATAAATGGAATCTATAAACTCTTTTTCAGGGGTCAGATGTTTTACTCTAGATTTATCACTGTTAAACCTGAATTTTTGTCAAAATTGTATGTTACTGATTCTTATACTTTAACAGTTGTTTATAATTATGTTTCCTTTCTGAACCTATGATTCAGCTGTTGTCAAGTGACCCTCCTACCTTCTCTACCTTTGTTTATCTGTTCATATTCCTTCTCAAAGGGGGAGCATTTATTTAGGGGGAGAAATAATTCAGGGGGAGTCATACCTTCAGGGGGAGTTTATTGCTCGAGAAGTCACTTGCATGCATACTGCCATGTTGCACACATGTTTTTTATTGTTCTTCCCTTTTCGATTATGTCAAAGGGGGAGAAAATTTTGTGTGTGACTCACTGTCACTGTTTATTGCCATCATCAAAAAGGGGGAGAATGTTGTGCCCCTTAGGCACAAGCATGTGCTATGTTGCTTTGATGATAGTAATGCTATTTGGTTTTGATGATAGCAAGACAGTGAGTGCATTTGAGTGAATTTGATATTGTATTTTGATGATAGTAATGCTATTGTGTTTTGATGATTGCAATAAACAAAGTGCATTTCTGTGCATTCTTATCCTTGAGCATTCTGCATATGATAGCAACATGAATGATGATGTTTAGCATTGATGGCATTTGTTCTTTATATATCTGAATTGCATTTTGTCAGATATCATGTCTCTGCATGTATTTGCATAGTCTGAATGTCTCTGCATGTATCTGCATAGTCTGAATGTCTCTGCATGTATCTGCATAGTCTGAATAGCAGTAAGTGCTAGTCTCTACATTGGAAGTGTGCATCATTTGCATTCAAGCCTTGAAGTCTGTACATCATGTTCATTCAGTTCACTTCAAGTCTGTCAGCCGTATGCATTGGATTCAAAGTCTATACTGCCTCTGCGTGCTCTTTGCATTCCATTCACATTCCATTCACTGCTGTTTACATTTCTCATATGTCATGGGTCGACACATCCTCTGATGGGTCGACTCCTTCAGCAGTCATGCTTAAGAACTCAAGTCCATACACTGGAAACTCTTCAATTGATTGAGTCTATACATTGTCCTAGGCTAAGTGTGTACAACGTCTCATTCATGCTTTGATTAATGAAGTATGTACATCAGTCTTCACATTCTAAGTCTGTACAGCCGTTGGGTTTGGACTCAGAGTCTGTACACTCGATTCGCCTTTGAATTGGTCAAGTGTGTACACTCCTTCACTGCAGCTTTCACGTATCCAAAGTCTACACATCGTGAAAGTCTATACATTCTTCACTGACTTTCGTTCAAGGCAAAGTCTATACATTGGGGTCTTTCCCTATGTTTCATAAGTGAAGTCTGTACATCCGTTTCTGAAGCCTGAAGTCTATACACTCCAGCCTATTCCTACGATCAAGGCTTCAGCTACACTCTAAGTCTGTACATTGGCTTCGCTTCATCAAGTCTGTACACTGACTCGCTTCATGTCCCTAAAGTCTGTACATCCACAATGAAATCCAAAGTCTATACATTGGTCTTCACATTGAAAGCCTATACATTGCTGGATGATCAAGTCTGTACATTAGGGGGCTTTTCGTACGCTTGGCCAAGTCTATACACTCATACCTTTCCCTACGTTTTGCTGGCCAAGTCTATACATCGCTGAGTCTGTACATTGCTTACAGCTCACATGTTCAAAGCCTAAAGTCTGTACAGCGTGAAGTCTATACATTGGGTTCAACTCTTCAAAGTTTGTACAGTGGCTTCGCATCGGCAAGTCTGTACATCGGCTTCACTCATTCAAGTATATACATCCACAGTGGATCTTCAAGTCTGTACATCCACAGTGGAACTTCGAAGTCTGTACATCGGCTTCACTCATTCAAGTCTATACATCCACAGTGGATCTTCAAGTCTGTACATCCACAGTGGAACTTCGAAGTCTGTACACTGCTTGAGCCTCAATAAATCTGTACATCACCTTAAGCGTTTCAAGTCTATTCATTAGCTCAAGCTTCCAAGTCTGTACACTGGTTCAAAGTCTACACAACGCCTCTTTGATTCTAAGTCTATACATTCGTTTTAAGGCAAAGTCTGTACATTACCTTTGTGCTTCAAAGTTTGTACACTGCTTGAGCCTCAACAAGTATGTACAGCGAGTCCCTTCTCATCTGAAGTCTGAACATTGCTTTACACTATAGCAACTCCATACACTGCTTCAGATCTGATTCATAACGTCTATACATTGGTTCTCAATGTACACACTTATTCCTTGTGCTGCTTCACGCATAAAGTCTATACACTGGCTTTGATGCCAAGTCTATACGTCGGCTGGCAGTCTTCAGCTAAGTGTATCCTTTGCTTCATAACATGAAGTCTCTGCATTGCATTCTCATTCAGCGAAGTCTCTACATTGCATACAAGCATCACAAAGTCTGTACAGTCCAATGTCTATACATTGCCTTTGGGATTTAAAGTCTATACAACCATTGTCTGCACTGCATTGCATTCATTAGTTGTAAAGTCTGCACTCGAGTCCAGTGTCTTCAGTAAAGTCTATACATTGGCATCGGGCTTCACTTTGAGTCTGTACAGCGGCTGCTAGGAAGTATGTACAGCCGTTGCCTCCTCATATGAAGTCTATACTTTGGGCAAGTCTGTACACTGGATTCCTTTTATGAAGTCTATACATTCACTAAGTCTGTACACTACATTCCTTCTTATGAAGCCTTTATATTCATTAAGTCTATACACTGCGTTGTGCACACTTTACATTGCTTTCGCCTTCACAGCAAAGTCTATACAATGCAATGCATATACTTAGAACTGATGACTTCGTTTCATCTGTCTGACAGGGACTGAAGAGGCTAATGAAGGGCACGTGATCCGAGGTGCCTGGCTCGTGATCCAAGGATGGACGAGATACCAGGATGCTGCCACGTGGTCTGAATTTTTAGGGCAGGAAATGTGGAAGCCACACGCGCCCAGTGTGCCTGCTGTTGCTGTTGCTATATATATACAAGCCTTCTTCCACAGAAGAAGCTGATTGACATAGAGGAGAGAAGCTGTCGATCCAGCACAAGAGAGGAAAGGAAAGAGAGAGTAGAGAAGAGCTGAGAGTGAGAGATTAGCGAAAGAAGAAGAGAAGAAGAGCAAGAGAGAGATTGAGAGCTCGAGTTGAGAAAGAGAGAGAGTTTGAGGTTGTCTGGCTTTTGGATCGAATCCAAGCTTGAGCTGCTCCTTCGAGAGCTATATTTGTGCTTCATTGTTTCAGTTTTCTATTGCTGCTATTTCCTGTCCTTTATTTTATCTTTTACATCTTTCTTCAAGCTGTTAGTCAGCGGATTGCAGAGGTGTTGCCTCAGGACGGCTAAGCTGTATTGCCCAGCGGTTTGCAGTAGAGGATTCCACTGGACAGCAAGCTGTGTTGCTCAGCGGGGCGAGGAGTATTCCTCAGACGGCAAGCTGTGTTGCCCAGCGGTTGTATGGCAAGCTGTGATGCCCAGCTGTTCAAGCTGTGAGTCAGCGGAATCCACACTCGGATTGTGTATGGGGTGGATGTAGGTCTGCTGGACCGAACCACCTAAAAATCCCTTGTGCATTGAGGTTTGTTTTGTTCTATTGTGCTTCCGCTAGATGAATGCATAGGGGCGCTCCATGTGTTTGGCTTCTGGTTGAGCAGAAGAGTTAATTAGTCTTCTTAGAGTATTTTAATTTGTCAAGAGAGCGAAATTCTAGTTGAGCTATACTTTTTCTAAATCTATCTTGTTAGCACTCTAGTGATCTTACTGTGTGTTTGTTTAGTTCCGCATCTGCCCATTAGCTTTTAAGCTTGTCTATTTTGTGAACTAGTGACTTTAGTGAGCATCATATTTTACTTGGGTGAAAGATTTTTAAAGGGCTATATTCATTCACCCCCCTCTGAATACTGCACCGAACTCAACATTTATAGCTGCAGCAATTAGGGTGTTATCCTCAGTTCACGTGCCAGGTGCCAACCTCGGATCACGTGCACTTCATAGGCTTTACGAACAGTACCTGTCATACATACATAAGAAGATATCAGTTGGATGTATATACTTGGTTCAGGCTGTTAACAAAGTGTGTACAGGCATGATGCAGCTTGAGTGTATAGACTTGAAGGTTAACTGAGTGTACAGACTTCGTGTGAAGGATAGAGTGTGTAGGCTTGAACACTTAACAATCGAGTGTATAGACTTGAGGTTAACAATCGAGTGTATAGGGTTGAAGGCCTAACAATCGAGTGTATAGACTTGAAGGTTAACTGAGTGTACAGACTTCGTGTGAAGGATATGCACATGTGCTGAAGTGTGTACAGTCTTCACAGAAGGATGTTCAGACTTTAACTTCTGAAGAGTATATACTCTGCTGAAGAACGTTCAGTTGATGTACAAGCCACAGGCTGTATAGACTTCATACAAGACACATGCTGTATAGACTTCGATGCAAAGGCTTAACAACGAGTGTGTAGACTTGAATGCTTGAAAGGATGTATACACGTCATCTTTGAAGGGGATGCACATATGCTGAAGTGTGTATAGACTTGCTGATCAAAGGAACAGAATGTATAGACTTGGTTGAAGACAATGCAATGTATGGACTTTGATGAACATATGCATTGTATGGACTTAACGACCCAACTGATGTATAGACTTAGAAACAGCAATGAAGCAAGTGTGTACAATGTGAGAGAGTGTATAGACTTAGCCAACTTGAGACACTGTACAGACTATGATGCATAAGCAATGCATAGACTTCATGATGCCAACAGACAATGACTGTGAAGACTTGTTTTGAACAATGCAAGCTGTATAGACTTGCAATGCAAAGGCTGATGTATAGACTTGGTAGTCTGGGGGGTCGACCCATCAAAGAAAGGGGTCGACCCATGATGCATGGATGTATGGACTTGAAGATTCGAAGCCCCACAATGTTTAGACTTTAAGATGCATATGCCAAGGCTGTACATACTTGAAGAGACGATGCATTGTAGGCTGCCAGACTCTGTATAGACTTGCAGCTTGAGACGCTTACAGAGACGGACCACTGTATAGACTTCAAGTCCAAGTGAGACAGTGGTTGTACAGACTTGGGAGGCTTGACACAGTGATGTACATACATTGTGATGTATAGACTTAGGAGCATTTGCCAAGGCTGTACAGACTTCAGGCTGAACGTGTGTGCTGTGAGCAATGTATAGACTTGGTGAGCTACAAAGCACAATGTGTAGACTTGAAAAAGGGAAAGGGCTGTACAGACTTGAGCAATGCAAAGGCAATTGGATGTATAGACTTCATGATGAGTAGACATGCCAAAACAACTGAACCGTGTACAGACTTGAACAAGCAAAGTCTGTACAGACTTGAAGATTCACGATGTATAGACTTTGGCATGAGACTGGCTGTACAGACTTCAACACAGCTGCGATGTACAGGCTTTTACAAAGCAGCGTTGTACAGACTTGATGAAGCTTCAGATGAATGAATGTATAGACTTCCCAAACGAATGTACAGACTTCAGAAGATGAAGACTCTGTATAGACTTGAGTGCCTGAAACAGTGCTCTGTACAGACTCGCCACCGACCAATGTATAGACTTGGAGAAGCTGAGTGAACAATGTATAGGCTTTGAACTCTGTACAGACTTGAAGACCCTGAGCCAATGTATAGACTTTGCCTTAAAAACGAATGTATAGACTTTGAAATAGAAGTCAGGCAAGCGATGTGTAGACTTGGCCAGAACGTAGGGAAAGGCGCCAATGTGCAGACTTGATCACCCAATAGTGTATAGACTTTGTTTCGAGCAACGTAGGTAAAAGAGACAATGTATAGACTTTGCACAGGAGTGCCTGAAGCGATGTATAGACTTGGAGAATAGCTTGAGACACATAGACGCTACTCGCTGTACAGACTTGATCAAGGCAGCTGAACAATGTACACACTTCCAATGTATAGACTTCTCATGAACAATCCGATGTGCATACTTCCCTTCGATGCATCTACAGTGCAATGTATTGACTTTGAAGAATATGTACATGGCGCTGTACAGACTTTGAATGAAGAGCCCAATGTACAGACTTGGATGCCCAAAGGTAATGTATAGACTTGTAAGACACTCATGCACTGAAGATGTATAGACTGAGAATATGAAGAATGTACAGACATGAGATGTGTGCTGTCTAGACAGACTATGTACATACTTAAGTAATGTATGGACTTCTTCCAATAAAGTTTAGGCATGTAGAGACTTTGAATGAGTATGCTGGCAGTGTATAGACATTGAGATATGATGCATGAACAATGTGGCGTTGTATAGACTTGCAGATCTGGGGGGTCGACCCATCAGGAAAGGGGGGTCGACCCACTACTGTCCAGATAATGCTGAAAGGGTATAGCAGCATCACCCATTGAGCAGACTAACATCAAACAATCCAGATGAAATGCAATTATGAAATGCATCAACAACTATGAAATGCACCAATGCACACACCACACAGCCTCAGCCTATTCGTTGGTTATGTAATTCAGATAAGATGTTCAATGAAACATGCATATGCAACACAATGCAACATAAATAGATTTATATGCAGATTCAAACAGATGATGACTTATAGTGTTTGCTATCATCAAAATCATAGGGACACAACATGCCGCCTTCTCGTGCTTCAAGCCAGGCTGCCATCAGGGGCTACGGAAGGGATTCGCCCAAGGCTTCCATCGAGTAGTCGTCGAGGCCCAATAGTAGGTGCTTGACGAGCTCGTATTTGCTTCCGGACAGTGCTATGACTCGGATGAGGATACTATCGATTCTCCCTCTCTGACGTCGAGCGAAGGAGGGAGTGAGGATGGCTCCACAGTAGCAGAGGGATCGCCAACTCCGATTGCCTTGGGAGGGCACACGATCAAGGTAGTTCCCACACGAGTGGGGTGAGTGCCTAGACCGGCCGTCACGGAGGATACCGGGGGCAAATCTCCAGGCATTGAGGATCCTTCATCCACCGAGCGTCAGGAAAGACCAAGGGCCTCTCGGAGTCCCCCATTTCGGTTGATTAGGAGGAAAATGGGCTCAACGTGTTATCTCTTTCTTTTTTTTGAATGTTGCTATGTAAGATTTTTCCTTTCTATATATATAATTGCGGTAGTAGTCAGAACTGAATTGACTATTCCTTACCGCTTTTTGTGCGATTCGTATCTGTAGTTACTATAAAAGCGGAGATTTTATACGTGTTGCGGGTGTCTCGCTTGCTGATTTGCCAGGTGGTTGACATGGTACTGGCACCTTTTCGCCTTTCCATGCTTTGAATGACTTGCCATTTCGCTTGCCCCTATGGGAGGGTCATTGAGGGAAACGGAGTAACTGCCCTTGGGGAAGAGCTCCTGCCTTTCGCATTTTTTCGACGGGAGAGCCAATCAAGGTGAGGGTTCCCCCTCTCGACCTATAAAAAGGCCTCGAATGGCGTCTCCACCTCTCTTCACCGCTTAAGGATTCCCTTGCAGTCTTTCCTCTTCCTTCCCTTTTCGTGAAGCGTCTGTCTTTACCAGCGAAACATGGAGGGCAATTCAGAAGACGATGACCCTGGCGGCCGCTGAGGTGTTCATGCTGCTCCGGTGTAGGAGAAGGATGGAGGATGGGGCGGACAGCGTAGGAGAAAGAAGGAGGCCTGGCGACAGGCTCGCTTCCAACTTCTGGACCACCGCCAGACGGTGTACAAGAAGGAAGGAGGCCTGGTTGCGGGCTCTCTCCTGCTCTCTGGGTCACCGCCCCACTTGAGGAGTAACGTCGTTGCTCCTCCTTTCTTTCCATCCCTGCTGCCCTTCTCACCTCTTCGAGGGGGCGCACAGTCTCTCTCCCTCTTCTGCTCTTTAGCCAACTTCTTCACTCTTTGGAGGATGCCCTTCTTCTTTATCCTTGCTCGCACCACTTGAAGGTGCTTGCTTTCTGTTCGGCCTCTGGCCTTGTTCCCTTCCAAAGAGTTGGCAGAGGAGGCCTTCACTTATTTTCCAGATATCCGGGCATTCCTTCCTTTTCTTCCTCTCTTCTTTTGATACTTTTTCTTCGAGCTTCCCGAGCAGACAGGGTCAGCCATCCCATTATTCAAGCCAATTTCTACACAAGGTAGAGTCAGTGGCTCGGCTTAGGGGTGCTAGTCGTGTTCGCGCCGAGTAATCAGCTCATGGGCTATAGTACCAGTGGATGTAGTATTCCTTCTCTTTTTTGTTGATATAAATTGTATAGGATGTGGCCTATCTAATGTACCACGAAACAATAATGAAAGGAATATTATTGTCATATGTCGCTTATATGTTTGTGAAAATCTCAAAAATAGAACTTTCGTAATGTTGTCGTGTTCCATGTCCGAGGGATAGGCGCTCCTTCCATGGTAGACAGTCGATATGCCCCCTTCCTGAGCATCTCGACCACTCGGTAGGGGCCTTCCCAATTAGGGGACAGCTTTCCCACCGCTTCTAGTGGTTGAGAGGCTTCGGCTTTTCTTAGGATGAAGTCTCCTGTGTGGAAGTGTCTATCTCAGACTTTGGCGTTGTAATATCGAGTGATGCGCTGCTGATATTCTGTGGCTCGGATGCTCGTGATCTCTCTTATCTCGCTTGCCATATCAAGGTTCTCTAGCAGTTTCTGCTCATTCGCCTAGGGCGAGAAGTTGATGACTCGGAGAGATGGGCTGCCGACTTCCAAAGGAATCACGGCGTCTGTGCCGTACACCAACTGAAAAGGAGTCTCACCGGTGACGGTTCTCGGAGTAGTTCGGTGCGACCATAGTACGCTTGGCAATTCCTCAAGCGAACTACCCTTGGCCTTACCAAGCTTGGCCTTTATGCCTTTTAATATAGTTTTGTTGGCATTTTTGACCAGTCCGTTAGCCTGGGGATGGGCTACCGAAGTGAAGTGGTTGCAAATGTGTAGGTCAGCACATCTGTTCCTGAAGTAACAAGAATCAAATTGTCGACCATTATCGCTCATAATCACTCGGGGGATACCGAAACGACTAATGATCGATTTCCAAACGAAGCTCCATACGATTGACTCGGTGATCGTGGCGGTGGCTTTAGCTTCAATCCATTTGGTAAAATAATCGATGGTGATGATGGCGAACTTCTTCTGGGCTTGGGCCGTGAGAAATGGCCCCAGGGTGTCGATCCCCCATCGAGCAAAAGGGTACGGCTCGGTGAGGGTGACAAGCTCTGAGGCAGGCTGATGGACCAGATGATCAAAACGTTGGCATCGGTCGCACTTTTGAACGTAGGTCAGGCAGTCGCGTTGGAGAGTGGGCCACCAGTAGCCTTGCCGCAGCATGATCCTGACGAGCGATCTTCCTCCTTGATGCGCACCGCAGACACCTTTGTGGACCTCTTGAATTGCTCGGCGGGCCACATCGGTATCGGGACACATAAGGAGGGGATCGGAAAAGGACCTTCGGTACAAGGCTTCGTCCAAGATGACGAAGCGCCGAGCTTGATACTTCAGTCTCCAAGCTTCTTGGGGGTCAGGGGGCTCCTGAGAATCCCAGAGCTAGAATATATATGGGGTCCGCCAGTCGCTTGGCGATGCCTGATCAATGGTCATGAGCTCTGCTTCTATGCTCGGTCGCTCTAGCACTTCGAGGAAAACTGATCGGGTACCTTTTGGGCCAACAGAAGAGGCCAGTCGAGAGAGGGCGTCCGCCCGAGAGTTTTCCTCTCGAGTTATCTGGATGACCTAAAAACTCTCGAATAGTGGGGCTATTCCTCTTACCAGCTGAAGGTATTTGATCATCGGTGCTTCTCGAGCTTCGTAGTCCCCGTTGATCTGGCTGGCGACCAATTGGGAGTCAGTATGAATCCTGACTCGTTCGGCCCCCAGTCGCCATGCCATCCTGGCTCCCGAGATAAGAGCCTCATACTCGGAGACGTTGTTGGATGCCGGAAAGTTGAACTTCAAGGCGTATTGCAATTCTGCTCCTTCCAGGGATCTGAGGAGGACGTCGACGCCGCTGCCGGGCGAGTTGGAGGATCCATCGACGAAAAGATCCCATGTGGGCCCGGGTGTCTGAGGATGGGCTTCTTCGGTCGGGATAGTGCTCTCTGCGATGAAATCTGCGAGTGCTTATCCTTTGATGGTCGAGCGGGGGTGATAGGAGATATCGTAAGCCCCGAGCATTATGGCCCACTTGACGAGGTGACTCGAAGCTTCAAAATGAGCAAGGATCCTCTTCAGGGGTTCGTTGGTCAATACGATGATGGAGTGGCCTTGGAAATAGGGCCGGAGGCACTTGGCCGAGGTTACCAAGGCTAGCACGAGTTTCTCGGTTGCGGGGTACCATCTTTCTGCCTCGTTGAGCACCTTGATAGTGCAGTACACCGGCCTCTGTACTCCTACGTCGTATCGGACCAGGACTGAGCTCACTGTGGAAGGAGTAGACGAGAGGTAAAGGTGTAGTGTTTCACCTGAAACTGGTTTCGATAACACCGGGGGCGAGGTCAAAAACTCCTTTAACTCTGCAAAAGCCTTCTGACATTCCTCATCCCAGGCGAATGTAGCGGAAGCCAATTTGGGCCCTCTCAACAATTTGAAGAAAGGTAGGCATCATTCGGCCGCTCGGGACAAGAAACGGTTGAGCGCAGCTATTCGTCTAGTTAGGCACTGGACATCTTTGATGCAAATGAGCGGCTGCATGTTTAGGATGGCCTGAACCTTGTCGGGGTTGGCCTCGATTCCGTGTTGAGTTACTAAGAAACCCAAGACTTTCCCAGACCGAACACCAAAAGCGCTTTTAGCTGGGTTGAGTTTTATGTTGTACCTTAGAAGGGTGTCGAAGGTTTCAGCTAGGTCGGCAAAGTGATCATCGGCCTTAGGTGATTTGACGAGCATGTCTTTGATATAAGCTTCGACGTTCTGACCGATTTGCCCTTCGAAAATGTGGTTGATCAGCCTCTGGTATGTTGCTTCGGCGTTCTTCAGTCTGAACGGCATTCGGGTATAGCAGTATACACCGAAGTCCGTGATAAAGGCCGTCTTCTCGATGTCTTCGGGATCCATTCGGATCTGATGGTAGCCGGAGTAGGCATCCAAAAAATTGAGTAATTCATTTCCTGAGGTCAAATCGACTAGCTGGTCGATGCTCGACAGTGGGTAGCAGTCTTTCAGAGTGGCTTTATTGAGATCGGTGAAGTCCACGGACATTTGCTATTTGCCCGAGGCTTTTGGTACTAAGACGACATTAGCGAGCCACGTCGGGTAAAGGACCCGGCGAAATAGGCCGGTTTCCTTCCCTTTAATAATCTGCTCTTTGATGATCGTTTGTTTCTCTGGGGCATGCTTCCTTCTGCATTGTTGGACGGGTTTCCCTGACGGGTCGAGGTTGAGCTTGTGCACCACCATCTCCCCAGGGATCCCAGTAAGATGCTCATCAAACCATGCGAAGACTTGAATATACTCCAAGAGAAAATCTTTATGTTGTTCTTGTACATCAGGTGATAAATCAACTCTGATCTTAACTCCTAGGGCCGGGTCGTCCTTGAAGAAGACCGTCAGCAAATCGCCACCGGGCTCGGATGTTGTTGGTTCTTCCTCGGTTCTTCCGACCCCTTTCTTTTTTCCCTTTGGCCTTATGGCTTCGACCGAGATTATGTAGCACCTTCTAGCTATTGTCTGGTTACCTCGGACTTCCCCGATGCCGTATTTGGCGGGAAACTTTATTTTTTGGTGATAGGTAGAGGGCACTGTGATGGGAATCAACACTGGGCACTAACATTTTATTTTTACATTTATATCATTTTTTTTGCATTTATATCCTTGGTTAATTGGTTTGCAATTGTAAGGCATTATAAGTCAATTTGTTAGTCTTTAGGAATCTTTGGGTTTCTGTGTAAAATGTCAGTAGGTCCAGCAGGGACCCCCACCCTCTTTCCCATTGGTCCACCTAGGATCATGGGCCATGTGGGGCTAGTTCAAAGTCCAAGGTGGGCTTAGACCATGACTTGTCAAAGTTGGACCCAGAAGAAAATTCCAAGTTTACTACCTTGGTCCAAGGGCCCCCCCCCTTCCTTATGTATTTTTTATTTTGGGTTTTGACCACATGGGGGATTAATTATCCCATCCCTTATTTGCCCCTCCCTAACCCTAGATCTGAGGGTAGTTTATGTTTTTTTCTATTTCCATATAACCCATGTATTTTGTGAATTCCTTAGCAAATTAATGAAGAAAATCCTATTTTTTTGCTCATGAGCCAAGGGGGCAACCCCCTCTCTCCTCTCTTGTCACACCCCGAGCGCGGAAGATACCCGTGGATGCGTGACGAGTTTATATCAATCATGTCAATCAGAGTAGTAGTGTATTCGACACAAAGACAGAGTGCGCAAATATAAAGATAACCCAATCCATTTATTCCTTTAATAAGAATGTGTCTATTACAAACCCTTGAAAATACTAGACTCAATAAAAGAAAGGTACATTTCTGACTCAACAAAAATATAGAGAAGACAGGATGGATGGACGCTTGAATAGCTCTAACTCTTTCACTCTTGTCCTTCCCCGTCAGTTTGGGTCTCGTCATCGGACTTACCTGAAAAGTATGGAAACACTGAGTGAGCGAACGCTCAGTAGGAAATTATATCTCAAGAACTAGCAAGGGGTTTAAGTAATTACACTTTCCATGAATGCACTATAGCTATGCATGCTCGCAAAAACGACAAGATGGCAAGAGGATATAATAATAAGATGGCAAGAAGAACTAGTCATGAACTTTCAAGAACTTATCAAGCAGATATCAAGACTTTCAAGCAAGTAGACGCATCATGTCATGATGGAATTTGGCTATTATATTTCAAGTCAAGAAAGTATATATTTACCCTTTCTCGGGCCACGCAAGTCATGTAACATCAAGTCAAATCAAGTACAAGATTTGTGGAATGTCCAATCAAGCTAGTCATGCACTTCGGTACAATGCCAATACCGTTATCATTACAACTCCCATGGGCACTAGTACTTTTGGGTGCTCCTCCCAGGACCAGATCGGGCCCTAAATGCGCAGGCATTGATCATGTATTTTGACATCCACTTGGTGTATAGCCAATATGGAGTTTCAAGGATAAAGAACTTGTATGAACTTTAGAGGTAGATAGCATTTTAAGGATTTGAACATGACCATAATGATGATAACAACGGTGTAATCACGAGTATCGATAAAACTAGGAGAAATTGGTTCCCTAACTTGGGTACCATGACAGGTAAGTGCCCGCAAGTAGACGGTCACTCTTTTAATATAGAA
Source organism: Amorphophallus konjac (assembly GCA_022559845.1). Classification (NCBI taxonomy): domain Eukaryota; kingdom Viridiplantae; phylum Streptophyta; class Magnoliopsida; order Alismatales; family Araceae; genus Amorphophallus; species Amorphophallus konjac. The sequence continues at coordinate 187,094,923 of CM040119.1, forward strand.
TTAAGGTCCACAAGAACATCATAACAATGTTGATATAGAATTGGGGTCCACAAGAACATCTCAATAATGACATGCTTTCCCCATTTATTTAGATACTACTCATATTATACACATAGCATAACATGAGGGCCGGTATACCATGTTTCTTATCGAGTGACATGGCAAAAATACTGTGATAGGTTTTTATGGTACAACCAGCTCAGTCGGCCTTGAGGGAATCCAAGGCTCGAGGAGTCTTACGGAGGTCTCTATGACTAACTCACTAGTCCAAAGGAACGAAATGTCCAATGGAGAGCTTGTATGTCACTAAGAGTTAGGGGGTAAACGATAAAACATCATGAAACATGGGACTATATTCACGGACTGGAATATAGTGCCGATATATATATATATATATATATATAATATACATATGAAACCCTCGGTTAACAGTAACAGTGTAAAATAGTATCACAGGAAAATAGTGACGTAATCTAAGTCATTAATCATGAAATTAATGCCTTATACAGGGGCGTTGATTTACAAATTGACGGCTTGTTAAGCAGTCGTCCATTCTGTATTTCTATTTTGCAGAACATAGATAATATGGAATAAAAACGCGCCCTGGACAGGGGCGTTACTTTTCAATTAGCGCCCTGTTCTGGGGCGTCAGTTCAATAAGAGACGACCTTCCTCAGGTCGTTAATTCAAGATGTTCCAGGATTAATAGGAACAGGGGTAATTTCAAGGATAATAAAATTTCAGAAAAAAGGAATCACACTGCCAGCAAGAGAAAAATAGCAGGATTCGACAACTATGATCATGCATTAAATTAGAATCATGTTTTGATAAACATACAAGTTTTAAACGTGGGTAGTTTAATAACTAGATGAAATTGACGACTTAATGTAGGACGTCAAAACTGGAATTAGCGACCTGGGCATGGTCGTTTCTTTAAATTAGCGCCCTCGATAAAGTCGCTTCATTTAAAATCCACAGAAAACCCTTTTAAATACTATAATAAAACTATATTCATGCGTGCCATGGTGGTATTATGATGGAATTAAACTAGTTTGGGCTACGTTCTTGAGAAAACCTACTTGATGAATGGTCTGGTGAAGGTACTGTATAGAATATGATACTCTGTTGGAAATAGAGTCTCCTGCGATCTATGCAACTGCTATTCTCTAGCAGTGAGGGTGGTAGTAGACTAGAAGTAACTTCTCCTCTGTTCCGGACGTAGAGAAAGAACACAGCTCTCCCTCCCTTTTCTTTTAAACTGAAGAAGATGAAAGACGATGATGAACCCTACGTTCTTCGGCAAGACGTTGCAGACAACCTGCATAAGGAGGATGAAGAACTATTAACGTTCTTCAAAACAGATTTGAAAGAGAATTAAGAAGGAAATCCTTACCACCAAGAGAAAAGAACTTCCTTCTGTAATTCACGCTCGGAACAGCACCAGCAAGAGAAAAAACCCTAAGGTTGGCTCGATGGAAGAGTATTTATAGGGTTTTTCGGAACCCAATAGAGTTAGAATTCGATTGGAAACACAAGTTTCCATGATAGAGTCCTTGCTATAATCAATCGAACTCGTAGTAATCTAGAAACTTGCTCTGGATAGTCTCCTGGTTCGAACGAAACTCGAACGGAACACAAATGGAATTAACGCCTTACGTTAGGGCGTTAATTTAAATTGACGCCTTGGTTAATGTCATTTCTTATGTAAAACGCGTCCATGTGGAGGGCGTCACATTTACTTGCCATTTTTATTATTTTGGCCGTTGATGACATCTTCTGTGGGCGTCCTTTCTGGAATTCGCGCCTTGTATAAGGGCGTTTATTTTTGAAGTAGCGCCTTGAATCAAGGCGTTATTTACATTTTGGTTTATTATTCACTTCTTTAAATCTTTTAATCTTATTTCGATCAATTGGGGTTTTTATTTCCTTTTATTTTTACTAGGGTTGCTACACCCTCCCCCACTTAGAAGAATTTGGTCCCCAAATTCAATCGCATATATTTATATATATATGGAGTATGTAGAGTTATATACCTTTTTAGAATAAGTCCGGGAATCGTTTCCTCATATACTCCTCGGTCACCCATGTGGCTTCGTGTTCTGAACATTTATTCCATTGCACCTTTAACATGGGGATAACTTTATTCCTTAATGTTCGTACCTCGCGATCAAGGATCTTCATGGGCTTTTGTTCATAAGTGAGATCCTTTTGAATCACCAGGTCTCCATGATCAATGATATGTGACGGATCATGCACATATTTCTTCAACATTAATATATGGAATACATTATGAACTTCAGACAATTGAGGAGGCAATGCGATGCGATAAGCAACCTCGCCAACTCTTTCCAGTATCTCAAAAGGTCCAATAAACCTTGGTGTAAGTTTGCCCTTAACACCAAATCTCCTTATTCCACGTCCAGGTGATATCTTGAGAAAGACGTGATCTCCGACTTGGAATTCGAGATTTCTTCTTCTTGTATCAGCATAAGTCTTTTGTCTAGACTGAGCTACTTGCAGTCTTTCTCTAATTAACTGTATCTTCTCGGTGATATCCCTTACCATATCTGGACCTAATAGTTGTTTCTCTCCAACTTCGTCCCAGCATAAGGGTGATCGGCAACTCCTTCCGTATAAGGCTTCGAAAGGTGCCATTTGTATACTTGCCTGGTAGCTATTATTGTATGCAAATTCAACTAGAGGCAAGTGATCATGCCAGCTTCCTCCAAAATCAATGATGCAAGCCCTGAGCATATCTTCAACCACCTGATTAGTTCTCTCGGTTTGACCATCCGTTTGAGGATGAAAAGCTGTACTAAAGTTAAGTCTCGATCCCAACGAATGTTGTAGTCCCTTCCAAAAATGCGAAGTATAACGGGGATCTCTGTCAGACACGATTGAAACAGGAATGTCATGTAATCTGACTATCTCTTTTATGTATAATGCAGCCAGAACATCAACTGACCATCGACTCTTGATTGGCAAGAAGTGTGCTGATTTGGTCAATCGATCAATGATAACCCATATTCCATCATATCCTCCTTTTGATTTAGTTAGACCCATGATGAAATCCATACCAATATCCTCCCACTTCCATTTGGGAATATCCAGTGGATGTAGCTTTCCGGCAGGCTTCTGGTGTTCATCCTTAACTTGTTGGCAGGTGAGACAGCGAGACACAAAGTCCGCGACTTCTCTCTTCATATTAGGCCACCAGAAGGTCCTTTTTAAATATTGGTACATCTTAGTAGATCCTGGATGAATTGTGTACCTTGATCTGTGAGCTTCATCTAAGATCTTCTTCTTTAATTCTGGACAATCCGGTATACAAGTTCTATTTTGGAATAACAACCTTCCATCTGAAGCTAGTTGGAACACATATTGTCCTTCTAGTTTGCCCTTGATTTCTACTAATACTGGATCACTACCTTGAAGTCCTTGTATTTCGGGTAGCAAATCTGACTGTATGCTCATATGGGATAAGGTGACACACCTACTGTCCTTGTCCATGCTTATATTAAGTCTAGTAAATTGTTCTAGCAACTTCCACTCCTGAATCATACAATTGGCTAATAATGCTCTCGGCTTTAGACTAAGGGCATCAGCTACAGGATTACCCTTTCCAGGATGATATTGTATAGTAAAGTCGAAGTCCTTAAGATATTCTAGCCAACGTCTTTGCCTCATATTCAATTCCTTCTGAGAGAAGAGATACTTAAGACTTTTATGGTCAGAGTATACAAGAAACTGCACTCCATATAGATAATGTCTCCATATCTTTAGTGCAAATACTACCGCAGCCAATTCTAAATCATGAACTGGATAGTTCTCCTCGTGCTTCTTCAATTGGTGCGAAGAGTAGGCTATAACCTTCCCTTGTTACATTAAAACACATCCGAGGCCAATGCCAGATGCATCGGTGTACACTTCAAACTTTTCTCCTTCAATTGGTAGAGCTAAGACTGGGGCAGTAGTCAAATGATCCTTGAGAGCTTGGAAGCTTCGTTCACAATCCTCGCTCCATTCATAGCGTATCTCCTTGCGAGTTAGCCTAGTGAGGGGTACGACTATCTTGGAGAAATCCTTGATGAATCGCCGATAGTAGCCCGCAAGACCCAAGAAACTACGAACCTCGCTAGCATTGGTCGGTCTTTCCCAATTCCTTACAGCATCAACCTTTGATGGATCTACGGATAAACCGTCCGTTGATATAACATGCCTCAAGAAAGCTACTTCTTTTAACCAAAATTCACATTTACTGAGCTTTGCATATAGCTGATTTGTCCTCATTATCTGTAATGCAATCCTTAAATGTTCCTCATGCTCTCTCTTGGTCTTGGAGTAAATCAATATATCATCAATGAAAACCACCATGATTTGATCTAGATAAGATCTGAATATACTATTTATCAACTGCATAAAGGCAGCAGGGGCATTTGTTAGTCCAAAAGGCATAACAACAAACTCATAATGGCCATACCTGCTTCTGAATGCGGTCTTATGAATGTCCTCATCCTTGATCCTTAGTTGGTGATAACCTGACCTGAGATCAATCTTTGAAAAATAATTGGATCCAGATATTTGATCAAATAACTCATCGATTTTCGGCAGTGGATACTTGTTCTTGATAGTGAGATGATTCAACTGTCGATAGTCGATGCATAACCTCATGGATCCATCTTTCTTCTTTACAAATAGCACAGGTGCTCCCCACGGGGAAGTGCTTGGTCTAATAAATCCCTTCTTGAGAAGTTCCATCAATTGCTCCTTCAGCTCCTTGAGTTCGGTAGGGGACATCCTATATGGTGCCTTAGAAACTGGTCCAGCACCAGGGACTAAATCGATGGTGAAGGCCACTTCTCTTTGTGGGGGTAATCTAGGCAATTCCTCCGGAAACACGTCCGGAAATTCCTGCACAACTGGGATGTCTTCTAACTTAGTCTCCTTAGTCTCCTTAATGGTGACAAATGCAAGGAAAGATACACATCCTTTCCTTATTAGCTTGCTAGCTCGGAGAGCCGAAATAAGAGGTGACTTGCTCCGACTCTTAGGGCTAGAATAGACTAGTTCTGGAAAGTCCTTGAAAGTAACTTTGCTGTTACGGCAATCCACAGTTGCCTGATACCTTGATAACCAATCTGCTCCCAATATGACATCGTATTCCTTTAGGTCTAAACATATGAGATTGATAGGAAGATTTCTTCCTTTTACTAAGACTTCACAGTTTTGATAATGGTGAGTAATATCGGTTTCGTTTCCGAGAGGAGTAGATAAAAATATTTTCATCCATTCCGGTTCCATAGGCAGTGGGTCAACAAACTTCTTGGAAATAAAAGAATGTGATGCACCCGTATCAAATAAGACATGTGCAGACTTGGAACAAACTTTCAGTGTACCTTCTACTAGTCCGCCTTCGTCTTCCTCGGTCTCCTTAATGGCGTGGAGACGAGCATTCTTTGTTACCGGGCGCTTTCCGTCACCGACTTGATCATTGAGTAGGGGACAGTCGGGAATCCGATGATCACGGCTCCCACAATAGAGACACGCTCCAAGTTTCCTCCAACATTCTTCGGCCTTGTGCCCGGCCTTATCACAGTGCTTACATACCACCTTAGCAGGTGTAGTGGTGATGGAGAAAGGTTTGGTCTTTTTGAACTTTTGCTCCTGGGAGAAAATGCCTCCATTACTTGGCCTCTTCTTGAAATTAGGTTTGAAGGTGCCGGAGCTAGTAACATTCTCCTTCTTGTCTTTCCCACGGATCCTATCAGATAGTTCCGTGGCATCTTCTAGTAATTGCGCTCGTCGAACCATCTCCGAATAGACTTGTATGTCCATCGGTGCCAGTTGTGTGATATATTGGGGCCTGAGCCCATTAAGGAATCTTCGAGCTTTCATCTTCTCAGTACTAACTAAGTGTTTAGCGTACCGAGACAGCCTAGAGAACTGCGCTTCATATTCAGCCACCGACAAAGATCGTTGCTTAAGTGCGGCGAATTCAGCGGCTTTCTTCTCTTGAACTCGATCTGAGAAATATTTATTGTTGAAATATTCAACGAACTCCTCCCAAGTAACTTGTCCTTGATCTAATGTGCCTTCTACCGACTCCCACCAGCATCGGGCGTCTCTTTCTAATTGAAATGTGGCTAACATGACCTTCTCTTGGTCCGAGCATTGCATGACTCTAAAAACACGTTCCGTCTCTCGGATCCAGTGTTCGGCATCATCTGGATCAGTGGATCCCATGAACTTAGGAGGGTTCATGTTCTTGAAGCTTTGGTGGAGATTTCCTGCTCCACGATGTGCACCTCCTTGTGCCACTTGTTGAAGTGCCAGGGTCATGTCTTGGAGAGTGCGTTGCATGTTGCGCCATTGAGCATGTTCGGCAGCCATTGTCCTACAATTTCGATAGCTATATTAGTATGTGATGGCGTTAAAAGGCTTTTAATTGTATGCTGACTTTAACCCTTGGTTCTACCCAATCTCACTGGCTAGAGGTTCAGACTTATCCTTGGACTTGGGTTTCCTAGGAATTGAATACCCCAGGTTCTGATACCACAAAAACTGTCACGCCCCGAGCGCGGAAGATACCCGTGGATGCGTGATGAGTTTATATCAATCATGTCAATCAGAGTAGTAGTGTATTCGACACAAAGACAGAGTGCGCAAATATAAAGATAACCCAATCCATTTATTCCTTTAATAAGAATGTGTCTATTACAAACCCTTGCAAATACTAGACTCAATAAAAGAAAGGTACATTTCTGACTCAACAAAAATATAGAGAAGACAGGACGGATGGACGCTTGAATAGCTCTAACTCTTTCACTCTTGACCTTCCCCGTCAGTTTGGGTCTCGTCATCGGACTTACCTGAAAAGTATGGAAACACTGAGTGAGCGAACGCTCAGTAGGAAATTATATCTCAAGAACTAGCAAGGGGTTTAAGTAATTACACTTTCCATGAATGCACTATAGCTATGCATGCTCGTAAAAACTACAAGATAGCAAGAGGATATAATAATAAGATGGCAAGAAGAACTAGTCATGAACTTTCAAGAACTTATCAAGCAGATATCAAGACTTTCAAGCAAGTAGACGCATCATGTCATGACGGAATTTGGCTATTATATTTCAAGTCAAGAAAGTATATATTTACCCTTTCTCGGGCCACGCAAGTCATGTAACATCAAGTCAAATCAAGTACAAGATTTGTGGAATGTCCAATCAAGCTAGTCATGCACTTCGGTACAATGCCAATACCGTTATCATTACAACTCCCATAGGCACTAGTACTTTTGGGTGCTCCTCCCAGGACCAGATCGGGCCCTAAATGCGCAGGCATTGATCATGTATTTTGACATCCACTTGGTGTATAGCCAATATGGAGTTTCAAGGATAAAGAACTTGTATGAACTTTAGAGGTAGATAGCATTTCAAGGATTTGAACATGACCATAATGATGATAACAACGGTGTAATCACGAGTATCGATAAAACTAGGAGAAATTGGTTCCCTAACTTGGGTACCATGACAGGTAAGTGCCCGCAAGTAGACGGTCACTCTTTTAATATAGAATTGAGGTCCACAAGAACATCATAACAATATTGATATAGAATTGGGGTCCACAAGAACATCTCAATAATGACATGCTTTCCCCATTTATTTAGATACTACTCATATTATACACATAGCATAACATGAGGGCCGGTATACCATGTTTCTTATAGAGTGACATGGCAAAAATACTGTGATAGGTTTTTATGGTACAACCAGTTCAGTCGGCCTTGAGGGAATCCAAGGCTCGAGGAGTCTTACGGAGGTCTCTATGACTAACTCACTAGTCCAAAGGAACGGAATGTCCAATGGAGATCTTGTATGTCACTAAGAGTTAGGGGGTAAACGATAAAACATCATGAAACATGGGACCATATTCACGGACTGGAATATAGTGCCGATATATATATATATAATATACATATGAAACCCTCGGTTAACAGTAACAGTGTAAAATAGTATCACAGGAAAATAGCGACGTAATCTAAGTCATTAATCATGGAATTAACACCTTATACAGGGGCGTTGATTTACAAATTGACGGCTTGTTAAGCAGTCGTCCATTCTGTATTTCTATTTTGCAGAACTTAGATAATATGGAATAAAAATGCGCCCTGGACAGGGGCGTTACTTTTCAATTAGCGCCCTGTTCTGGGGCGTCAGTTCAATAAGAGACGACCTTCCTCAGGTCGTTAATTCAAGATGTTCCAGGATTAATAGGAACAGGGGTAATTTCAAGGATAATAAAATTTCAGAAAAAAGCTATCACACTGTCAGGAAGAGAAAAATAGCAGGATTCGACAACTATGATCATGCATTAAATTAGAATCATGTTTTGATAAACATAAAAGTTTTAAACGTGGGTAATTTAATAACTAGATGAAATTGACGACTTAATGCAGGACGTCAAAACTGGAATTAGCGACCTGGGCATGGTCGTTTCTTTAAATTAGCGCCCTCGATAAAGTCGCTTCTTTTAAAATCCACAGAAAACCCTTTTAAATACTATAATAAAACTATATTCATGCGTGCCATGGTGGTATTATGATGGAATTAAACTTGTTTGGGCTACGTTCTTGAGAAAACCTACCTGATGAATGGTCTGGTGAAGGTACTGTATAGAATATGATACTCTGTTGGAAACAGAGTCTCCTGCGATCTATGCAACTGCTATTCTCGAGCAGTGAGGGTGGTAGTAGACTAAAAGTAACTTCTCCTCTGTTCCGGACGTAGAGAAAGAACACAGCTCTCCCTCCCTTTTCTTTTAAACTGAAGAAGATGAAAGACGATGATGAACCCTACGTTCTTCGGCAAGACGTTGCAGACAACCTGCATAAGGAGGATGAAGAACTATTAACGTTCTTCAAAATAGATTTGAAAGAGAATTAAGAAGGAAATCCTTACCACCAAGAGAAAAGAACTTCATTCTGTAATTCACGCTCGGAACAGCACCAGCAAGAGGAAAAACCCTAAGGTTGGCTCGATGGAAGAGTATTTATAGGGTTTTTCAGAACCCAATAGAGTTAGAATTCGATTGGAAACACAAGTTTCCATGATAGAGTCCTTGCTATAATCAATCGAACTCGTAGTAATCTAGAAACTTGCTCTGGATAGTCTCCTGGTTCGAACGAAACTCGAACGGAACACAAATGGAATTAACGCCTTACGTTAGGGCGTTAATTTAAATTGACGCCTTGGTTAATGTCATTTCTTATGTAAAACGCGTCCATGTGGAGGGCGTCACGTTTACTTGCCATTTTTATTATTTTGGCCGTTGACGACATCTTCTGTGGGCGTCCTTTCTGGAATTCGCGCCTTGTATAAGGGCGTTTATTTTTGAAGTAGCGCCTTGAATCAATGCGTTATTTACATTTTGGTTTATTATTCACTTCTTTAAATCTTTTAATCTTATTTCGATCAATTGGGGTTTTTATTTCCTTTTATTTTTACTAGGGTTGCTACAACTCTCCCCCTTGCAGTTGGATTGCTGTGAATTTCAGAGGTGTGAAGCCTCTCAATTCCCCCCTCTCTGAGTGAGAAGCTCAGCACCGCCGCCGCCGCCACCGCCATCGAGCCGCCATCGCACCACCATCGCCACCACGTCGGAGTTCAGTCCACCTCTGGATAGAAGCTTGAAGCCCGAATTGTATCTCTAAATCAAGAGATCTGTTCGAGCTCCAATTTTGAGGGTTTGTTCCTCTTATCATCCCCCATCCCTAGTTCAAATTTCGTGTCATTTCGCCTTCGTTTAGTATTTTTCCCGTAATTAAGTTCCCCTTAGCTAACTACCAGTTTGCAGATCTACAGGATGGCAGTCAGTTCTTATATTTTTCCCACCCACTTAGTCTTCTCTAAAAATTTCCAAAAACATCATACGTGTTCCTCACATCCCCCTTTTCCACCCATAATTTTCTCAGAGTCTAGATCTACCATCACCCTGTCGGTCAAAATTCATTTTCAGGCAGAACCTGTTCTGTCCTGACTGTCTGTAATCTGAGTCAGTAAAAAAACCTTGGGAACAGTCGTTTTCATTTCTAATCCGTCTACTGGATGGATCTGAAATAATTATATGTTGTAGCCCGTAGAGTCCTCTATCCAATGGTATCAATTTCGCCTCAATCCGACACCGGATCTGGGTGCATTAATTCTTTTCGTGGAGGCACGCATTTCTGATCCGAGAACAGGCCAGTAAAGCAGTCATCGGATAATTCCAGCAAAAATACTTCGGGATACCTTCGGCGACCGCCGCTCCCGGAGATCGATCGACAACCCCCTGCAGTGTCCCAACCAGCCGCCGTAGCAAGGAGATGCCCGGGCACCGTCGTCCTAGCAACCGGACCCGCCTGCTGTCCGCGGGCCCTGCAGAACCGAGCCGGACCAGCAGCCCGTCTCCGGCCCGAGAGCGTTCCAAATTGCTGCTCGTCAACCCAAGCTTGGTATTCCCGGGTTATTGTTGTCGCCCTTTACCTCCCTGCGTGGAGTGGACCATAAAATCACTGTTGTAATTATTTAATTATTGTGTCCCGGGAGTACGAGTCTTGGCCGGGATCGCCTTCCCCAAGCCCAGAGCGTGGAGGTATCGTTTCCGCTCCCCTCTTAGCATTTTCTTTACTTGTATATTTTCGTATGCCGCTGCTAGAGTGATAGGATAACTAGCTCGATATATTATTTCAATCATCGCTGCGAGAGAGTGAGCGTGACCCGTCCCGTGACTCGATCCGAGCATGCGAAAAAGCAGATACCCGAGACTCATTGTCGATTTCTCAACCGCGCACATCCGCACGTTTCCCTCGCATAGGGACGTCCGCGAGCTAGAGTCCCTTGTTGTCTCGAGTCACGTTCTGTCCTTCATCAAATTGGTTTCACAGCCAAGTCGAGTCTAAGGTAGTCGGTTAGTCGGTCCAAGGTGTCGCATTGTATTCCTATACCTAGTATATCAAAAGGTGTTCCCGGAATGATAGGTTACGCCTATCGAGAAGGTAGCACACTTGCGTGAGTGCGATCTTCGGATCAAACCTCCGCCACGTATCGGATACTGGTTGAGTCTAGGTTTGTAGTCGAGTCTACATTCCAACTTTGCATTTTTATTGTAGGGTCGTGTCTAGTCGGTTTGTCTTATCACCAAGTGTCGGCATGGCCATCCTATAGCTCCCATGTATCCCATGGATCCCCAAAAGCCCACGTCATATGCATGGTGGCGACACACCCAAGGATGGGAAACCCAACCCCACCACCTCCGTAGGCCCGAAGCCCCAGACTTCTATGGCTCCACGGTCTCGAGCGACTACCTAGAGTGGGAAGCCGCTTTGGACAAATACTTTGAGTGTTACATTATGTCCGATGCCATGCAATTCGACTTTGCCACAAGGCGACTTTTTTATGAAGCCGCCGAAAAATGGAGGGACATAGATACTTGAGAAAAATTAGGAGGCAATGGCCCATAGAGTCGTGGCGAGAGATGAAGGGCGAGCTTAGAAGGGTCTACCAACCCGGCCCAGTCACCTCCAACCGACCCCACCCAATCACCTCCAACCAAGTGGGTCATAGTCGGAGGCAAAGAGTCCCGCATGTCGATGAGCCTAAACCCACAACTAGGCAGAGAGACCATGAACGAGTTCACCGCGATGCCCCTACTCCAACCCCCACCGTTGCCGAACTCTTCAAAATAATGTTGATCGGTTGGATAGGATGTGTACTCAAATTGACGGACTCCTGCCCGAGCCTCCCAACCCGGTGCCACCCCAAGGACCTCTTCCCCTCAGGGAGGACATTCCATCCCCACCCATGAGAGCCCCATTGCCATCACCCTCACTTTCCAATCTTTATTTGGAGCCACCTCAGCCAGAGCCACCCGTGTTTCTAACGGGAAAGCTATTCATCGCCGAGCCACTACTTAGTTGGCTCAAGATAGGCTTGGTCCCACCTTGCTATCCATCCATGGACCCTACACTACCATTAGTGCCAGTCAACTCATTCCATACCACTTTCCGGTCTAGTCACCATGTTGATACATGATGTTATTGAGGGATTAGATCGGCAGTTGAAGTTGACGCGTATGTTGGCCCGAGGCTTCGACCAACCCAATAGTCGTAGCTTCACACATCCAGCCTTAGGGTCCATTACCTCCGTGTGCACCATGGGTCATGTCACCACGGAGGTTCTCTTATTCCTCCCCATGCCGGCCGAGCCTAGCTTCATTCCACTTATCCCGAGGGAGGAACCATACCTTCCACATATGACCGTCATCCCACCGATCACAATGCATGAAGGTGATTATTTATACCTTCAAGAATTTCAAACTTGGAACCGTGTCATGAGGGAACCCATCACGAGCGGCCAAACATTCTTTGATCCCTTCGACCCCTTCCCTAGTGAACCCCTAGACCCACCATATCTACGCCCCTTCTTTAGGGAAATTCACTATCACACCACTACCCCACAGGCCAGTCCGCTTACACTCCGCAAGGAGCCCGTTCATTGGGGTTCGAAAGAAAGTGCATTCAACTCTCCTGGGCCACCCAAACCTCCCAAATCCAAAAGGCCGTTAGTGCATGAGTGGTGCACTTTGGGATATCTAGGAGTCCATGATTCTACCGACATTTGGTTGCGTCTTGTTTATGCATGGCAGACATTCGGATGTCCTGGTCCACTATTGCATATGTATGGGTCGGTCTAATAGTAGGTTTGTTTAGGGTCTTGTAGGAGTCTGTGTTTTTCTTTATTTGCTTAGAGTCTGTACATGCATGTGTCGAGCATATTAGGAGTCGCATAGTCGGTCTCATGTCAGCTCGCGATGCCAGTCCCTTTTGAGTGTGAGGCAAGTCGGGTCTAATGCGTACGTTGTAGACTTGCCAGAATTTGGGATCGGCTCTGCCATTCTATGTCTCGGATCTAGTCGCATAAAGGGACCCAGCGGTGATTCCTAGTGAGTCATTGAGCGGTCTCCTTCCTTTGAGAGTGACCCCACCCTGGAGTGTCTACCACTAGCCTCATTCCCAAAGCAGCTCGTGCATATCGAATATATACGGGATGAGCAGGTGACGATTACTTGGAGTGGAGCGTACTCCGCGCTACCTGGTACGGTGACGGATCCGTAGGAGCCACACAAGCAGTCGCACCCCTTACTCAATGGGGTCGAGTTCTTCCCACCCGGGGAGAATTGATGGGAATCAACACCGGACACTAACATTTAATTTTTACATTTATATCCTTTTGTTTGTATTTATATCATTGGTTAATTAGTTTTGTAGCACCCCGATTTATTAAAGAATAAAAATTTTGAGAAATATAATAATAAATTCCTTAAGAAATAAGATAAGTCAAAATTTGACTATTTAATAAAAATCTGGACAAATTAGAATCTCGTAGTGGATCAAGCGTTTAGTAAAATTGTCTTCTATGACCAGCCCAAATAAAATTTGTAACCAAGTCGAATTAACAGATTAAGGCCCAAAATTACACTTAGTCTAATCGGACCTTAAAACGCGAAATTCGAGCCCAATACTCGACCGTTTAAGCTAAACCCGGATGCAAATGAAAGGCTAGGATTAACTCTTCGTTTCTCCTCTGGTTAATCTTTAAAACCCTAACCCTAAGAGGAGTATTTGGCGGCGGAGTAGTGGATTGACTGAGTCTCGCACGAATCTCACATGTCCGCGACGCTAGGACTCTATCTTCGCGACTAGGACTCCCCAGACCTAATTGAACCTATAAAAATGACCATTAGCAACCCTAGAATCGTTTAGTTGCTGTGGCGGCCGGAGAGGAGCTCGATCGAGGGATAATTCCGGCGTTTACCGGCGGTGTGTTCTTAGCGCGGCGACATCCCTCTTCTCCCTTCATCCTTCGATTAAGGTAGGTGATAGCAAGCCAAACCCTAACTATTATATATCAATAGAAGCGTTGTTCTACCTTCTTTTCATTGATCTAGAAAGCCCCAAAATTCATCTAGTATCCTGCTAGGATTTCGAGTTTTAGTGGAAGCATGCTAGAACTAGGGTTAACTATGTTCCATCTCAATTGAAGTAGGGATTTCGGGCACTAAACATTATATTGATTATGCCATCTTATATAACTTTTTATGCTCAATCTTTTGACTATAAAGCCCTAATTTTCATGTGTTATATTATGCGAATTTAACTTTTGTTCACAACCCTAGCCAACCCCGCCGGTGACGGGCAAGGCAAAGGGGTGGCGGATTGAAATGATTTGTGCGGCTGCACGATAGACCGCCCATCTAGGGCAGACGGCTAGTTCCTGACCGTCCATATCTTTTACTTTTGATCGGTTTCATAGTTTGCGTGGCATAATCCTAACCGCCCTGTCATTAAGAAGCCAGCCCAAGACCGTTCTCTGACCCCAGCGGCACATTACGGACCGCTCAACCCTAGCAGGCCTTCGGACCTGAAAAGGGGTGAACGGCTTGTCGTGCGACCGCCGAGGCCCGTAAGTGGCTCTGACTAGACCCCCCAATTAAACATAACTGCTTGTTTACCCTTTTAGTATGATTTAACTTAGTAGATTTATGGCTAATGATAGGTTAACAACCCATAAGAAAAAGGAACATTTGTGAGAACAGATTTCATAATGTTTGACTATTCTTTCATCATGGTCGTGAATTTATTTCAATATGTTAATTCAAACATGATTTCATGCTATTAGGATTGTTTGACAATTGTTCTACTCCGGTAGGATTGACTGACCGCTATACTGGTTTCCGTTGATTGATAGTCTCATTTCCTTGTAATGTTTGGGACTCTCCGCCGGATATTCCTTCCGTCGGACTAGGACCTTCATTACGGGACCTCCGTAAGCCCCCGCGAGCCTGAGATTCCCACTAGGATGCAAGGCAAGTTGTACCACCAAGACCTGAACCTGTGTACATGATCGAATCGCTTGGATTATCGTGTTGTGGGTCACGGCTCAACTTGGACCCCCTGAGGTTTGTGCGGCCCGAAAGGGACCGTCTGTCTCAGTGGGCGGCCCATTAAGAACCGTGCAACCCTGGCCAGGTGCCACTTACATTGGTCGATTAACCTTGTTCTATCTTCGACCAAATCATGTTTGGATCGACCCATAAAGCCCTAGGCTGACCAGTGGAGAGTGGGCTGGACCCTTGTTCAGCTCTGCCCCACTTATGGCAGCCTGGAGCCCATTTGGGTAGAATTCTAGCTTATTAAGTTAAGTTCTATGGAACGGACTGACTAGAATCGTCCATGTTATAGAATAGATCTTAATGGACCGTTCATCTCCTGAACGGCCCTATAAGGCCCGTTTACCTTTTTCTTGGGCTTCCAGTACTTCTAGCTTCGAGCGGCCCATTTCTGACCGTTCTATATCCAGAGCGGCCCCATATGGACCATTTATCCTTGACTTCGGTGAGGCTGATCCTCAGCCCAATTCTGTCTTGAACGGTCCAAAGCAGACCGTGTATTGTTTGAACGGCCCATGTTAGATCGCTTATCATCCAGAAGTTTTTTTTTCCTCAAATATTCGTGTTGAATCCAAGCACCTGATTGGTTCTTGATAACTTGAATTTTCTGGTCAAAGTATCTCATTAACTTGCCCTTGGAATTCTCCGAGGTAAGTCATACCTTGACATTATTGGCCATTTAATTTGATTAATATCTAGATATAACTTGGGATCTTGGATCCAACAAATCAATGCCAACGCATCATAAGGGCCCGGTCTGATCCTGGGAGGAGCGCCCGAAAAGTACTTGTGCCCCGGGGAGTTTGAATGACATGGTGAGACATTGCACCGAGTGCATGACTAGCGTGATGTCTACGACAATAATCTAGTACTTGAGTTTTTCTTGACTTGGTTAGTTCTTGCTTGTTGGCCAATCTCCAGTTATATCGTGATCTTGCCTTCTTTCTAGTATATTACTTTGTCATATCGTCATTTCTTTTCATTCTTTACTTTTCGCGCATATAAATACAATTAATTGGTTAATTACTTAAATTTGCCTGTTATCATCTACTGAGCGTTCGCTCACCCAGTCGTTCCCCCTTTTCAGGTAGCTCAGGTGAGGATTCACAGACTGATGGGGACGGGCAAGAGTGATGGCATTGGAGCGAACTAGTCAGAAGCATAGAGCCAGTCATAGTTTTGTATCTATTAATGCTTTTAGAGAAATTGTGTGGAAGGAGTTGTAATTTGAATTCAGCAATTGAATTAATGTTAAGTGGTTGTTGTCAAAAGATTGTTTTATGGAGTTTATGTGATTGGAATCTGGATTATTTAAATGTTATCTAGTGAATGGAGTTGTTTTCTATTTATGGTGTGATGTTGATCTCTTAGTTTTAGCACATCATGTCTGTAAATCAACATATTATTATTTCCTGTTTCTACTGCCAGTCCTGATATTCCATGTCAGGGCGTGACAGTTAGGTGGTATCAGACCCTAGGTTTCTAATATTCCTAGGTTTTCTAAGTTCTAGGATTCTAAGTGGCGTCGCAGAACCCATAACCCTGTTACAAGTGTAAGAATCCAACCTAGTGAGAAGTGGGTAGAGACTTGGGTTGAGTTAATAGTCTAATTCTAAACTATTCCTCCTAAATGATCCTAAAATAATTTCTTCTACGTGTAGGACGTCCTAATGGTGGCCGAACGTGCGTAATGGCGAGATATGCAGCGAACAGTTCAAGGACTTACTCGGGCCTTGCAGCAAGTGGCCCAAGGAGGAGCGGCGAACCATGGAGCTGGCGATCTTCACCGAAATTTTCATGGGATGAATCCCCTGCGTTTTGGAGGCTCGACCGACCTTGATGAAGCCGAGCACTGGCTAAAGGAGATGGAGAGGATCTTCGAAGTGATGCAGTGCAGCGACCAGGAGCGTGTCCTTTTAACGACCTTCCAGCTGGAGCGTGATGCAAGAACATGGTGGGATGCAGTAAAGGCTACCCTTGGAGATAGACAAGTTTCATGGAAGGAGTTCGAGGAACTCTTCAATGGCAAA
Source organism: Amorphophallus konjac (assembly GCA_022559845.1). Classification (NCBI taxonomy): domain Eukaryota; kingdom Viridiplantae; phylum Streptophyta; class Magnoliopsida; order Alismatales; family Araceae; genus Amorphophallus; species Amorphophallus konjac. Next base: position 187,111,938 of record CM040119.1, read on the forward strand.
TATTTTTTTGATAGAGTACAAGAGAAGAAAGCGGTCGAGTTTGATGCTTTAAAGCAGTGGAATCTATCTGTGGCTGAATACGAAGCTCAGTTGTCTCGGTTGTCTCGTTATGCCACTCACTTGATATCTACAAAGAAGATGAAGGCCAAGCGTTTTCTCAACGGGCTAAAGTTACATTATATTAATCAATTGGTGCCAATGGAAATTCAGACGTATGCGGAAATGGTAAGAAAAGCTCAAGTCTTAGAAGATACCTTGGAAATGACGGAGAGAATCCGTGGCAAGAATGTTAAGAAGGAACAACCTACTGGATCCGGGAACCCTAAACCCGGCAATGGCAAGAAGAGGCCCAATGGAGGGTCTGGTTCGTGGAAGGGCAAGGTCTTGAAGAATGAAGACAAGAAGCCTGGCCCGATCGTGTCGTTTAAGGGCATGTGCAAGTTTTGTGACCGTCCAGGTCACAGGATGGAAGAGTGCTGGCGCAAGTTGGGCGCCTGTTTGCGTTGTGGTAGCAGGGACCATCGTATTCCTGAGTGTCCCCATTTGTCTGATCAAGCTACCCCGACTAAGCCACAAGGAAATAAGAAGCAGCAGGGTAAGCTCCAAGCCCTACAAGAAGATGATGCAGGAACCACGGAGGAGGGTGGACTCGTTGAAGGTACTCTTGCTATTCATGATAAGCCAGCATTCATTCTCTTTGATACCGGTGCCACTCATTCTTTTATTTCTCAAAAATTTGCTAAGTCTTTTACTGTGAAGCCGGTCTTGATGAATTCCCCGTTAGAGATTTCAACCCCTATTGGTTCTAGTTCAGCAATTAAGTATTTCTATCCTTCTAGTAAAGTTATGATTAATGAACAGAACTTGCCAGCTGATTTAGTTTGTATGGATATGAAAGATTATGATGTAATTTTAGGAGCGGACTGGTTGACTAAGTATGAGGCCAATGTTCATTGCAGTTCTAGTTCTGTGTCTTTTTCTGGACACCCTGGACTCTCTTTTATAGGGGTTAGGCACCATAAGTCTGTGCCACTTATTTCGGCCCTTCGAGCTGATAAGTTGATGAGGAGAGGATGTCATGCTTTTCTAGTCTTTGTTTATGTGACCCCTGAGAAGAATGTTGAGATTAAGGATATCCCTGTCATTCAAGATTTTCCGGATGTCTTTCCTGAGGATTTACCGGGACTTCCGCCTGAGAGAGAGGTTATCTTTTCTATTGATTTAGTTCCTAGCGTAACCCCTGTTTCCGAAGCTCCTTATCGTATGTCTCCCGCGGAGCTGAGGGAATTGAAGTAACAGCTAATGGAATTACTTGAGAAGGGGTTCATTCGTCCAAGTACATCCCCGTGGGGAGCCCCAGTATTGTTCGTTCGGAAGAAAGATGGTTCGATGAGGTTGTGTATCGATTATCGGCAATTGAACCAGCTGACTATCAAGAACAAATACCAACTGCCGAGAATTGACGAATTATTTGATCAGATAGCAGGAGCTCAGTATTTTTCTAAGATTGATCTCCGATCAGGACACCATCAGTTGCGAATCAAGGATGAGGATATCTATAAAATGGTATTTCGTAGTAGGTATGGGCATTTTGAATTTGTGGTTATGCCTTTTGGACTAACGAATGCACCTGCAGCTTTCATGCAGTTGATGAACAATGTGTTTCGGCTCTATCTTGATCAATGGGTCGTGGTGTTTATTGATGACATCTTGATTTATTCCAAGAGTGAGGAGGAGCATGCTGAACATTTGAGAATGGCGTTGCAAATATTGAGAGACCATCAGCTATACGCCAAGCTTAGTAAGTGTGAATTTTGGCTACAAGAGGTGTCTTTTCTAGGGTATATTATTACCAAGGAAGGTATTTTCGTTGACCCTTCGAAGGTAGAGGCAGTGAAGATTTGGGATAGGCCTTCTAATGTAATAGAAGTTAGAAGTTTCCTTAGCCTAGCAGGTTATTATCGGAGGTTTATTAAGGATTTCTCCAAGATTGCGGTACCTTTGACAAGATTAACCCGCAAGGAGAACAAATTTGATTGGTCAAAGTATTGCGAGAGAAGCTTTCAGACCTTGAAGGAATGTCTAACTACTGCCCCTGTGTTGGCTTTACCGTCAGGAGAAGGAGGTTTTGTGGTATATACTGATGCTTCAGGCATTGGTCTAAGTTGTGTGCTGATGCAGCATGGGAAAGTGATAGCCTAGTCTTCTAGGCAGTTGAGAAAGCATGAAGAGAACTATCATGTTCATGATTTGGAACTTGTAGCGGTGGTGTTTGCCTTGACGATATGGAGGCACTACTTGTATGGAGAGTCATTTACGGTGTTCTCAGATCATAAGAGTCTGAAGTATTTGTTTTCCCAGAAGGAACTCAATATGAGGCAGAGGAGATTGCTTGAATATTTAAAGGACTTTGATTTCTCTATAGAGTATCATCCTGGAAAAGGGAATGTAGTAGCAGATGCCTTGAGTCGCAAGCCAATAGCTAAATTGTCGCATCTTATGTTGCAAGAATGGAGGCTGTTAGAGCAGTTAGCTAGTTTGGATCTTAATGTTGACAAGGAACGGGTTACGATCGCTCAGATTAACTCAGACTAGAATTGTTAATGGAAATCAAGTCCTTGCAAAACAACGACCCAGAGTTGGTAGAGATCAAGGAGAGTTTGAGTAGCAGACTTGATTTCATGGTAGCTGATGATGGCCGATTGTTGTTTCAAGGAAGGACCTGTGTACCTGAGGTAGCAGAAATCAAGAATAAGATTATAGAAGAAGCTCATAGATCCAGATACACTATTCATCCTTGAGGTACTAAGATGTTTAAGGATTTGAAAAGATTCTTTTGGTGGCGGAACATGAAGAAGGAAATTGTAGAATTTGTGAGTAGATGCTTAGTGTGTCAGCAAGTTAAGGCTAAGCATTTTCGCCCTGCAGGGAAACTGAAACCACTTGATATACCCCAACGGATGTGGGAGAGTATTGACATGGATTTTATTATAGGTCTACCCAGAACTCGTAGTGGATTTGATGCAATATGGGTTATCGTTGACGATTAATGAAGTCTGCACATTTCTTATCCATTAAGTGTAAGTGGATAGTAGATGTCTTGGCGGCTTTATATATGAAGGAAGTGGTAATACTCCATGGAATTCCAGTCAGCATTGTGTCTGATAGAGATCCTAGATTCACCTCGCATTTTTGGATGTTTAAAGAACTGTAAGAATCTTTGGGAACCCGTCTGAATTTCAGTACTACTTTTCATCCACAAATAGACGGAGAGACTGAAAGAACCAACAAATAGTGGAGGATATGCTTAGAGCCTACATGATTGACTTTGGAGGTGGTTGGAGTGACCACTTGGCTTTGATTGAATTCGCCTACAATAACAGTTATCAGTCTAGCATTCAGATGGCTCCATTTGAAGCTTTGTATGGAAGAAGCTGTCGATCCCCATTATGTTGGGATGAGGTAGGAGAAAAGTAATGGCTGGGACCAGATCTCATTTCTGAGTTGTCCAAGAATATCTGTATTATCAGAGATTGATTGCAAGTAGCACAATCAAGACAAAAGAGTTATGCTGACAACAGACGGCGAGCCTTGGAATTTCAAGTTGGTGAACATGTGTTTTTGAGGGTTTCTCCCAAGAGAGGGATTCGCAGGTTTGGTATTCAAGGCAAGTTAAGTCCAAGATATATTGGTCCATTCAAAATTCTGGCAAGAGTAGAGGAGGTTACTTACCGTTTAGTACTACCACCTCAGTTATCAGGAGTACACAATGTCTTCCATGTGTCGATGCTGCGAAAATATGTGTATGACCCCACTCATGTTATTCAGCATGTGGATTTGGAACTGAAGGAAGATTTGACTTATGAAGAAAGACCTATCAAGGTTTTGGATCGAAAGCAATAGCAACTCAGAAATCGTGCAATTCCCAAGGTTAAAGTGCAGTGGAGTCGGCGTGGAACCGAAGAGGCTACTTGGGAGTCAGAAGATACCATGTGGAAGCAGTACACCGACTTATTCTAGGTGAGTTATCTCGCTCCCCATTCTATTAAGTGCAGTGAATTTGTAGGACCAAATTCTTTTAAGTGGGGGAGGGTGTAGCACCCCGATTTATTACAGAATAAAAATTTCGAGAAAATTAATAAGAAATTCCTTAAGAAATAAGATAAGTCAAAATTTGACTATTTTATAAAAATCTGGAAAAATTATAATCTCATAGTGGATCAAGCGTTTAGAAAAATTATCTTCTATGACCAGCCCAACTAAAATTTGTAACCAAGTCGAATTAACAGATTAAGGCCCAAAACCACACTTAGCCTAATCAGACCTTAAAACGTGAAATTCGAGCCCAATACCCAACAGTTTAAGATAAACCCGGATGCAAATGAAAGGCTAGGATTAACGCCTCATTTCCCCTCTGCTTAATCTTCGAAACCCTAACCCTAGGAGGAGTATTTGGCGGCGGAGTAGTGGATTGACTCGGTCTTGCACGAATCTCGCATGTCCGTGACGCTAGGACTCTATCTTCGCGACTAGGACTCCCCAGACCTAATTGAACCTATAAAAATGACCCTTAGCAACCCTAGAATCATTTAGTTGCTGTGGCGGCCGGAGAAGAGATCGATCGAGGGAGAATTCCGGCATTTACCGGCGGTGTGTTCTTAGCGTGGCGACAGCCCTCTTCTCCCTTCATCCTTCGATTAAGGTAGGTGATAGCAACCCAAACCCTAACTATTATATATCAATAGAAGCGTTGTTCTGCCTTCTTTCCATTGATCTAGAAAGCCCCAAAATTCATCTAGTACCCTGCTAGGATTCTGTGTTTTAGAGGAAGCATGCTAGAACTAGGGTTAACTATGTTCCATCTCAATTGAAGTAGCGATTACGGGCACTAAACATTAAATTGATTATGCCATCTTATATAACTTTTTATGCTCGTTCTTTTGACTATAAAAGCCATAATTTTCATGTGTTATATTGTGTGAATTTAACTTTTGTTCACAACCCTAGCCAACCCCGCCGGTGACGGGCAAGGCAAAGGGGTGGTGGATTGATATGATTTGCGCGGCTGCACGATAGACCACCCATGTAGGGCAGGCGGCTAGTTCCTGACCGTCCATATCATTTACTTTTGATCGATTTCATAGTTTGCGCGGCATAATCCTAACCACCTTGTCATTAAGCGGCCAGCCTAAGACCGTTCTCTGACCCCAGCGGCATACTACGGACCGCTCAACCCTAGCAGGCCTTCAGACCTGAAAAGGGGTGGACGGCCTGTCGTGCGACCGCCGAGGACCGTAAGCGGCTCTGACTGGACCACCCAATTAAACATAACTGCTTGTTTACCCTTTTAGTATGATTTAACTTAGTAGATTTATGGCTAATGATAGGTTAACAACCCATAAGAAAAAGGAACATTTATGAGAACAGATTTCATAATGTTTGACTATTCTTTCATCATGGCCTTGAATATATTTCAATATGTTAATTCAAACATGATTTCATGCTATTAGGATTATTTGACAGTTGTTCTACTCCGGTAGGATTGACTGACCGCTATACTGGTTTCCGTTGATTGATAGCCTCATTTCCTTGTAATGTTTGGGACTCTCCGCCAGATATTCCTTCCGTCGGACTAGGACCTTCATTACGGGACCTCCGTAAGCCCCCACGAGCATGGGATTCACACTAGGATGTCGGGCATGTTGTACCACCAGGACCTGAACATGTTTACGTGATCGAATCGCTTGGATTATCGTGTTGTGGGTCACGGCTCAACTTGGACCACCTGAGGTTTACGCGGTCCGAAAGGGACCCTTTGTCTCAGTGGGTGGCCCATTAAGAACCGTGCAACCCTGGCCAGGTGCCACTTTTATTGGTCGATTTGCCTTGTTCTATCTTCGACCAAATCATGTTTGGATCGACCCATAAAGCCCTAGGCTGACCAGTGGAGAGTGGGCTGGACCGTGGTTCAGCTCTGCCCCACTTATGGCAGCCCGGAGCCCATTTGGGTCGAATTCCATCTTATTAAGTTAAGTTCTGTGGAACGGACTGACTAGAACCGTCCATGTTATAGAACGGATCTTAATGGACCATTCATCTCCTGAACGGCCCTATAAGGCCCGTTTACCTTGTTCTTGGGCTTCCAGTACTTCTAGATTCGAGCGGCCCATTTTTGACCGTTCTATATCCAGAGCGGCCCCATATGGACCGTTTATCCTTGACTTCGGTGAGGCTGATCCTCAGCCCATTTCTATCTTGAACGGTCCAAAGCAGACCATGTATTGTTTGAACAGCCCATGTTAGACCGCTTATCATCCAGAAGTTTTTTTTTCCGCGAATATTCATGTTGAATCTAAGGACCTGATTGGTTCTTGATAACTTGAATTTTCTGGTCAAAGTATCTCATTAACTTGCCCTTGGAATTCTCCGAGGTAAGTCATACCTTGACATTATTGGCCATTTAATTTGATTAATGTCTAGACATAACTTGGGATCTTGGATCTAACAAATCAATGCCAACGCATCACAAGGGCCCGGTCTGGTCCTGGGAGGGGCGCCCGAAAAGTACTTGTGCCCCGGGGAGTTTAAATGACATGGTGAGGCATTGCACCGAGTGCATGACTAGCATGATGTCTACGACAATAATCTAGTACTTGAGTTTTTCTTGACTTGGTTAGTTCTTGCTTGTTGGCCAATCTCCAGTTATATCCCGATCTTGCCTTCTTTCTAGTATATTACTTTGTCATATCGTCATTTCTTTTCATTCTTTACTTTTCGTGCATATAAATACAATTAATTGGTTAATTGCTTAAATTTGCCTGTTACCATCTACTGAGCGTTCGCTCACCCAGTTGTTCCCCCTTTTTAGGTAGCTTAGGTGAGGATTTACAGACTGATGGGGACGGGCAAGGGTGATGGCATTGGAGCGAACCAGTCAGAAGCGTAGAGCCAGTCATAGTTTTGTGTCTATTTATGCTTTTAGAGAAAGTGTCGTGGAAGGAGTTGTAATTTGAATTCAGCAATTGAATTAATGTTAAGTGGATGTTGTCAAATGGTCGTTTTAGGGAGTTTATGTGATTAGAATAAGGATTATTTATATGTTATCTAATGAATGGAGTTGTTTTCTGTTTATGGTGTGATGTTGATCTCTTAGTTTTAGCACATCATGTCTGTAAATCAACATATTATTATTTATTGTTTCTACTGCCAGTCCTGATATTCCACATCGGGGTGTGACAATTAGATGGTATCAGAGCCTAGGTTTCAAATATTCCTAGGTTTTTTAAGTTCTAGGATTCTAAGTGGCGTCACAGAACCCATAACCTTGTTGTAAGTCTAAGAATCCAACCTAGTGAGAAGTGGGTAGAGACTTGGGTTGAGTTAATAGTCTAATTCTAAACTATTCCTCCTAAATGATCCTAAAATAATTTCTTTTACGTGTAGGACGTCCTAATGGCGGCCGAACGTGCGCAATGGCGAGATATGCAGCGAACAGTTCAAGGACTTACTCGGGCCTTACAGCAAGTGGCCTAAGGAGAAGCGGCGAACCATGCAGCTGGCGATCTTCACCAGAATTTTCGTGGGATGAATCCCCCACATTTTGCAGGCTCGACCGACCCTGATGAAGCCGAGCACTAGCTAAAGGAGATGGAGAGGATCTTCGAAGTGATGCAGTGCAGCGACCAGGAGCGTGTCCTTTTAACGACCTTCCAGCTGGAGGGTGATGTAAGAACATGGTCGGATGCAGTAAAGGCTACCCTTGGAGATAGACAAGTTTCATGGAAGGAGTTCGAGGAACTCTTCAATGGCAAATATTTTTCCGATAGAGTACAAGAGAAAAAAGCCGCCGAGTTTGCAGCGTTGAAGTAGCGAAATCTATTTGTGGCTGAATACGAAGGTCAGTTCTCTCGATTGTCTCGTTACGCCACTCACTTGATATCTACGGAGAAGATGAAGGCCAAGCGTTTTCTCAACGGGCTAAAGTTATATTATATTAATCAATTGGCGCCAATGGAAATTCAGACGTCTGCGGAAATGGTAAGAAAAGCTCAAGTCTTGGAAGATACTTTGGAAATGACGGAGAGAATCTGTGGGAAGAATGTTAAGAAGGAACAACCTACTGGATCCGGGAACCCTTAACCCGACAATGGCAAGAAGAGGCCCAATGGAGGGTCTGGTTCATGGAAGGGCAAGGTCCCGAAGAATGAAGACAAGAAGTCTGGCCCGATCGTGCCGTTTAAGGGCATGTGTAAGTTTTGTGACCGTCCAGATCACATGATGGAAGAGTGCTGGCGCAAGTTGGGAACTTGTTTGCGTTGCGGTAGCAGGGACCATCGTATTCCTGAGTGTCCCCTTTTGTCTGATCAAGCTACCCCGACTAAGCCGGAAGGAAATAAGAAGCAGTAGGGTACGCTCCAAGCCCTACAAGAAGATGATGCAGGAACCACCGAGGAGGGTGGACTCGTTGAAGGTACTCTTGATATTCATGATAAGCCAGCATTCGTTCTCTTTGATATAGGTGCCACTCATTCTTTTGTTTCTCAGAAATTTGCTAAGTCTTTTGCTGTGAAGCCGATCTTGATGAATTCCCCGTTAGAGATTTCAACCCCTATTGGTTCTAGTTCGGTAATTAAGTATTTCTATCATTCTAGTAAAGTTATGATTAATGAACAGAACTTGCCAGCTGATTTAGTTTGTATGGATATGAAAGATTATGATGTAATTTTAGGAGCGGACTGGTTGGATAAGTATGAGGCCAATGTTCATTGCAGTTCTAGTTCTGTGTCTTTTTCTGGACACCCTGGACTCTCTTTTATATGGGTTAGGCACCATAAGTCTGTGCCACTTATTTCGGCCTTTCGAGCTGATAAGTTGATGAGGAGAGGATGTCAGGCTTTTCTAGCCATTGTTGATGTGACCCCTGAGAAGAAGGTTGAGATTAACGATATCCCTATCATTCAAGATTTTCCGGATGTCTTTCCTGAGGATTTGTCGGGACTTCCGCCTGAGAGAGAGGTTATCTTTTCTATTGATTTAGTTCCTAGCGCGACCCCTGTTTCCAAAGCTCCTTATCATATGTCTCCCGCGGAGCTGAGGGAATTGAAGCAACAGCTAATGGAATTACTTGAGAAGGGGTTCATTCGTCCAAGTACATCCCCGTGGGGAGCCCCAGTATTGTTCGTCTAGAAGAAAGATGGTTCGATGAGGTTGTGTATCGATTATCAGCAATTGAACCAGCTGACTATCAAGAACAAATACCCATTGTCAAGAATTGACGAATTATTTGATCAGATAGCAGGTGCTCAGTATTTTTCTAAGATTGATCTCCGATCAGGGTACCATTAGTTGCGAATCAAGGATAAGGATATCTATGAAACGGCATTTCGTAGCAGGTATGGGCATTTTGAATTTGTGGTTATGCCTTTTGGACTAACGAATGCACCTGCAGCTTTCATGCAGTTGATGAACAATGTGTTTCGGCCCTATCTTGATCAATGGGTCATGGTGTTTATTGATGACATCTTGATTTATTCCAAGAGTGAGGAGGAGCATGTTGAACATTTGAGAATGGCGTTGCAAATATTGAGGGACCATTAGCTATACGCCAAGCTTAGTAAGTGTGAATTTTGGCTGCAAGAGGCGTCTTTTCTAGGGCATATTATTACCAAGGAAGGTATTTCTGTTGACCCTTCGAAGGTAGAGACAGTGAAGATTTGGGATAGGCCTTCTAATGTAACAGAAGTTAAAAGTTTCCTAGGCCTAGCAGGTTTTTACCGGAGGTTTATTAAGGCTTTCTCCAAGATTGCGGTACCTTTGACAAGATTAACCCGCAAAGAGAACAAGTTTGATTGGTCAAAGGATTGCGAGAGAAGCTTTCAGACTTTGAAGGAATGTCTAACTACTGCCCCTATGTTGGCTTTACCATCAGGAGAAGGGGGTTTTGTGATATATACTGATGCTTCAGGCATTGGTCTTGGTTGTGTGCTGATGCAGCATGGGAAAGTGATAGCCTATTCTTCTAGGCAGTTGAGAAAGCATGAAGAGAACTATCTTGTTCATGATTTGGAACTTGCAGCGGTGGTGTTTGCCTTGAAGATATGGAGGCACTACTTGTGTGGAGAGTCATTTACAGTGTTCTCAGATCATAAGAGTCTGAAGTATTTATTTTTCCAGAAGGAACTCAATATGAGGCAGAGGAGATTGCTTGAATATTTAAAGGACTTTGATTTCTCTATAGAGTATCATCCTGGAAAAGGGAATGTAGTAGCAGATGCCTTGAGTCGCAAGCCAATAGCTAAATTGTCGCATCTTATGTTGCAAGAATGGAGGCTGTTAGAGCAGTTAGCTAGTTTGGATCTTAATGTTGACAAGGATCGGGTTACGATCGCTCAGATTCAACTCAGACCAGAATTGTTAATGGAAATCAAGTCCTTGCAAAACAGTGACCCAGAGTTGGTAGAGATCAAGGAGAGTTTGAGTAGCAAACCTATTTTTTTGAAATTGTTTTAGTTTCTGATACCATGTCTCCTCTACCGTTCCAAGGGTGGCTCCGACGAGCTGCTTGATCGCGCCAGTATGATTGGCGAGGGGGGCGCCCCCCCCGCCTCCGGCATCGGATGGGGCACTGTTGGAGACTGTTCCTTGGTGGTGAATCCAATAGTAAGGAAGACTTATGCGCAAAGCCTATTGCAGAATCACCAGAGAGACAAGTGTACGATTCCGGTGAAGGATCCAGGGTTCACGGATTATGAGGAACCAGCAGTTTACTTCACCAAAGCCGACATCCAAGCTTCCTTGAAGGATCTTTCATTTGCTATCATAGCGAAATGCTCGTATGGTAGACCGGCTTTTCCAGAGATCAAATCCTGCCTGGCGCAGAGATTGGCTCTGTCCATGGACTTCATTATCAGCAGGTTAAATCAGAGGTATCATTCGTTTGGGATGTGAAGAAGATTTTCTAAAGCTTTTGATGCAGAAGAATCTCTATATTAAGGGATATTTGTTTAGATTTTTTAGATGGACTCCAAATTTTGACTATGTTGTCGACCCTGCTTCCGCTCCGGTTTGGCTGGGTTTCCCAGCGCTTCCTGTCAATCTTTACCATGAAGATTGTATGAAGTCGATTGCTGGCAACTTCGGGACAATGCTGTGAATTCACGATAAAACTTTGGTGATGACTGACACTGCTGAAGCTTTGGCTTGCGTTGAATTGGATCTTTTTGCTCCGCGTAAAGAAAGGATATGGATTGATCTGGATGGAGCAGGTTTCTGGTAGATGGTTAATTATTACAGAGTTCCACAACTTTGTGGTGTATGTCACAAACTTGGTCATCGTGATGCCGAATGTAAAAGGAAATTGAGAAACCCTGGTAAGCCTCAGCCGCGAGCTAGGCCAGAACAACTACCAGTTAAGTAGATATTCATGCCTAGGCAATCGTGCACAAGAGATGTTCGACAGGATGTCTCAACGTTAAATAGATTTCAAGTATTACAGGAGATGGCAATGTCTGATTGTAGCAGATTGGAGACATCTAAAAATGGTATAAACTTACCTGAAGAAACATTAATGAATGAGTCTGAAGGTGGTAAAGTATCAGCAAACCTTGATGGGGAGGAACTGGAATTTCAGAATAAAGTTTGTACTTCTCATATTTCCACTTCTCAACAGCAGGTAGAGCTTCCTTCAATTCCAATAGGTGTCAGCCAATTGAAGGATAAAGTTAAGGTAAACGACCAGGGTCAGTCAAATGTAAGCAGCTTCAATATGGTGATATCTGGCAAAGAGGCTATAATAATTGATGATGGAAATAGTTTGGTGGTTCCATCTATGCAATCTAGGGGTATTGACATACTAGCTCCGGATACTGGCGTTATTGAGGTAAATTTGCAAATGGAGGAAAATATTGAGGCCATTAATTTGGCTAAAGTCAAAAAAGCTATATCTTCTTTTAAGATTAACACTAGTGACCTGTCGGTGGCTGATCAATCATAGGCCAAAAATATATTCATGCAGGAGTATACTTTGGTTAATGAACATGAGTCCTTGATCGATCATGGTGCTGGAATGAAAATAGTAGGTATCAACATAAAACAACCTATGACAAGAGCCAAAGCTAAGAATTTAGTAGGTTGACAACAACCTCTTTCTTTGTCTCAATGATTAGCCCCACAATGATTTGGAATATCAGAGGTATTGGGAATGCAAAATCTTTGAGAATCCTTAAACAACATTTAAGGTGCAACAACATACAGATGGCATGTATTATTGAGCCTAAGACTACTGTGGATAGGCTGGAGCAGATAAAATCAAAACTGATGTTTGATCATGCTTGTGTGAATCAAGAGAATAATTCTAAAATCTGGTTATTTTGACAGAATTCTATTAATATCTCAGTTGTCCAGTGCAACCCTCAGTTTATTACTGTCCAAGTTAAGATTGGTGGAGGTACTGAGTACATGGCTTCCTTTGTTTATGCTTCCTATAATGTGGCGGTTAGGAGAGAGCTTTTTGCAGATCTAGAGCTGTTCGGAAGGTCGGTTAACCAGCCTTGGTTTGTGGGAGGGGACTTTAATGCCATTTTATCCCCTGATGAGAAGAAAGGAGGTACAATGGGTTTTGTTAATTCAATGATTGATTTCCAAGGATTTGTAGTTGTGGCCAGGCTTATGGATGCTGGGTATTCTGGCAATCCATTTACCTGGTCTAATAATCAAGCTGGGAATAGAAATATCAAAGCCAGGCTGGATAGGATTCTTTTCAATGACTGCTGGGTTGAACAATTTCCTGTGGTTGCTGTTAAACATTTGCTGAGAGAACCATCTGATCACTCACCGTTGCTGTACTGTCCTCAATTCAAAGGTGGGCCTAGCAGATTTGTCTTTCAACATATGTGGTTAGAGGATGATAATTTTATCCCCATGGTGCAGACTACTTGGACTTCTATTCCTACTATTCATCATAATGCCTTTTACAATCTTCAAAACAAACTCAAGGCTCTCAAACCTGTCATTAAACAATGGAACAAAGACAGGTTTGGCAATATTTTTGATAGAAAATGCAGAGCCGAGGAGGAATGCTTATTGGCTGAGTCTATATTTGATGGTGATCCTAATGAAGGCAACAGAGTTGCGTTGCAGGTCGCCCAAGCTGAATTAAGGAGATGCTTGCATCTTGAAGAAATTTTCTGGGGGAAAAAGGCTAGAATTAACTGGATGAAGATGGGAGATCGTAATAGCAACTTTTATCATATGTATGTCACTTAAAGAAGAACTAGGATGGCCATCCACAGAATCAAGTTAGACAATAGGGAATGGTGTGAGGATGAAGATGTGATTAAGGTCAAGGCTGTTGAATTTTTCCAGCAACAATTTACCTCATCGGAGCATGCTATAAAGCCTGCTGTATTAGATCATATCCCCTCTCTGGTCACTGTTGAGGAAAATGAGGCTCTAACCATTGTACCTGATGAAGAAGAAATTAAAAAAGCTGTTCACTGCCTGGGGTCTGATAGTGCCCCAGGTCTTGATGGTTATACTGGTATGTTCTTTATTTCATGTTGGGAATTTATATCAGCTGATGTGATTAGGGCTGTGCAAGGCTTCTTCAGAGGTATGCCTCTACCAAAAGGTACCACTTCTTCATGTATCGCTATGATTCCGAAAGTGACATCACCTACTTCTTTTGCTGAGATGCGGCTAATTAGCCTTTGCAACTTCACCTATAAAATTATTTCTAGAATCATCAGCAACAGGATGGTGAACATTTTACCTAATATCATATCTGAAAATCAAGGGGCCTTTGTTCAAGGGAGACATATTGTGGACACAATCTCTTTAGCCTCAGAGTTGATGAAGGAGCTAGGGAGGAAGGTAAGGGGTCATAATATTATCCTCAAACTCGACATGGCCAAGGCTTATGACAGATTGGAATGGGATTTTCTGCTTGCTGTAATGAGGAAATTTGGGTTCTCGAACAGATTTTGCTCTCTTATCTCTATGATGCTTTGTAACTGTTGGTTCTCTGTCTTAGTTAATGGTTCACCGACAGGTTATTTTAAATCAACCAGAGGGGTTAGACAGGGAGACCCTCTGGCTTCGGCCCTTTTCATTATTGCAGAAGAGGCTCTCAGTAGGGGTATTACTAGGCTGTTTCTTGATGGTGAAATTCAACCATTTCATGTACCCCGTGGCTGTCCACATGTATCCCATTTACTTTATGCTGATGATACATTAATCTTCAGCAACGGCAAGGCAAGGAACCTTAGAAGGCTGTTGGATTTCATCAATGACTATGAGATGTCATCAGGACAGAAGGTGAACAAAGCTAAAAGCAGTTTTGTGGTCTCTCAGAAAGTTTCTCATGCAGTCATTAGTAGGATTGCTGACTGCACGGGTTTTCAGCATAAAAATGGTATCCATCGTATCTTGGTGTTCCTCTTTTTGAAGGCAGTAAGAGAATATCATACTATAAATATCTGCTGGAGAAAATTTGCAACATAATAAATAGTTGGCAGTCTAAATACCTTTCTCAGGTAGGCCGGAGATGCCTTATCATTTCTGTATTACAATCCATCCCAATTTATACTGCTAGTGCTTCCTGCATTCCAGCTACTATTATCAGCATGATCAACAAGCTATGTGCTAACTTTTTCTGGGCTGGTAAAGATGGAACTAGGCATCATTGGGTGGCATGGTCCAGCATCACCAATCCCTTTGAGGAAGGTGGCCTTGGAATCAAAAGCTTGCGTCACATTCAAATTTTGATGGTCGCTAAGCAAATTTGGACAATTCTCCATGGTTCCTCTCTCTGGTCACAGTATGCCAATTCAAGATATATTAAGGAGCATCTTAGTTCTATTCAGGACCCCTTTCCAAGTGGTGTCCGGAGGGACATATTCAGGCAAGCCAGGAACCTGGTTTTATCCAAAACCTGGTGGATTCCTATGAATGGTAAAACTATGAATGTTTTGAAAGACAATTGGTGTGGTGTAATTTTGGCACCCAACAACTGCCCCATTAATGTTACGCTTGATGAAGCCCTGGCTAATCCTAATCACCAGGTATGGTCCTATATTCCTCCTAATGTGGCTCAATATATGGGTAATCTGCAGTTACAACAGATGCCAGATATTTGTGCTTGGGATGCCAACAATGAAGGTGATTTTACCAGTAAAACTGCATATAACTCAGTGAGATCTCAAGGGAATAAAAGACCTCCATTAAAGAGGATTTGGGGAGAGCATTTCCCTCCTAGGGCCTCCATATTCTGTTGGCGGACATTAAACTGAGCAGTGCCGGTGGAAAGTATTATTGTAAAGGTGGGAATATGCTTACCTTCCAAGTGTGTTTGCTACAAGGATAATAACCAAGAGGAGACTTTGAATCACTTACTTATAGAGAGTCAAATAGCCAGGCCATTGTGGAATTTTTTCAGGCTACTTTTTGATTCTAGATGCAGATCTAACAGCTCTGTTACGGGTTTTTGTTGGGATATACTATGTTCAGCTGACTGCAAGTCTCCATTTGGTTTTACTGCCACCCTTGTCATGTTGCTCATTCTTTGGGAGACTTGGAAAGCCCGTTGCAGTATTAAATTTGAAGACAAAAGGCTCCCAATCAGAGTTATACAGCATCAAATCTGTAGGCAGACTAAGTATTCTTTGCAACAAGTGATCTTCAGCAAGGCTCTCTCAGATAGTGAGAGACTCATTCTAGATCAGTATAAATTCACTTTCAGGTTGAATGTGAAACCCCCAAAGTTAATTAAATGGTCATGTCCTAGTCATGGTTATGCTTTGAATGTTGATGGGGCTGCAAAAGGAAACCCTGGGCAGGCAGGTGGAGGTGGTTGCATCAGAGGAAGTCATGGTGAATTTGTCTTTGGATTCTCTTATTATTATGGTGTGGTTACCAATATGGTGGCAGAGGCGAGAGCCTTACTTGATGGGCTGAGAATCCTGGTTAAATGTGGCCTCCCAATTGCTGTGATATATTCTGACTCCAAAGTTTTAGTTACTTTGTTACAGTCGAACAAAAAACCACCTTGGAGGATACGAAAATGGTGGGATGAGATTAGGCATACCATCACTAATAATAACTGGTCTCTTTAGCATATATATAGAGATGGGAACTCTGTTGCTGATGCTTTGGCATCCCAAGCGTGCTCTACCCGGATTAACAAGGACTATAGAAGTTGGCATGACCTCCCTCGTAGAGTGCGTGGTCTTGCTACTGTAGATGTTGCTGGCCTTCCTAGCTGGAGGGGGTAAAATGATGTGCTGATGTGCTAGTATATTTTTGTAATATATTGGTTTTATATGAAGCTCCAACAGTTACTTGTCTTCGGTAGTGAACGGACTTCACAATGTACAAACTTCACAATGTACAGACTTCATAATGTACAGACTTTGAATGTACCGACTTCAGCAGCGAAAGGGCGTGCAGTGCATGGACTTCACAATGTACAGACTTCACAAAGTTCAAACTTCACAGTGCATGGACTTCACAATGTACAGACTTCACAAAGCCCAGACATTGAATGCACCGACTTCAGTAGTAATAGGGCGTGCAGTGCATGGATTCACAATGTATAGACTTCACAATGTACAGACTTCACAATGTACAGACTTTGAATGTACCGACTTCAGCAGCGAAAGGGCATGCAGTGCATGGACTTCACAATGTACAGACTTCACAAAGCTCAGACTTAGAATGCATCGACTTCAGCAGCGAAAGGGCATGCAGTGCATGGACTTCACAATGTATAGACTTCACAAAGCCCAGATATTGAATGCACCAACTTTAGCAGCAATAGGGCGTGTAGTGCATGGACCTCCCTCACAATGTACAGACTTCACAAAGCTCAGACTTTGAATGCACCGACTTCAACAGCGAATGGGCATGCAATGCATGGACTTCACAATGTACAGACATTGAATGCGCCGGTCTCTAGAGGACTGTACAGTTTTCTTTACATTTTATATCTCCTTGTATTTTTAGAGGCTTGGCCTCTTATGATTTTGTTCATATTTGGAAAATCAATAAAATAAAGCATCAAGTGGTGATTTGGTGGAGTGAGAACATTCCCTTCCTCTAGAATGGGGGTGCACTCTCCCTTCTTCATGCTTGATGACTTGGCTTTATATAAAAAAAAAAGAGTAGCAGACCTGATTTCATGGTAGCTGATGATGGCCGATTGTTGTTTCAAGGAAGGACCTGTGTACCTGAGGTAGCAGAAATCAAGAATAAGATTCTCGAAGAAGCTCATAGATCCAAATACACTATTCCTCCTAGAGGTACTAAGATGTTTAAGGATTTGAAAAGATCCTTTTGGTGGACGAACATGAAGACGAAAATTGCAGATTTTGTGAGTATATGCTTGGTGTGTCAGCAAGTCAAGGCTGAGCATTTCCGCTCTGCAGGGAAACTGAAACCACTTGATATACCCCAATGAAAGTGGGAGAGTATTGGCATAGATTTTATTATGAGTCTACCCAGAACTCTCAATGGATTTGATGCAATATGGGTTATCGTTGACCGATTGACGAAGTCTGCTCATTTCTTGTCCATTAAGTCAAAGTGGATAGTAGATGTCTTGGCGGCTTTATATATGACGGAAGTGGTAAGACTCCATGGAATTCCAGTCAGCATTATGTCTGATAGAGACCCCAGATTCACCTCGCATTTTTGGATAAGACTACAAGAATCTTTGGGAACCCGTCTGAATTTCAGTACTGCTTTTCATCCACAAACAGACGGACAGACTGAAAGAACCAACTAGATAGTGGAGGATATGCTTAGAGCCTGCATGATTGACTTTGGAGGTGGTTGGAGTGACCACTTGGCTTTGATTGAATTCGCCTACAATAACAGTTATCAGTCTAACATTCAGATGGCTCCATTTGAAGCATTGTATGGAAGAAGTTGTCGATCCCCATTATGTTGGGATGAGGTAGGAGAAAAGTAATGGCTGGGATCGGATCTCATTTCTGAATCGTCCAAGAATATCCGTATTATCATAGATCGATTGCAAGTAGCACAATCAAGACAAAAGAGTTATGCTGACAACAGAAGGAGAGCCTTGGAATTTTAGGTTGGTGAACATGTGTTTTTAAAGGTTTCTCCCATGAGAGAGATTCGCAGGTTTGGTATTCAAGGCAAGTTAAGTCCAAGATATGTTGGTCCATTCGAAATTCTGGAAAGAGTAGGGGAGGTTGCTTACCGTTTAGCACTACCACCTCAGTTATCAGGAGTACACAATGTCTTCCATGTGTCAATGCTACAAAAATATGTGTATGACCCCACTCATGTTATTCAGCATGTGGATTTGGAACTGAAGGAAGATTTGAATTATGAAGAAAGACCTATCAAGATTTTGGATCGAAAGCAGCAGCAACTCAAAAATCGTGCAATTCCCATGGTTAAAGTGTAGTGGAGTCGGCGTGGAACCGAAGAGGCTACTTGGGAGTCAGAAGATACCATGCGGAAGCTGTACCCCGACTTATTCTAGGTGAGTTATCTCGCTCCCCATTCTATTAAGTGCAGTGAATTTAGAGGACCAAATTCTTTTAAGTGGGGGAGGGTGTAGCACCCCGATTTATTAAAGAATAAAAATTTTGAGAAAATTAATAAGAAATTCCTTAAGAAATAAGATAAGTCAAAATTTGACTATTTTATAAAAATTTGGAAAAATTATAATCTCGTAGTGGATTAAGCGTTTAGAAAAATTGTCTTCTATGACCAGCCTAAATAAAATTTGTAACTAAGTCGAATTAACAGATTAAGGCCCAAAACCACACTTAGCCTAATCGGACCTAAAAACGTGAAATTCGAGCCCAATACCCGACCGTTTAAGCTAAACCCGGATGCAAATGAAAGGCTAGGATTAACTCTTCGTTTCCCCTCTGGTTAATCTTTTAAACCCTAACCCTCGGAGGAGTATTTGGCGGTGGAGTAGTGGATTGACTCGGTCTCGCACGAATCTCGCATGTCCGCGACGCTAGGACTCTATCTTCGCGACTAGGACTCCCCAGACTTAATTGAACCTATAAAAATGACTCTTAGCAACCCTAGAATCATTTAGTTGCTGTGGCGGTCGGAGAGGAGCTCGATCGAGGGAGAATTTCGGTGTTTACCGACGGTGTGTTCTTAGCGCGGTGGCAACCCTCTTCTCCCTTCATCCTTCGATTAAGGTAGGTGATAGCAAGCCAAACCCTAACTATTATATATTAATAGAATCGTTGTTCTACCTTCTTTCCATTGATTAAGAAATCCCCAAAATTCGTCTAGTATCCTGCTAGGATTTCGAGTTTTAGTGGAAACATGCTAGAACTAGGGTTAACTATGTTCCATCTCAATTGAAGTAGGGATTGTGGGCACTAAACATTAAATTGATTATGCCATCTTATATAACTTTTTATGCTCATTCTTTTGACAACAAAAGCCCTAATTTGCATGTGTTATATTGTGTGAATTTAACTTTTGTTCACAACCCTAGCCAACCCCGCCGGTGACGGGCAAGGCAAAGGGGTGGCGGATTGATATGATTTGCGTGGCTACACGATAGACCGCCCATCTAGGGCAGGCGGCTAATTCCTGACATCCATATCTTTTACTGTTGATCGGTTTCGTAGTTTGCGCGGCATAATCCTAACCGCCCTGTCATTAAGTAGCCAGCCCAAGACCGTTCTCTGACCCCAACGGCACACTACGGACCGCTCAACCCTAGCAGGCCTTCGGACCTGAAAAGGGGTGAATGGCCTGTCGTGCGACCGCCGAGGCCCTTAAGCGGCTCTAACTGGACCGCCCAATTAAACATAATTGCTTGTTTACCCTTTTAGTATGATTTAACTTAGTAGATTTATGGCTAATGATAGGTTAACAACCCATAAGAAAAAGGAACATTTGTGAGAACAGATTTCATAATGTTTGACTATTCTTTTATCATGGCCTTGAATTTATTTCAATATGTTAATTCAAACATGATTTCATGCTATTAGGATTGTTTGACAGTCCTTCTACTCCGGTAGGATTGACTGACCACTATACTGGTTTCCGTTGATTGATAGCCTCATTTCCTTGTAATGTTTGGGACTCTCCGCCAGATATTCCTTCCGTCGGACTAGGACCTTCATTACGGGACCTCCGTAAGCCCCCGCGAGCCCGGGATTCCCACTAGGACGCCGGGCAGGTTGTACCACCAAGACCTGAACCTGTGTACGTGATCGAATCACTTGGATTATCGTGTTGTGGGTCACGGCTCAACTTGGACCCCCTGAGGTTTGCGCGGCCCGAAAGGGACCGTCTGTCTCAGTGGGCGGCCCATTAAGAACTGTGCAACCCTGGCCAGGTGCCAATTACATTGGTCGATTAACCTTGTTCTATCTTCGACCAAATCATGTTTGGATCGACCCATAAAGCCCTTGGCTGACCAGTGGAGAGTGGGCTAGACCCTGGTTTAGCTCTGCCCCACTTATGGCAACCCGGAGCCCATTTGGGTAGAATTCTAGCTTATTAAGTTAAGTTCTGTGGAACGGACTGACTAGAACCGTTCATGTTATAGAACGGATCTTAATGGACCGTTCATCTCCTGAACGGCCCTATAAGGCCCATTTACCTTGTTCTTGGGCTTCCGGTACTTCTAGCTTCGAGCGGCCCATTTTTGACCGTTCTATATCCAGAGCGGCCCCATATGGACCGTTTATCCTTGACTTCGGTGAGGCTGATCCTCAGCCCATTTCTATCTTGAACGGTCCAAAGCAGACCGTGTATTGTTTGAACGGCCCATGTTAGATCGCTTATCATCCAGAAGTTTTTTTTTCCGCGAATATTCGTATTGAATCCAAGGACCTGATTGGTTCTTGATAACTTGAATTTTCTGGTCAAAGTATCTCATTAACTTGCGCTTGGAATTCTCCGAGGTAAGTCATACCTTGACATTATTGGCAATTTAATTTGATTAATGTCTAGACATAACTTGGGATCTTGGATCCAACAAATCAATGCCAACGCATCATAAGGGACCGGTCAGGTCCTGGGAGGAGCGCCCAAAAAGTACTTGTGCCCTGGGGAGTTTGAATGACATGTTGAGACATTGCACCGAGTCCATGACTAGCGTGATGTCTACGACAATAATCTAGTACTTGAGTTTTTCTTGACTTGGTTAGTTCTTGCTTGTTGGCCAATCTCCAGTTATATCATGATCTTGCCTTCTTTCTAGTATATTACTTTGTCATATCATCATTTCTTTTCATTCTTTACTTTTCGTGCATATAAATACAATTAATTGGTTAATTACTTAAATTTGCCTATTACCATCTACTGAGCGTTCGCTCACCCAGTTGTTCCCCCTTTTCAGGTAGCTCAGGTGAGGATTTACAGACTGATGGGGACGGGCAAAAGTGATGGCATTGGATCGAACCAGTCAGAAGCGTAGAGCCAGTCATAGTTTTGTGTCTATTTATGCTTTTAGAGAAAGTGTCGTGGAAGGAGTTGTAATTTGAATTCAGCAATTGAATTAATGTTAAGTGGATGTTGTCAAATGGTCGTTTTAGGGAGTTTATGCGATTGGAATCAGGATTATTTAAATGTTATCTAGTGAATGGAGTTGTTTTCTGTTTATGGTGTGATGTTGATCTCTTAATTTTAGCACATCATGTCTGTAAATCAACATATTATTATTTATTGTTTCTACTGCCAGTCCTGATATTCCACGTCGGGGCATGAAGTTAGGTGGTATCAGAGCCTAGGTTTCAAATATTCCTAGGTTTTCTAAGTTCTAGGATTCTAAGTGGCATCGCAGAACCCATAACCTTGTTATAAGTCTAAGAATCCAACCTAGTGAGAAGTGGGTAGAGACTTGGGTTGAGTTAATAGTCTAATTCTAAACTATTCCTCCTAAATGATCCTAAAATAATTTCTTCTACGTGTAGGATGTCCTACTGGCGACCGAACGTGCGCAATGGCGAGATATGCAGCGAACAGTTCAAGGACTTACTCGGGCCTTGTAGCAAGTAGCCCAAGGAGGAGCAGCAAACCATGGAGCTGGCGATCTTCACCGGAATTTTCGGGGGATGAATCCCCCACGTTTTGGAGGCTCGACCGACCCTGATGAAGCCAAGCACTGGCTAAAGGAGATGGAGAGGATCTTCGAAGTGATGCAGTGCAGTGACCAGGAGCGTGTCTTTTTAACGACCTTCCAGCTAGAGCGTGATGCAAGAACATGGTGGGATGCAGTAAAGGCTACCCTTGGAGATAGACAAGTTTCACGGAAGGAGTTCGAGGTCCTCTTCAATGGCAAATATTTTTTCGATAGAGTACAAGAGAAGAAAGCGGCCGAGTTTGCTGCTTTGAACCAGCAGAATCTATCTGTGGCTGAATACGAAGCTCTGTTCTCTCGGTTGTCTCGTTACGCCACTCACTTGATATCTACGAAGAAGATGAAGGCCAAGTGTTTTCTCAACGGGCTAAAGTTACATTATATTAATCAATTGGTGCCAATGGAAATTCAGACGTATGCAGAAATGGTAAGAAAAGCTCAAGTCTTGGAAGATACCTTGGAAAAGACGGAGAGAATCCGTGTGAAGAATGTTAAGAAGGAACAACCTACTGGATCCGGGAACCCTAAACCCGGCAATGGCAAGAAGAGGCCCAATGGTGGGTCTGGTTCGTGGAAGGGCAAGGTCCCGAAGAATGAAGACAAGAAGCCTGGCCCGATCGTGCCGTTTAAGGGCATGTGCAAGTTTTGTGACCGTCCAGGTCACAGGATGGAAGAGTGCTGGTGCAAGTTGGGTGCCTGTTTGCGTTGCGGTAGCAGGGACCATCGTTTTCCTGAGTGTCCCCTTTTGTCTGATCAAGCTACCCCTACTAAGCCGCAAGGAAATAAGAAGCAGCAGGGTCAGCTCCAACCCATACAAGAAGATGATGCAGGAACCACCGAGGAGGGTGGACTCGTTGAAGGTACTCTTACTATTCATGATAAGCCAGCATTCGTTCTCTTTGATACCGGTGCCACTCATTCTTTTGTTTCTCAGAAATTTGCTAAGTCTTTTGCTGTGAAGTCGGTCTTGATGAATTCCCCGTTAGAGATTTCAACCCCTATTGATTCTAGTTCAGCAATTATGTATTTCTATCCTTCTAGTAAAGTTATGATTAATGAAAAGAACTTGCCAACTGATTTAGTTTATATGGATATGAAAGATTATGATGTAATTTTAGGTGCGAACTGGTTGGCTAAGTATGAGGCTAATGTTCATTGCAGTTCTAGTTCTGTGTCTTTTTCTGGACACCCTGGACTCTCTTTTATAGGGGTTAGGCACCATAAGTCTGTGCAACTTATTTCATCCCTTCGAGCTGATAAGTTGATGAGGAGAGGATGTCAGGCTTTTCTAGCCATTGTTTATGTGACCCTTTAGAAGAAGGTTGAGATTAAGGATATCCTTGTCATTCAAGATTTTTCGGATGTCTTTCTTGAGGATTTCCCAGGACTTCCGTTTGAGAGAGAGGTTATGTTTTCTATTGATTTAGTTCCTGGCGCGACCCCTGTTTCCAAAGCTCCTTATCGTATGTCTCCCGCGGAGCTGAGGGAATTGAAGCAATAGCTAATGGAATTACTTGAGAAGGGGTTCATTCGTCCAAGTACATCCCCGTGGGAAGCCCTAGTATTGTTCGTCCGGAAGAAAGACGGTTCGGTGAGGTTGTGTATCGATTATCGGCAATTGAACCAGCTGACTATCAAGAACAAATACCCATTGTCGAGAATTGATGAATTATTTGATCAGATAGCAGGAGCTCAGTATTTTTCTAAGATTGATCTCCGATCAGGATACCATCAGTTACGAATCAAGGATGAGGATATCTATAAAACGGCATTTCGTAGCAGGTATGGGCATTTTGAATTTGTGGTTATGCCTTTTGGACTAACGAATGCACCTGTAGCTTTCATGCAGTTGATGAATAATGTGTTTCGGCCCTATCTTTATCAATGGGTCGTGGTGTTTATTGATGATATCTTGATTTATTCCAAGAGTGAGGAGGGGCATGCTAGACATTTGAGAATGGCGTTGCAAATATTGAGAGACCATCAGCTATATGCCAAGCTTAGTATGTGTGAATTTTGGCTGCAAGAGGTGTCTTTTCTAGGGCATATTATTACCAAGGAAGGTATTTCCGTTGACCCTTCGAAGGTAGAGGCAGTGAAGATTTGGGATAGGCCTTCTAATGTAACATAAGTTAGAAGTTTTCTAGGCCTAGCAGGTTATTACCGGTGGTTTATTAAGGATTTCTCCAAGATTGCGGCACCTTTGACAAGATTAACCCGCAAGGAGAACAAATTTGATTGGTCAAAGGATTGCGAGAGAAGCTTTCAGACCTTGAAGGAATGTCTAACTACTGCCCCTGTGTTGGCTTTACCGTCAGGAGAAGGAGGTTTTATGGTATATACTGATGCTTCAGGCATTGGTCTAGGTTGTGTACTGATGCAGCATGGGAAAGTGATAGCCTATTCTTCTAGGTAGTTAAGAAAGCATGAAGAGAACTATCCTGTTCATGATTTGGAACTTGCAGCGGTGGTGTTTGCCTTGAAGATATGGAGGCACTACTTGTACGGAGAGTCATTTACGGTGTTCTCAGATCATAAGAGTCTGAAGTATTTATTTTTCCAGAAGGAACTCAATATGAGGCAGAGGAGATGGCTTGAATATTTAAAGGACTTTGATTTCTCTATAGAGTATCATCCTGGAAAAGGGAATGTAGTAGCTGATGCCTTGAGTCGCAAGCCAATAGCTAAATTATCGCATCTTATTTTGCAAGAATGGAGGCTGTTAGAGCAGTTAGCTAGTTTGGATCTTAATATTGACAAGGATCGGGTTACGATCGCTTTGGTTCAACTAAGACCAGAATTGTTTATGGAAATCAAGTCCTTGCAAAACAATGACCCAGAGTTGGTAGAGATCAAGGAGAGTTTGAGTAGCAGACCTGATTTCATGGTAGCTGATGATGGCCGATTGTTGTTTCAAGGAAGGACCTGTGTACCTGAGGTAGCAGAAGTCAAGAATAAGATTCTCGAAGAAGCTCACAGATCCAGATACACTATTCATCCTGGAGGTACTAAGATGTTTAAGGATTTGAAAAGATCCTTTTGGTGGCCGAACATGAAGAAGGAAATTGCAGAATTTGTGAGTAGATGCTTGCTGTGTCAGCAAGTCAAGGCTGAGCATTTCCGCCCTGTAGGGAAACCTGTTCTATCCTGACTGTCTGTAATCCGAGTCAGTAAAAAAACCTTGGGAACAGTCATTTTCCTTTCTAATCCATCTATTGGATGGATCTGAAATAATTATATGTTGTAGTCCTTGAAGTCCTCTATCCAACGGTACCAATTTCACCAAGATCCGACACCGGATCTGTGCGCAGAAATTCTTTTTGTGGAGGCGCGCATTTCTGATCCGAGAACAGGCCAGTAAAGCAGTCATCGGATAATTCCAGCAAAAATACGCCGGCATACCTTCGGCGACCGCCGCTCTCGAAGATTGATCGGAAACCCCCCTGTAGCGTACCAACCAACCGCCGCAGCAAGGAGACGGCCGAGCACCGCCATCCCACCAGTCGCACTCGCCTGCTGTCCGCGGGCCCCGCAGCACCGAGCCGGACCAGCAGCCCATCTCCGGCCCGAGAGCATTCCAAATTGATGCCCGTCAATCCAAGCTTGGTGTTCCTGGGTTATTGTTGTCACCCTTTACCTCCCTGCGTGGAGTGGGCCATAAAATCACTGTTGTAATTATTTAATTACTGTGTACCGGGAGTACGAGTCTTGGTCAGGATCGCCTTCCCCACGTTCGGAGCGTAGAGGTATCGTTTCCGCTCCCGTCTTGGCATTTGCTTTACTCGTATATTTTCATATGCCGCTACTAGAGTGATAGGATAACTAGCTCGATATATTAGTTCAATCACCGTTGCGAGAGAGTGAGCGTGACCCGTCCCGTGACTCGATCCGAGCACGCGGAAATGCCGATACCCGAGACTCATTGCTGGTTTCTCAACCGCGCACATCCGAACGTTTCCCTCGCATAGGGACGTCTGCGAGCTAGAGTCCCTTGTTGTCTTGAGTCGCGTCCCGCATCACACTGCCTTTGTTCGGCTGAGGATACCTCGGCCAAAGATGGCATTATAGGCCGACATCCCCTTGATCACTATGAAGTCAACCATAACCGTGACGGTCTTGGGGGTGCCAATGGTGACCGGCAGGCTTAGGGCTCCCTCAGGATAGGTTGCCTGGCCATTGAACCCGTAGAGGGGGGTTCGAATTGGGCAGAGCTTGGATGGGTTTTCACCCATCTTAAGGAAACATTCGTACGAGAGTATATCAGGGGCGCTACCATTGTCAACTAATATCCTATCTACGTTACAATGGTTTATAGTAGTCGATACTACAAGAGCGTCGTCATGCGGGATAGATAACCCTTCTAGGTCTTGGTCAGAGAATACTAGGGCCTACTGCTCGCTCGCCGGCGGGGCTTTGGGGGGCTCGGCGGCCCTGCTCGCCCATTCAGCGTGACACTTCCTTCCTCGGCTACTATCTCCTCCTGATGCCGTGCCGCCAGAAATAACATTAATATAGACTCCGCGGGGGCGATTGTCAATTTCTTCTGGGACGCCACAATCCTCCTTCTGGCGCTCGGACACGTATTGAGATAAGTGCCCTGGCAGACGAGACGCTCAATCTCATCCTTGAGCTAGTAACAGTCTCCCGTGTGATGCCCGTGGTCGTTGTGAAACTGACAATGCTTGTGACGGTTGCGGCGGTTGGCCTTCATAGGCTCCGGTTGGCGGAGGAGGGCGAGCCCTTGATATCTTCGTATATCTCATAGATGGGGTGGATAGAGGAGTGTACCGCTCGTATTTCCGAGGGGGCTCCCTGTGGTCTCCGTCTTGATTCCGCCTTTTCCCCTGGCACGAGCCTTGCTCAGATGGTCGCTTCCTATCCCCTTCTCGACCCGAGCCTATCGTGCCGCGGAAAGGCCTGAGGACTTACTCGCACTCTGCGTGACGCAGGGCCAGGGTCACCAGATTAGCGAGAGAGGTGGGGGGATGAAGGACTAGTTCTCGCCGGAGATTCTCATCGCCGGTGCCCCCAGTTAATGCGGTGATGGCTGAGGTGACATCTAGGTGAGGGATACGTAGGGCTTACGATTTAAATCAGTTGATATAACCCCGAAGATTTTCCCCATGTGCCTGCTTTAGCGCCAACAACCCCGCTACTGACCTTGGAGGGCCGCTGCCAGCGAAGCTTTCCTTGAATACTCGCCCGAACTGTCTGAAGTTATGAATACTGTCGAGGGCGAGTGCTCGGAACCAAGCTTGAGCGCCCTGGACCAAGGTAGTCACGAACACTCGGCACTTGACAGCGTCAGAGGTCCCGTGCAAGGTCATCAGGGCATCGAAGTTGTCGTAGTGATCAGCCGGGTCTCCCTAGCTGTCATAAGACTTGAAGGTTGGTAGTGAGAGTCTAGGAGAGATCTCGGTCTTCAAGATTTGATCGGAGAATGGGGATTGCTCCTCGTCCTCCTTAGTAGAAGTCTTCTACAGGGCGCGGAGAGCACGCTCTTGTTCCGTGAAACGTCGTTCGAAGTCTCTCAGTCGGAGGGATACCACCGGTTGCCGCTGGACCGAGGGGCTATGAGGGCATCCTCACGGGCTGCCTCATCGCCCCTCGAGGGCATCGGTCCCCAGGAGCTGTTGACGCGTCCCGGGCCTTTCTCTCCTCGGGGTGGAGGAGGCTTCTTGCTCTGGAGGGGGGCGTACGAAGGTCCTCCCGACCTGTTGCGTATAACCCGCCACCCCCGGAGGGTGAAGCGGCCTCCGACCGTTTGCTGGGAACCTTCTCCACGGGGGGGGGGGGCTTTCCCGGGGAAGTCGTGATTGTTGACACCCGTTTTTGCCGATAAGTTGAGTCGTTCCTCTTATTCTCATTTTTGATGTCTCGAGTTGTCCATCATTTACTGGGCTATTTTTTGGCACATTTTGGGCTGATTTTATGGGTAACCTCCCTCCTTGGTTGGGTCCGTATCGATTCAGGGCTTAATGGGCCTTGATGTGGGTTTATTGAGTATTTTTTGTGAAAATCAAGTGTCCAGGCACATGTACGGTTCATCCCTGGCCGTTCAACACTTGAACTGTTATTCATGAGCCGTTCATACATTTATGGGTGATTTCTGATGATTTTATGAATTTCCACCGACAAGAGCTTATGCGGTTCATTACTGGCCGTTCAACCTGATGAACGGGCTAGTGTGAGCGGTTCTTCTCTCAAGAGTCCTACGGCATGAATATTTCTCAGATAATTACCCATTTATCCATTTATCATCGACAAGGGTTAAACGGCTGGGTCTTAGCTGCTCATTTAATTGGACGGTCCCATCATAGCCGTTCATCTATGAGAGTCCAACGGCGAACGTTTCGGTCAGTTTGATGGATAATCTGGATTATTTATGATTTATTTTGAATTTTCACCGACAAGGTTGGACGGCCAGGACATGGCCGCACATCCCGTTGAACGGTCTATCGTATGACCGTTCATCCGTTCGATTCCTAAACTTCAACAGATTTTATCTCTTTATCCGTGGTTTTATCCCCAGCTTCTCCCGCCATTTTCTCCGCGGATAATCAACCATTTTGAGTGCCGTTTCGACTGGATGAGAGATAATTTGATTATCTACGATTTTTCTTCGATTATCTCGACCTGAAAATGCCTCTAAACCCTAATTTTGGGGCTGGCTTTCTAGGCTCTATAAATAGACCCTAAAGGTCGGGCTTGAAAAGGGGGGAGATTTTTGGTCGAAGGCGAAGCCCTGCCGCATTTTTGAGCGACCTAGCACCAAGGAGGGAGGCTTTCCACGTCCATATAAGCCTCCGATTCAGGGAGTAGTCTAGTTTTTTAGTCTCTTGTGTTTGATTGGTTTTGTCCTCTTTGTCATTGCATGCACTATTCTTCTCACTTTCTCCCACGTTCTTATTCATTTTCTTTGCCATGCACACACCCACCCACGTTTTTTGACACCCTATGGGTTTAAAATCCCCCAGGTATCCCCCTTTCCACTTGTTAATGTTCACTCCTCATTATTTTGACATCTACTACACTGTCCAGTTCTAATCTAGGTTTTCTCTTTGTGTTTTCATGTTGTTTTTGTAGGTCAGCAATCCCTAACATGAGGCCCATCCCCTCTAGCCGGCTGGAGAGGGTGGAGGTTGGACCCTTTGTGACTCCTGGCTTGGTGGTCTTGCGCAGTGCTCTACAGTCCGTTCAAGAAGACGTGCGGTGCAGACTGGACCGTCCTTCTTCTTCCTGCGATCGTGACAGAGCCGTTCAACTTCCAGGAGCGCTTCATCCCGCACCTTCTGTAGCGTCCTTAGGTGGTCTATCGTAACACCGTGCATCCTATAGGCGGTTCTTCAGGAGCCGTTCATCTTCCCAGCGCTGCAGGTCAGGCGAGTACCTCCCCCCTTTCCAAGGTACGGTGTGTTCATCACGTATGACACCTTGGTGGCGATCACGGTCATTCTTCTATTCTCCTCTTACTGTTTTCATTTATTCATACTATTTTGATTTATTCATACATATTGATTTAGTAGAGGAGAAACATATCAACAGCCCATTTTTTGGCGATCACGGTGGGACACCTAGTGCCCATCGTGTTAGTGGCTTGCTGACCCCCCCTTCTGCATTGTTAGGTCCGTGTTTTGGGAGTGATTTCAGGTTTTTCGCTAGTTTCTATTCCTGGATGATGAGCGGTTCGTGTAGAGCCGTTCAAGGCTTGGGCGGCTATCAGGGCACCGTCCTTCTCTCCGATAGGGTCTTGACCCCTACGACTATGCTGTAATAGGCGGTCTGTCTCAGACCGTTCAAGTTTTGTGCGGTCACCCCGTTGGCCGTCTATCCTCTTGGCACAGGTGCGTCTCTGTCTCGTTCCTGTCTATTCTGGCTGCCGTTATACGGTCTTTGCATATCCATTCTATATGTTGTGCGGGTTACTGTAGACCGTACATCCAGGTTTCATTCCAGCAATTTCTGATCATCTATTTCACCTTGATACTGCGACGTGGCTTGAACGGTCCATCCAAGACCGTCTATCTTGTTGTGCGGTCTCCCACAGACCGTCCTTCTGATGCCACAATGCACCCAAGGTTGCTTTGCTTGCCATACTTATATTGTTTTTGTTCTCCTTGGTGCTGCCTATTGATCTCCCCCTCGTTATATGTTGTTGTGCATACTTGTTCTCATCTTTGCATGTTTATTTTGATCATTGGTTGCTAGTTTATTAGGCTAGACCTTGCATGCACTACGGTGCACATAGGATCATACACTCCATAGTAGTTGCATTCCTACCGAGGTAGGGTTTCCTCTCATCTCCATATTCCTTGGAGCCGACTAGGGGACCTTGTCGAGGACCTCGTAAGCCCCCGTGAGCCGTGGATTCCCACACGGACGTCGGGCAGGTTGTACCGTATCACCCCCAGTCTAGGGTCTGCATTCATGAGAGAGAGAGTCCTTTAAGTCAGCCAGTTTTCCATTCTTACCCTGTTTAGGTACCTTGTGGTCGAGTGAATTCACATTTTAATTAATCCACTAAGGTCCTAGAATAGAACTTATAAAAAAATCATCACGCATCATTTGGAATTTATTTGGGTAATTGGTTGATTCTTTTCTCATCTCTCTCCTCCATTGTATGTTGCACAGTATCATCATTTGCATCTTTTTGACAGATTAGGCTCATTAGGTCTAGTTCATCTTCGTGTGTCTCCATTTAGCTGCATTTGTCCTGCGTTCATTTCCCTCCTTGTATTCATTTGAAATTCACTGTATAAAGTCTCCATTCTCCCCCATGGAGCGCTTTTCCCCTGTACCATATTCCTATACTACTCAATCTTCTTACCCCCGTGTGGATTCCTCTTCCCATGCGGGCCCATCTCCTTATTCCTCTATTGGACCCTATTCTGTTAACAGGCCTTCTTATCCCGCCCGTGCTGTTGTTGGCCCAATCAATCCTCATTCCCACGTACATAATTCTTCTAGGCCCATGCATTCCTCTATCCCTGGAATGGGCTTTCCTTCTTCTCAGGCCGGATCCCCTTATCTGGCCCGTCAACATTATCCCGGTCTAAGTTCGTCACCCCTTGCTCAAGCTGGTCCATATCCTTCTCGGACTCTTCCTACCGAGGAGATGATCACTCAAGCCCAACGCCAGCTTGATGAATTGCAACGACAAATCAATCCTCAAACTTCTTTGGGCATCCCATTTGCATTCCGAGGTCTTTAGCTTCTACCACGTCAACGGATTCCGGCTTATCGTCGCTATGGTGGAGTCGGTGACCCCTATGTGCATTTGAAGGAGTTCTTATATGAGTCGGCCTAGTTCCAGCATGATCAACGCTTGATGGCCTATTTGTTTGGCCTATCTTTAGAGGGTTCGGCCAAGGATTGGTTTTTTACGTTACCACAAGAGCAGATGATGAATTTTCAAGCCGTTCAAGCAAGATTTTGCCAGCAATATCAAGATCAGGTTGGGCCCAGATATTCTATGGTTGATCTGGCCCAAGAGAAGATGAAGCTTGGCGAGGAATTCTCCACATTTGCCGACCGCTGGCGTCGCCTAGCCGCGCAAGTCCCGGGGCATATTCCGGAGGGCGAGCAGATCAAGATGGTTATTTCTAATGCAACGCCCGAGCTCAGATGCATCTTAGCCCTGAACGATATCACTTCATGTCAACAACTTTACAGTCGAGCCCGCTTCATTACCCAACAACTCCTAGTTTCCTTTGACCATGAGTCTCCTCCACTGTCACGCCCCGAGTGCGGAAGGAACCCGGAAAGAGCGTGATGAGTTTATATCAATCATGTCAATCAGAGCAAGTAGAATTTCGACATCAAAATAGAGTGCACAATAAGATAAGAATTTAAAATAATACCAAATACTGATACCCTTGACAACGACTTAAATCCAATAAACAATGTCACAACTCCAGGATTTAACAAGTTTAAATAGGCCCACAAGCCTTAATTATTACAATTCTTGCAATGACATAAGTTCCAATAACAAGACTCCAAGAATAAACTAGGGATGACATGACACGATAGAGTGCAATAGCATGACGTTTGTAGGTTCTACGCTCGTCACTCTTGCTCCTGCCCATCCGAGTCCGAGTCAGGGTCTGCATTACCTGAAAAGTTGGGGAAAAGAACTTGATGAGCGAACGCTCAGTAGGAATTATATCTCAAGAACTAGCAACTGGTTTAATTAATTACCTTTTTCAAATAACAATGCAAGTCTAGCACGTCAATCATGTAAAAATGAAGTGCTATGCAATTGAACATGATAACGAGAGGAAATAACGGTTGATCCAAGATAGGGAAACTTCAAGTATTCAAGATTTCAAGTATTTGAACGAGTACCAAGTATATCAGTAAAGTCTTTCATGTCATGAGATAATGGCTATTAGCAAGCAAGTACTTTGCCCATTCCGGGCCACGCAAGTCATGTCAAGTCAATCAAGTCTATCATGTGAGAGAGAGATAGAGATATAGTGGAGTGTCATAGATTCAAGCAAGTACTTCGGCGCAATGCCACACCGTGATCAATATAACTCCCACGGGCACAAGTACTTTCGGGTGCTCCTCTCAGGACCAGATCGGGCCCTTAAATGCGCAGGCATTGTTACATGTAAATATCTAGACAACCACTTTTGTGTATAGCCAATATGGAATGAAAAAAAGTTTATGGATATTCAAGATAGATCTTGAGAGAATAGAGTTCAAAAATATGAACTTGATGTAGAAGAACGATAATAACGGTATAAACACGCGTATCATAAAACTGGGTGGAATTGGTTCCCCAATCGGGTACCATATCAAGTAAGTGCCCATACGTAGATGGTCACCCCTTTTTATATAGAATTGGGGTCCACAAGAACAGCATATTAATGGCATGATGTCCTCATCCCATTAAGAATATTCCCATGATATCCACATGCCATATCATGAGGGCCGGTATACCATGTCTCTATAGAGTGACACGGCAAAATAGTGTAATAGGTTTTTATGGTACAACCTGCTCAGTCGGCCTTGAGGGAATCCAAGGCTCGAGGAGTCTTACGGAGGTCTCCATGACTAACTTGCTAGTCCAAAGGAACGGAATGTCCAATGGAGAGTTTGTATGTCACCGAGAATTGAGGGGTAATCGATAAAATATCGTGGAACGTGGGACTATACTCACGGAATGGAATATAGTGCCTATATATACAGATATATTTATATAAAACCCTCGGTTAACAGTAAACAGTATAATATATGTACGCAGGAAATTAACGTCTTAACACAAGTCACTACTTAGTAAATTAACGCCCTTCTCTGGGTCATTATTTTGACATTTGACGACTTCTGTAACTGTCGTCCATTTAAATTTCTATTTTTGCTGAGATGTTCTTTATTCTGTAATTTTGGTTAAAACGCGCCCTAGCCAGGGGCGTCTCTTTCATAAAAGACGACCTACTGAGGGTCGTTAATTCACAATGTTTTTCCAAGGATATGAATAGTAATGAATTTTCATGATAAATAATTTGCATGGAACAATTATATGGATAGGACGAGAAAAATACCAGGATTTCAAATCTATGATCATGCATTAAATTAGATTTATGGTTTCATAGATATTCAATTTCTAACATAAGTAATTACTAATTATCTGAAATTGACGCCTCCTCTGTCGGGCGTCAGTTCTTGAATTAGCATCCTGGTCAGGGTCGCCTCTTACATATTTCACAGAAAACTTCATAAAACACAGTGAAACGATGTGCATGAAATACATATATTATCATCATGTTATTAAGACGGTTTGGGCTACAATTCTTGAGAAAACCTACCTTTTGATGTGTAGAATGTGGTACAGGAAGAAGAATTTGATGCTTTTATGGTACTCTGTTTCAAACAGAGCAGCCGCCGGATGAAGAAGATCTTGAAGGAGGAAGATGCTCCGCCTTTCACGTTGCAGTCAACAGGAAGAAGAGGAAGAAGCCTTGGCTCCTTCTTGCTGTCAACACGACCGCAGGAGGAGGTTGAGGATGAAGAGCTTCTGCCGCTTCCTCACGTCCGCAGCAACAGAAGAAAGAGGAAGTGGATGGAGCCTCTTCTTGTACGTTAGCACATCAAGGGAATGTTGAACAAAGTAGCAGTAGGGAATCCTTCGGATGGCAACAGCAAGGTTTGCTCGTTCAACAAGGAGGCTTATTTATACGAAAGGAGAACCTTAGGAGAGGTCGAATGTCATCTAATGCACGGCTTGAAACCTTCCATACGTTGCTCCATGATCTGCTCACCCTTCCTTATCCACAGCCACTTGCCATATGAGGTTGTAAAAACCCTAGACTCCCCATGCAAGGCGTCGACGTGATTGGACATTAAAGGGAAACCTAACACCAGCCATACCTCGACTGAGCATGGTTTTCCTTATTTAACTCTCAGGGAAAAGACGTCTGAGGCAAGGGCGTTTTCACATTAAGTAGCGCCTTAAAAGAGGGCGTCTTTTTATTAAGTAGCGCCTTAACCTAGGTCGTCTCTTAATTTTTCTATATTTTGTCGTCTTAGTTCCAATTTCCTTTGTACGAATTAGCACCCATGCTAAATAAGCATTATTTTCTTTTCTATATTTAGCCATTAATTTTCTTGGTATGAATTAGCGCCCATAAACACGGGCGTTACTATTCTAAATAGCGCCCAGGTGAAGAGCGTCTTTTTCTTCCGAATTTTCTTGAGGCAAATTAGTGCCTTAATGAAAGGCGTTATTTCATTTTTGGCCCATTTATATCTTTTAAACGCAAAGCCCATTATCAGTTTGGGTTATTTTATATTTATCGAATTTTTATTTTATTTAATTCCCGACCAAATTTACACAAATAGATTTTATTTATTTGAAAATCTATCTTATTTTTTTTAAAATTTTCAGGGGTGCTACACCCTCCCCCACTTAAAAGAATTTGGTCCCCAAATTCAATTGCGTGAATGGAGGGTATAGAGTACTTACGGCTTAGAATAATTCTGGATATCTCCTTCGCATTGATTCTTCAGTTTCCCATGTGGCTTCTTGCTCCAAGCATTTGTTCCATTGCACTTTTACCATGGGAATGGTCTTGTTTCTTAAGACTCGGACCTCTCGATCAAGAATCTTCATCGGCTTCTGTTCATAAGTGAGGTCCTTTTGAATCACTAAGTTACTATGATCAATGACGTGGAAAGGGTCGTGCACATATTTCTTCAGCATGGAAATGTGGAACACATTGTGCACTTCCGACAGTTGTGGAGGCAAAGCAAGACGATAGGCTACCTCGCCAACTCTTTCCAATATTTCGAATGGACCAATGAATCTCGGTGTAAGCTTGCCTTTAACTCCGAACCTTCTTATTCCTCGACCGGGTGAGACCTTGAGGTAAACATGGTCTCCAACTTGGAATTCTAATTCTCTTCTTCTATTGTCTGCATAACATTTTTGTCTGGATTGTGCTACTTTGAGTCTTTCTCGGATAAGTTCAACCTTTTCTGTTGTGTTTCATACCATATCTGGCCCTAGTAGTTGCTTCTCGCCAACTTCATCCCAGCATATAGGGGATCGGCAACTCCTGCCGTACAAGGCTTCAAATGGAGCCATCTGTATACTGGCTTGATAGCTATTGTTGTATGCAAACTCGGCTAGGGGCAAATGATCATTCCAACCTCCACCAAAGTCAATAATGCAAGCTCGTAACATGTCTTCATCTATTTGGTTTGTTCTCTCGGTCTGACCATCGGTCTGGGGGTGGAAAGCAGTACTGAAATTGAGCTTCGTCCCCAACGAGTGTTGTAGACCCTTCCAGAAATGAGAAGTGAAGTGCGGGTCTCGGTCAGACACGATTGATGTTGGGACTCCATGCAATCTCACGATTTCCTTAATGTATAATGCGGCTAAAACATCAACCGACCATCGACTTTTAATTGACAAGAAATGCGCCGACTTGGTTAGTCGATCGACGATTACCCAAATACCATCATGTCCGCCTCTAGATTTAGGTAATCCCATGATGAAATCCATACCAATTCCTTCCCATTTCCATTTGGGAACATCAAGGGGGTGTAACTTTCCGGCGGGTCTTTGGTGTTCTGCTTTTACTTGTTGGCACGTGAGACAGCAAGATACAAAGTCTGCTACCTCCCTCTTCATGTTCGGCCACCAGAAAGTTCTCTTTAGATCTTTGTACATCTTAGTTGCTCCAGGATGAATAGTATACCTAGAGCGATGAGCTTCATCTAGAATCTTCCTTTTCAACTCAGGACAGTCCGGAACACATGTCCTTTTCTGAAACATTAGTCTTTCATCATTTGCTAGCTTGAACCCGGTTCTTTGATATAGTTTCTCCCTGATTTCAATCATTCCAGGATCTTCATCTTGTAACTTCTTGATTTCGGATAGCAAGTCCGGATGCACACTCATGTGAGAGAGAGTAATACACCCGTCTTTCTAGTCCGTGCTTATATTTAGTCTAGAGAATTCCTCTAATAGTTTCCATTCCCGTATCATACAGCTGGCTATAAGGGCTCTCGGCTTTCGACTTAAGGCATCAGCTACCGAATTCCCTTTACCGGGGTGATACTGGATAGTGAAATCAAAGTCTTTTAAATATTCCAGCCATCGACGTTGCCTCATATTAAGCTCCTTCTGGGAGAATAGATATTTGAGGCTCTTATGATCAGAGAATACTGTGAATTGTTCTCCGTAGAGGTAGTGTCTCCAGATTTTTAGTTCAAATACTACCGCGGCCAACTCCAAGTCATGCACCGGGTAGTTTTCTTCATGCTTCTTCAACTGCCTAGAAGAGTATGCAATAACTCTTCCTTGTTGCATTAACACACAACCGAGGCCAATACCGGAAGCATCGGTATATACCTCATACTTCTCTCCTTCAATAGGAAGGGCTAAGACTGGAGCAGTGGTCAAACGGTCCTTCAATGTTTGGAAGCTTTGTTCACATTCCTCATTCCACTCATATGGCACTTCCTTGCGGGTCAACCTGGTGAGGGGTACTGCAATCCTTGAGAAGTTTTTAATAAAACGCCGGTAACAACCAACAAGACCAAGGAAACTCCTAATTTCTACTGCATTTGTTGGTTGTTCCCAATTCTTTACCGCTTCAACCTTTGCGGGGTCCACTGAGATTCCATCTTTTGAAATTACATGTCCTAAGAAGGACACTTCTTCCAGCCAAAACTCGCATTTGCTAAATTTGGCATATAATTGATTATCCCTCAATATCTGCAATGCTATTCTTAAATGCACTTCATGCTCCTCTTCAGACTTTGAATATATCAGGATATCATCGATAAAAACCACAATAAATTTGTCCAGATGTGGTCTAAAGATGATATTCATAAGCTGCATAAAAGTTGCAGGGGCATTTGTTAGTTCAAAAGGCATAACAGTGAATTCATAATGCCCGTACCTGCTTCGGAATGCAGTTTTGTAAATATCCTCGTCCTTGATCCTCAATTGGTGATAACCTGATCGAAGATCAATTTTTGAGAAATACTTTGCTCCAGAAATCTGATCAAAGAGTTCATTAATCCTCGGCAGTGGATATTTATTCTTGATAGTGAGGTGGTTCAGCTACCGATAATCGATGCACAGCCTCATCGATCCATCCTTCTTCTTGACGAACAACACTGGTGCTCCCCATGGGGAAGTACTTGATCTGATAAATCCTTTCTTTAATAGCTCCATTAGTTGTTGCTTCAATTCCTTCAATTCTGCGGGGGACATTCTGTAGGGTGCTTTGGAAACAGGTCCGGCACCCGGAATAAGATCTATAGTGAATGAGACTTCTCTCTCTGGTGGTAGACCGGGCAAGTCTTCAGGGAAAACATTGGGAAACTCCCGAACCACTAGAATGTCTTCTAGTCTAGCTATCTTAGCCTCCGTGGCAGTTACAAATGCTAAGAATGCCTCGCATACTTTGTTGATAAGTTTATGGGCTTGAAGAGCAGAGATGACTGGTGATCTCTTCCGGGGAGTAACGTAAGTTAACTCCGAGAAATCCACAAAAGTTACCTTTCCATTTCGGCAATCTACAGTTGCCCGATGGGTGGATAGCCAATCGGCCCCTAAAATTACATCATACTCCTTCAAGTCTAAACATATTAAATTTGCAGGTAAGTTGTGACCTTTAACTATAACCTTGCAGTTTGGATAATGGAAAGTGACGTCAGACTCATTCCCTAACGGGGTAGAAATTACCAAGTCTATCCATTCAGGTTCCATAGAGAATGAAGCAGCAAATTTCTTTGAAACAAAAGAATGTGTGGCGCCAGTATCAAACAGTACTTGAGCAGATTTAGAGCAGACAGTCAAAATACCTTCCACCAACCCACCCTCGGTTGGTTCCGTCTCTTGGAGAGCTTGTAAACGTCCTTGTTTCTTTGCCGGACGCTTCTCTTCCTTTGTCTCCGGCTCACTTTGCTCGTTCATCATTGGACAGTCGGCAATACGGTGTTCTTTAATCCCACAACAAAGGCATGCTCCGAACCTTCTCCAGCATTCCGCAGCCTGATGACCCGGCTTGTCGCAATATTTACAATTCTCCTTTGGCGGTGCCGTGATGGAGAAAGGTTTGTTGTTGCCCTTCTTGAATTTCTTCAGCTTTGAGGGTTCTCCTCCATTATTGGTCCACTTTTTGAAGGATGGTTTAAAAGTGTTGGGACTTGTGACAATCTCCCTTTTATCCTTACCACGGATTTTGTCAGACAGTTCCGTGGCGTCTTCTAGCAACTGGGTACGACGCACCATCTCTGAGTACACTTGAATATCCAAGGGAGTGAGCTGGGTGATACACTGGGGTCGTAACCCATTCAAGAACCTTCTTGCCTTCATCTTTTCAGTGCAAACTAAATGTTGTGCATATCTAGATAACCGGGAGAACTGGGCTTCATAGTCAGCTACCGACAGGGATCGTTGCTTCAAGGCAGCAAATTCAGCGGCCTTTTTCTCCTGAACACGGTCGGAGAAATACTTGCTATTGAAATGCTCGACAAATTCAACCCAAGTAACATGATTTTTGGGCAAGGTGGCCTCAATAGACTCCCACAAAGCACGAGCGTCCCGTTCTAGTTGGAAACGTGGCCAGAAGCACCTTCTCATCATCCGCGCATTGCATGACGCGGAAGATCCGTTCGATCTCTTTTATCCAATTCTCCGCATCCTCGGGGTTTGATGATCCTGCGAACCTCGGAGGGTTGAGGTTCCTAAAACTCTGATGGAGGTCGCCAGCTCCATGAGGTGCCCCACCTTGAGCCACCTGTTGCAAGGCCTGGGTCAAGCCTTGAACAGTTCGTTGCATCTCACGCCATTGTGCGCGTTCAGCAACCATAGTCCTACAAGGAGTGAACCTTAATTAGTTTCATGTTGAACTTTGTAGTCGGATGCCCTACAAGGACTTATACCCACCGCACTACCCATCTTCACAGTTTAGGGATAAACCTATCCTTGAACTTGGGTTTCCTAGGACTTGAAATCCTAGGCTCTGATACCACAAAAACTGTCACGCCCCGAGTGCGGAAGGAACCCGGAAAGAGCGTGACGAGTTTATATCAATCATGTCAATCAGAGCAAGTAGAATTTCGACATCAAAATAGAGTG
Organism: Amorphophallus konjac; assembly: GCA_022559845.1. Taxonomy (NCBI): domain Eukaryota; kingdom Viridiplantae; phylum Streptophyta; class Magnoliopsida; order Alismatales; family Araceae; genus Amorphophallus; species Amorphophallus konjac. Next base: position 187,151,636 of record CM040119.1, read on the forward strand.
CGCAATAAGATAAGAATTTAAAATAAGACCAAATACTGATACCCTTGACAACGACTTAAATCCAATAAACAATGTCACAACTCCAGGATTTAACAAGTCTAAATAGGCCCACAAGCCTTAATTATTACAATTCTTGCAATGACATAAGTTCCAATAACAAGACTCCAAGAATAAACTAGGGATGACATGACACGATAGAGTGCAATAGCATGACGTTTGTAGGTTCTACGCTCGTCGCTCTTGCTCCTGCCCATCCGAGTCCGAGTCAGGGTCTGCATTACCTGAAAAGTTGGGGAAAAGAACTTGATGAGCGAACGCTCAGTAGGAATTATGTCTCAAGAACTAGCAACTGGTTTAATTAATTACCTTTTTCAAATAAAAATGCAAGTCTAGCACGTCAATCATGTAAAAATGAAGTGCTATGCAATTGAACATGATAACGAGAGGAAATAACGGTTGATCCAAGATAAGGAAACTTCAAGTATTCAAGATTTCAAGTATTTGAACGAGTACCAAGTATATCAGTAAAGTCTTTCATGTCATGAGATAATGGCTATTAGTAAGCAAGTACTTTGCCCATGCCGGGCCACGCTAGTCATGTCAAGTCAATCAAGTCTAGCATGTGAGAGAGAGATAGAGATATAGTGGAGTGTCGTAGATTCAAAGCAAGTACTTCGACGTAATGTCACACCGTGATCATTATAACTCCCATGGGCACAAGTACTTTCGGGTGCTCCTCCCAGGACCAGATCGGGCCCTTAAATGCGCAGGCATTGTTACATGTAAATATCTAGACAACCACTTTTGTGTATAGCCAATATGGAATGAAAAAAAGTTTATGGATATTCAAGATAGATCTTGAGAGAATAGAGTTCAAAAATATGAACTTGATGTAGAAGAACGATAATAACGGTATAAACACGCGTATCATAAAACTGGGTGGAATTGGTTCCCCAATCGGGTACCATATCAAGTAAGTGCCCATACGTAGATGGTCACCCCTTTTTATATAGAATTGGGGTCCACAAGAATAGCATATTAATGGCATGATGTCCTCATCCCATTAAGAATATTCCCATGATATCCACATACCATATCATGAGGGCTGGTATACCATGTCTCTATAGAGTGACACGGCAAAATAGTGTAATAGTTTTTTATGGTACAACCTGCTCAGTCGGCCTTGAGGGAATCCAAGGCTCGAGGAGTCTTACGGAGGTCTCCATGACTAACTTGCTAGTCCAAAGGAACGGAATGTCTAATGGAGAGTTTGTATGTCACCGAGAATTGAGGGGTAATCGATAAAACATCGTGGAACGTGGGACTATACTCACGGAATGGAATATAGTGCCTATATATATATTTATATTTATGTAAAACCCTCGGTTAACAGTAAACAGCATAATATATGTACATAGGAAATTAACGTCTTAACACAAGTCACTACTTAGTAAATTAACGCCCTTCTCTGGGTCGTTATTTTGACATTTGACGACTTCTGTAACTGTCGTCCATTTAAATTTCTATTTTTGCTGAGATGTTCTTTATTATGTAATTTTGGTTAAAACGCGCCCTAGCCAGGGGCGTCTCTTTCATAAAAGATGACCTACTGAGGGTCGTTAATTCACAATGTTTTTACAAGGATATGAATAGTGACGAATTTTCATGATAAATAATTTACAGGGAACAATTATATGGATAGGACGAGAAAAATACCAGGATTTCAAATCTATGATCATGCATTAAATTAGATATATGGTTTCATAGATATTCAATTTCTAACATAAGTAATTACTAATTATCTGAAATTGACGCCTCCTCTGTCGGGCGTCAGTTCTTGAATTAGCGCCCTGGTCAAGGTCGCCTCTTACATATTTCATAGAAAACTTCATAAAACGTAGTGAAACGATGTGCATGAAATACATATATTATCATCATGTTATTAAGACGGTTTGGGCTACAATTCTTGAGAAAACCTACCTTTTGATGTGTAGAATGTGGTACAGGAAGAAGAATTTGATGCTTTTACGGTACTCTGTTTCAAACAGAGCAGCCGCCGGATGAAGAAGATCTTGAAGGAGGAAGATGCTCCGCCTTTCACGTTGCAGTCAACAGGAAGAAGAGGAAGAAGCCTTGGCTCCTTCTTGCTATCAACACGACCGCAGGAGGAGGTTGAGGATGAAGAGCTTCTGCCGCTTCCTCACGTCCGCAGCAACAGAAGAAAGAGGAAGAGGATGGAGCCTCTTCTTGTACGTCAGCATAGCAAGGGAATGTTGAATGAAGTAGCAGTAGGGAATCCTTCGGATGGCAACAGCAAGGTTTGCTCGTTCAACGAGGAGGCTTATTTATATGAAAGGAGAACCTTAGGAGGGGTCGAATGTCATCTAATGCACGGCTTGAAATCTTCCATACGTTGCTCCATGATCTGCTCACCCTTCCTTATCCACAGCCGCTTGCCATATGAAGTTGTAAAAACCCTAGACTCCCCATGCAAGGCGTCAACGTGATTGGACATTAAAGGGAAACCTAACACCAGCCATACCTCGACCGAGCATGGTTTTCCTTATTTAACTCTCAGGGAAAAGACGTCTGAGGCAAGGGCGTTTTCACATTAAGTAGCGCCTTAAAAGAGGGCGTCTTTTTATTAAGTAGCGCCTTAACCTAGGTCGTCTCTTAATTTTTCTATATTTTGTCGTCTTATTTCCAATTTCCTTTGTACGAATTAGCACCCATGCTAAATAAGCGTTATTTTCTTTTCTATATTTAGCCGTTAATTTTCTTGGTATGAATTAGCGCCCATAAACACGGGCGTTACTATTCTAAATAGCGCCCAGGTGAAGAGCGTCTTTTTCTTCTGAATTTTCTCGAGGTAAATTAGTGCCTTAATGAAAGGCGTTATTTCATTTTTGGCCCATTTATATCTTTTAAACGCAAAGCCCATTATCAGTTTGGGTTATTTTCTATTTATCAAATTTTTATTTTATTTAATTCCCGACCAAATTTACACAAATAGATTTTATTTATTTGAAAATCTATCTTATTTTTTTTAAAAAAAATTCAGGGGTGCTACATCCACCTTCGCCTTCCACATACCCCTTTTCTTCCCCATCCACCACGAGTCCACCCTCCACTACATATCCTTCCACGAGTCGACCGTCCACTCCCACACACCCCTCCATATGCTCCACCGCATACCAACCCTCCACGAGTCAGCCCTCCACTAGTTTTGTCTCCCCACACCCCTCCACTTCCGGTCAAGGGAACACGAACACTACACTCGGAGCGGGTAGATGCCGTCCATTACATTCCCACTCCCCCCACGCCTCCACATCATTCTAGCCTTCCACCTTCGCCTACGCAACCCCCCTTACGTACGCAACCTTCGCTCCCATCCCCATTACCTTCTCATACCCCTCGGCATCCACCTTGCCCGAAGCGGGCTTCTCACTCTTCGTTGCCAGAATCCCTTCCAAACATTTTCAGGGCTTTGATGGCCACCCATGCATTGCAACTCCCTCCGGTTATGCCTTGCCGACTTGCGGTCGAAAACTTGCTCCATTTCTATGAATTCCATCGTCAACAGGGGCATGTGGTTGAGAATTGTCCCGAGTTCCGGGAACTTGTTTACAATTTGGAAGATAAGAAGATGATTGATTGGGCTATCATGCGCCAAGTTATTTGAGATCTCAGCAGTAAACAGCAACAGTAGCAAGCCGTGCCGCCTAGGCAACCGTCTCCACTTCAAGACCAGGGGCACCCTGGTGTTTCTTTAGTTGATAAGATACCTGCTCCGTTACCCACTTCTTCCTCTATCCCATCTCCCCCACCACCTTTACCTACTCCAGCCTCCGCTCGGGCAACTTCTCCTTCACCCTCCGTTTCCGTCACCACTTCTATCCCCAACGCCTCTCGACGTTTTGTAAAGATACGCCGAAGAGCGCCACCACCCGCCACTTCCTCCACTACGCCACTACCTTCCTCTCCACCTTCTCCACCCCCACCTTCACCATCTTCATCAACCACATCGCCCCCTTTGCCACCACCTTCTCCACCCCCATCTTCGCCACCTCCATTGGCCACATCTCCATCATCACCCTCTCCATTATCCCCATTACCCTCACTACTGTCTTCGTCACCTCCTCTCGCAACAATCCTTGTTCCGTCACCTTCACAACCATCCCTGCTACTGACGCCGCTTCTTTCGCCATCATCCTCTGAGCCCGAGCAGGCCGGCCCTAAACCCATACCTCCACTTTTTCCTTTACCTCCACCCATGCCCATCATCGTCATTATTCCCCCACCACTTACACCATCGCCACCCGCGCCCTTCAAACCTCTTCCTTCTAACCTCCCTCTACCACTTCCCACTTCGCGGAGCAGGTACCCGCTACCTTTGGTGCCCCTCGGGTCTAGTCCCCAGGATGGAAAAGTGCTGAGCCAGGTTTTGACTATGCATTACAAGCTTCAAGATCGCATTTGCCGCATGCCGATCCGAGTCCTGGTTTCTGGCTGTTCTAGGGACAGTGAGCCTGCATTTGCTATGAAGACGGTTGCTGAGAAGAGTTCCTTAGCACTAGTGCCAGTTCCTTCTAAAGTGAGGCCAGTGGCAATCTCTTTGTTCACCGGAGAATTCATGATTGATGTTATTATCACCCCTCGCTTGATTGCTAGTTCACTGGCCCAGAAGAGTTTTCCGCCAGGATGGTGCTAACCCACACGGCCGCCAAAGGTTTAATGAGTTCAGCACTCAAGGGGCAATTGGCCGTGTCTTCCACACCTTCCAAGGACATTATGCACATCTTAAGTAATCTTCCTCGGTTTATTGATGAGGCGGCCACGTCAACGCCGAACATCACCCTCCCTCAGTTCCGTCCTGCACTTCTAGCAAGGGAGTTATGCTTTATACCCAACTGCCAAGAGGAGTTGCCGAATCTTATGCTTCTAGTGTCGAATAATAAAACTCCACTATTTCCAGATGCTCATCCCAAGGAGTTGACTGCTCTGGAATGTCCTTCTATGGTTAGCACCGCACAGCTAGGGGCAACCACCTCAATAAAGCTGCATGTTCATGACCGGGCCAGGTCGTCTGCTAGGTGGACCTGTTATCTGAGAAAGTATTGCAGATCAAGAAGCCCGAAGGTCAGAGTCTGCGCCAGGCAGAGTTGTTTCAAGAAGATTGCTGCTAGGAAGAGGTGACGGCATAAGTTCAAGGGCCATTAGTTGCGCACTTGGGGGTCCTCTTCCTCCTCTCCTTCTTCCGTCCATTCATCTTTTCTGCTACTCAGTTCCTATCCTTGGTTGGTGTACCTTCCGCCACCTGACAATATTTCTACCATCTTTCCCTATTCTCACCATCCTAGGCATCGGCCTATGTCCTCCTCTTCCCCTGACCTAGGGGCATCTTCTTGTTTTTCTCCCCGGATATGCCCGGATGTCACTTCTCATCTCTTTCCCCCGACCCTGTTGGGGATTCCTTATGCTCCTTCCCCGACTTTTTCGGGTGGTTTCCATTTCTTTTCCCCGACCTTGTCGGGTGTTCATGCATATCCTTCCCCGCCTCTGGCGGGTGATCGTTATTCCTTTTCTCTGACCACGTCGGATGATCACCCCTCTTCTCCCTTATCTTCGCAACTATCCTTGCGTCATCTTTCTGTTTTCTCCTCCTCGCCCTTTCGGGGTTCTTACCCTTTTTCTTGCTATTTTCGAGGCTTTAGCCCGCCTTGATCTTAGTTAATCACTGGTTATTCTGTACTTGGTTCCTTGTTATCAGGGCCTCAGTGCCTTAACGAGGGAGTTCTAGCCCTCGTCTCTCTTCTTTTTTTATCCCTCCTTCGTCCAGTATGATGTCTGCCACACCTCTATGTCGAAGAATCCAATTCTTTGCTCTCCTTTCATCCTTTATCCTGACAAGCAAGGAAAATAAAGTTCGCGCTCCTCAAAGCTCGATGATCGAGATCGCTTTAGGAGGCCGGTTTCCATGCCTTGGATCTGCAAAGGTATCTTTCATTTTGTGCCAGAACATGTAATCATTGCTATTACTCTGTTATTTCTGCACGCGCTTATAATGTTGGTTCCTTAAAACATGGTTGAGTAGCCTTAGGCTTTAGTTAGTTTGCTTAGTCACATGAGTTAGCTTCTGCAGCATCCCTTAGGCTGGTGATAGCTCCGCGCTGGGAGTCTAGTTTCTTTCCTCGATTATTGAGGGTGACCTATGAGTATGGATCTTTCACACATTACACGGCAAGCCATAGCCGATCTCTCTAAGGCACACCGTTGCTGCTTTGGCCATACTTTGGGTATGCACAAAGGTCTTTTCTTTTCTCTGCTCGGCCAAGTGCAGGGGCAAGAGATTGATGGATGAGATGACTAACCTAGGCGCTCCATAATACGGGAGAAGTCTCAAATAGGGGCAGTCTTGACCCTCAAAAGTGAGCTTTCATGCTATATCTGGCCAATAAGGTCTACCAAAATGAGAAAATAAATCAATACAAAATTATGAATCAAAGGCATGACAAGAGTGGCAGTACAGTTCTCCGCGGGACGTCATGAGCCCAGTCGCATGCGTGCCTGATAAATATGGGTCTAAAAATCAAAGTCACAAAGCCCCGGCGCAACAGACTGTATCTTTGAGGGGTAGTGCCTTGGAAGGAATTCGAGCCTTGATATCTCCCATCCTGCATAAAGCTTGTCTCTAATTTTTCTTCTGCATCTCCCTCTTAGGCTGGGTTGTATCCCGGGTATGGCCTTTAAAAGCCACCCTCACATGCACGTCCTGCTTAAGGGAAGCCTTTAATGAAAGGGGTAGGAACGATGATCCTTGGCCAGTAGTTCGAGCCTATCTTTGGGTGCTGCAGATTGCTATTGTCAAAAATCTAAAAAAAATGAGATATTGTCAAAAATCTGAAAAAAATGAGATATTGTCAAAAAAAATCCATAAAAATGAAATATTATTCAAAATCCAAAAAAATCACAAAATTGTAAAAAGCCAAAAAATGTGTCCTTTTGTTTTCCTTTTTCGGATTTATTTTGAGAATAGATACGTAATCTGTTTGCTAAGTGTACAGGTTGCAAGTACTCAGCCATTCCTTGCTACATCTTTTTACTCTGCCTCCTATCCACATCTTTGATATGTTCTCTCCTTAAATCATATCTCCCGATCCGTTTTGAAGCTCATGTCCTTCTCAGCTTTTTTTTGCAATGGCCATTTCTTTATGAGAGGGTTTTGCCTCACGATTATGAACCTGACGGTTCTGCTTCATTCTGATCTTGGGTTTCGATTGAAGATCATGTTTTGTCATGTCTGTTGTCCCGCCGTTGTCCTTGTCTCGTGACTATGTTCCACCGTGTTATCCCACGCTTGTTGCTTTGTTCCTCACCACATGTAGTTGGTTGTCTTGCACATGTTGATGGTCGTCCTTCCATGTTCCATGTGTTGTCCCAACCATGTGGTCCATCATGTTCTTGTCCCAACCGTGTGTTGTCCCGCCGCATTGTTGTCTTGTCCCCCATGTTCATGCATACGTATTGTCTGTTCATGACCTGTGCCTCTGTGCATGTTCGTCTTGTTGCGTTGTTTTCCATTCGTCATGTTATGTCATGTTGTTTATCGTTCAGTTAATCGTTATATTATCTTTGCTACGTTTATCTTATGAAAATCCAAAAAAAATTCAAAAATGAAAATCCAAAAGATGCCGTTTCACTTGCATAGGTAAGTCAGGTATGGCTTTATATCCCTATCACCCTTATTGCATTATTATATGGTATTATGTTATATTATCTCGAGAACCAGTTGGTTATCTACGTGTTCCAGGATCTGATGTTCCCCTAACAAAAATGATGATGATCCAAGTTCACGTGTTTAATCTTCGGATAGGCCGTTAGGTTGGGAAAGTATGGGGAGGATGGTTCTATCCTGCACGCTGTGGTTGCGGATAGTGTCTTGACTCTGAATCTCCCAGCTTAGCAATATTATTCTCGAGTATTTTATATTTTAATCTTTCTTTGCATTTGTTTTAACAAGTTCTTTTATTTTAGCCCAGCATGCATCATACGCATCTTTTGAGCTTTCATGACCCATGGTTTGCCTGCAGAATGTCCCATTAGTGATGGTTAGCTGTGCGTTTGGTGTTTGGGTAAGAAGAACTAATTCCACTCTGAGCTGGAAGGTTCTCTTTGGTCACTTCGCCTAGTTTGGTTAATTAAGAGGTCCCCGTCTGGAGCTTTAGCCTATTTCCTTTACTTTTTACTGCGTACTTTTGGCCTCCTCATTGGACTGCGGGATTGTATCCCCCATGAGGTTGGTCTTGTCGATTTATTTCATTTAGTTTAGTTCCTCCAGACTGGTGTCACTTTTGATTTTATCATTCCTTGCGTTTGGTTCAGAGTTTTCCCGAAGATTCCCATCACTTATTGGTAAAAACGGGTGTCGTTTTACCTTAACGCCCACTTTTTCGGTCCACTCCGCTGCATTTCCACTTCATCTCCATGTTCCATTTCGCTGCCGCTTCACCTCCGCTCGCTCCCCTGCAAAGAGGACGTTAAGGAAGGGCATCTGTTGACACCCGTTTTTGCCGATAAGTTGAGTCGTTCCTCTTATTCCCATTTTTGATGCCTCGAGTTGTCCATCATTTACTAGGCTATTTTTTGGCACATTTTGGGCTGATTTTATGGATAACCTCCCTCCTTGGTTGGGTCCGTATCGATTCAGGGCTTAATGGGCCTTGATGTGGGTTTATTGAGTATTTTTTATGAAAATCAAGTGTCCAGGCACATGTACGGTTCATCCTTGGCCGCTCAACACTTGAGCTGTTATTCATGAGCCGTTCATACATTTATGGGTGATTTCTGATGATTTTATGAATTTCCAACGAGAAGAGCTTATGCGGTTCATTACTGGCCGTTCAACCTGATGAATGGGCTAGTGTGAGCCGTTCTTCTCTCAAGAGTCCTAAGGCATGAATATTTCTCAGATAATTACCCATTTATCCATTTATCACCGACAAGGGTTAAACAGCTGGGTCTTAGCCGCTCATTTAATTGGACGGTCCCATCATAGCCGTTCATCCATGAGAGTCCAACGGTGAACGTTTCGATCAGTTCGATGGATAATCTGGATTATTTATGATTTATTTTGAATTTCCACCGACAGGGTTGGACGGCCAGGACATGGCCGCACATCCCGTTGAACGGTCTATCGTAAGACCGTTCATCCGTTCGATTCCTAAATTTCAACATATTTTATCTCTTTATCCGTGGTTTTATCCCCAGCTTCTCTTGCCATTTTCTCCGTGGATAATCAACCATTTTGAGTGCCGTTTCGACTGGATGAGAGATAATTTGATTATCTATGATTTTTCTTCGATTATCTCGACCTGAAAATGCCTCTAAACCCTAATTTCGGGGCTGGCTTTCTAGGCTCTATAAATAGACCCTAAAGGCCAGGCTTGAAAAAGGGGGAGATTTTTGGTCGAAGGCGAAGCCCTGCCGCATTCTTGAGCGACCTAGCACCAAGGAGGGAGGCTCTCCACGTCCATATAAGCCTCCGATTCAGGGAGTAGTCTAGTTTTTGAATCTCTTGTGTTTGATTGGTTTCGTCCTCTTTGTCATTGCATGCAATATTCTTCTCACTTTCTCCCACGTTCTTCTTCATTTTCATTGCCATGCACACACCCACCCATGTTTTTTGACACCCTAGGGGTTTAAAATCCCCCAGGTATCCCCCTTTCCACTTGTTAATATTCACTCCTCATTATTTTGACATCTACTACACTGTCCAGTTCTAATCTAGGTTTTCTCTTTGTGTTTTCATGTTGTTTTTGTAGGTCAGCAGTCCCTAACACGAGGCCCATCCCCTCTAGCCGGCTGGAGAGGGTGGAGGTTGGACCCTTTGTGACTCCTGGCTTGGTGGTCTTGCGCGGTGCTCTACAGTCCGTTCAAGAAGACATGCGGTGCAGACTGGACCGTCCTTCTTCTTCCTGCGGTCGTGATATAGCCGTTCAACTTCCAGGAGCGCTTCATCCCGCACCTTCTGCAGCGTCCTTAGGCGGTCTATCGTAAGACCGTGCATCCTATAGGTGGTTCTTCAGGAGCCGTTCATCTTCCCAGCGCTGCAGGTCAGGCGAGTACCTCCCCCCTTTCCAAGGTACGGCGTGTTCATCACGTACGACACCTTGGTGGCGATCACGGTCATTCTTCTGTTCTCCTCTTACTGTTTTCATTTATTCATACTGTTTTGATTTATTCATACATATTGATTTAGTAGAGGAGAAACATATCAACAGTGACTTCTCCTCCCTAGCCGCCTGGGTCCTCATTAATTCCACGAGGATATCCAGTTTTGCATTGAGGGTTTGGAGAGCGTCAGAATTCCCGTTGGGGGGTTGCACCTCCGTGGCTGGTAGAGGTAGCTCGTCGGCTTGGTTGTTGTCGTCGAAGGGGAGCTTTTTCGTGGGATGGGAAGGCACAGGTTCTCCATCCACTACCACCACGGTCTTTCCCTTGCCGCCGGCGATCCTCCTACTGGAATTTCTTCACACCATGATGGCTCTTCGCTCGTTTCCCACAGATGGTGCCAAATGAAGAGGCTTAATCTCGCGTTGATCCTAAGTCGTGGGACCCTGGGGGGAGTCCTTGATTACGGCCACCACGTGTATATAATCTGCAAGATGGGAAACAAATCAAGGCTGCCCAGGGATGAAATCCGGGAGAAAACCCTCAAATGCCTAAGTCAGTGAATATGATAAAGCACTGGTGCGGGAGGAGGTGGTAGGAGAAGATGAGGGCACGAGATTGATCTCCGCCAAGAAATGTGGTGGTTCTCACTCAGGATCGTTCCTTACCTCTTCGGAGGGTCTTCCTGGGATTAATATAGCGATCTGTTTAATGTAATAGCCCTGGGAGTTGAGGGGATTCAGGGGGGTTACGTCCTCATCGTGGACTTTTTAATGGCATGAGGACTCTTGCTCTCCCTTATCCCTTGGGGTTCCCCGCTCCTGAAGGATGCGTAACGGATGCTTGGATAAGCTTCCTATAGTCGGTCCGATCCTGGGGTGCTTGCTCGGAGTTTCCTCTCGAGCGGTGGGTGCGTACCTCAGATAGGTCGCGCTGGGTTCCCGCAGGGGACTTTCGACCGATCTATCGCTCGGACTTCCAGATCCGAGGATCGCCTAGGAAGTGCTGCTCCGAGTGAGTTTTGGGCTTGAAGTAAGTGGGCCCCAAAATGGGGCTGTCACTTTGGGGAGCTGGGCCTAGTTTAGTCAAATTAGACCTAGTTGGGCCATGCTCTTGGGCGGTAGATTTTTCCCCCTCTCCACTCGGGTGGGGGGCTTTTGTAGACACCAAAAAAAAAGAGAAAAGAGAAAGAGAAAGAGAAAACAAAAAGGAAGAAGAAGGCAAATGGGCCAAGCTATATGCAAAGGGCCCAAATGTAATGGGCCAAGGAGACAAAAGGAAAGGAGAAGCCAAAAGAACTAGGGAAGCGATTTTCAAAAAAAAATGTGGAACAGGGAAAAGGAAAAATCCCACGTTTCTTCACCTTTCCCTATTCTCCTTCTCCTTCACGCTACCCCCCCCTTTCCACCTGTGTCTCTCACACGTTGCATGTCCCATGCTTCGTTGTACGGCGGAGAAAGCGTGGCAACGGCAGCAAAGCCCCACTACCGCCAAGCCAAGGCCAGAACTAGCAGGCAGCGGCGGTGCCCGGCGGCTCTTCGCAGTAGCCTAATGCGACCATCGGACGGTCGGGAGCCCCCTCTCCCAGATGGCAACGGTGCGCAGTGAGGGTAGGCGCACGGCCACCCCACAAGGGGAAATCTCCCTCTGCTGTGTCCTACGAAGAAGTGGTGGCTACAACATCAAAGGGACAGCTCTAAGTGACGACAGCAGCGACGACGGCAAAGGGGGAGGAAATCGAGCAAGATGGCCTTCGAATGATCCCTACGAACCTCCTTTAAGAAGGCCCCTGGGGTGAAGGAAAAAAGGCTGCTGAAGGATAGAGGAAGAAGGGAATTTTCTTTTCTGTCTCCATCTTCTTCGATCCTGAGTGTTGGGAACTTAAGGAAGAAAGGGGGAGGTGTGCGAAGCATTTTGTAAAAGGGGTGGGTTGCTCCTTCTAGTATCCCCTTCCCCTTCTTCCTCATCCTCCGTTCTGTGGTGTGTGCTGTGCAGTAGCTCTCTGGATGTAATCTTTGTTCAAGAATAAATGAAATGCTGGGATCCGTTCCATGATTTCCATTTATGATTACAGTGCCCATCTTTGCATTATATGTGCATATAGATGCAGCATGTATGCATATCCACTGTGTTTCCTTTGTTTTGCATTTCTCCGCTATGTTCTATCGGCCCCTGATATCTGCTCATACAGGCATGGAGCCTGCTTATACAACAGAAATATATATATATATGTGTGTGTGTGTGTGTGTGTGTGTGTGTGTGTGTGTGTGTGTGTGTGTGTGTGTGTGTGTGTGTGTGTGTGTGTGTGTGTGTGTGTGTGTGTGTGTGTGTGTGTGTGTGTGTGTGTGTGTGTGTGTGTGTGTGTGTGCGTGTGTGTGCGTGTCCGTGCATGTGCGTGTGTGTGCTTGTGTGTGTGTGTGATGGCCACATGCTCATTACGCTTGTCCCAACTCTATCCATTCTCTTAATATGTGCAGATGTGAGTCTGATATAACTATATATTTTCTGCCTCACTGAATTCCGCTCCTTTGGTAGATATATGAATCCCCTTTTGATTTTCTTTGATATGCAGTGATAGATCACACAGAAAGTAAGCTAGAAGGGGGGGATGAATAGATCACTCCCAATTTAGAAAATTCGAAAAACAAATTATGTAATCCTGAAACGTAGTAGTGAAACTTTACTAATCTGGCCACGGAGCAGACAGATAGATAGAAGCTTATCGAGAGACAAAGTTAAGATGAACCAATAAACGAACAGCTGACGTTCATGAGCCAAATCGAGAGAACAGCCAAGCAATCCACACAGATGGAACATAGAATTTTTAAGGTGGTTCGATTGCTATCCGTAATCTACATCCACCCCTTACTCTACCAGAGTAAGGCTTTCTTGCACTAAGCAATTAAGAACCGCAGACTCAATCTGCTAACACCCGCTGCCTTACAGCTTGCCCCGAGGAACACTCTCCTCGCTCTTCTGAAGAATAGAAGAATCACTGTAGGTCCAACCTCCCTTCCTTCGCAATCAGCAAAGGGAACCCCGTGAATTACTCCCAGCAACTCACGAACCAAAGGATTGTTCCTCTCTTCCTCCAAACATGATGGAGGGAAATCGGAGTACCTCTCCCTTCCTCCAAGCGAACTTAGAGGGTAACAAAATGGAATTGAAAAGGTGAAAAACTCGAAGATGAAAAACAACAAAAACAATCGCCCAGACACAATAACAATGTAGCTTTTGTAGAAGCAGGCTTTTAGACTCAAGATCGGCGATGACTCAGGCTCTTCTCTCTCTGAACTGGTTCTCTCTCTTTTTGACTTTTCTCCTAGGCTTTTCTCTCGTCTCGAATGGGAGGAACCTCAGCACTGGCAGTGGCTTCAGATATTCTCTCTTTTTCTCTATTCAGCTCAACTCTCTCTCCTTCTTCTCCCAACCTTCGATCCCTTTTTATAGGCAGACGATGGGCGCGTGGGTACCACGTTTCCTGCCCAAACTTCCACGCAGATCTGATCTTTTGAGGTTCCACATGTCAGAATCGTGATGCTGTAGTAGTCCATGTGGCAAGATCATCTGGTCCACTCCTTGCCTTGGATCACGTGCCATCGACCTGGTACTTTAGATTCCACGTGAGGTAAGTTCACAGGTTGCTCAGTAGATGCTCAACCATATGACTCACTTGGCAAAGGAACAGTTATGAGGGTTAGCACTGACTTTACCTTTCGAAGCCTGAGCTGTGCACAGACTCTAAACAATGAAGTGCACGGACCTTATATTCATAGAGCTAAAGTGTACACCGACTCATGCATGCGTATGGCAAAACATGCACAGACCTGATGCAAACATTGCACTGACCTTCTATATTCGCAAGAAAAATATGTGCTGACCTTAGCATGCATATGACAAAACTTGCACCGACCTTCTATATGCGCAGGCATAGTGTGCACTGACTTTAGTAAGACAAGGTGGATGTGCACCGACGTTCTATGCCGAACAGAGTGTGCACCGATTTTCTAACGAACAAACATGAAAGTGCACCGACCTCATATGCGGTCTGGAAGACACGCATCGACCTTAGACAGTTAGCACAAGCATGCACCAACCTATATCTAGTAGTGAAATGTTGCACTGACCTTATATATGATCCTGCAATAGTGCACCGACCTAGGTTAGTGCAAGGTGAAAGTTGCACCGACCTTCTTTATGCTAAATGGAGATATGCACGGACCTTGTATGTACAAGGTGAAAGCTGCACTGACTTGATAAGCAATTGAACAAGGAATGCACTGACCATCTACACACGTAAGACAGAATATGCACCGACTTTGTATGCGCAAGGCTAAACTCTGCACCAACCTTGGTTATGCAGGGTGACAATATGCACCGACTCCAATGCACAGACTCATGAATGCTTCAGACATATTCTGTTTGACTTAAGGTGTTTGATTTTTTTATGGTGTCTGACATTTGACTTATGGTGTTTGTCATCATCAAAACCACAGGGATACAACAGTCTCCCCCTTTTTGATGAGGGCAACACTATGAGCCAAACAAATTTAATGCTGTCATTAGAAAATGAGGGTGTTCAAACATGCAAACAATCAAACATGCAAACAATGTCACACACTAACTCCCCCTGACACACAGTCTTTACTCAAGACACACTAGCTCCCCTTGACACTATGACTACTAACCAGATCATACTCCATGCTCAAATTCATTCTCATAAGCCATTCTCCCCCTAAACCCTCAGAAACCATTCTCCCACTTTGACATCATCAAAAGGAATGTAGGGAGAAACAAGGTACTACTAAGCTTGTGAGACTAGAGACAATTAATTCACTTAGTAGAAATCATCTCATACGCAACCCTTAAAGATCCAAGTAAGGTAACTGAATGGAGTTGAAATACCTCATAGCTAATAAGCAGGAAAGACACATAATAAGAGTGAAGATTATCATCGTACAGAAGTAAGAATGAGGACCAAGGTGAAATAGTTATGCCAAGAGAAAGCTGTCTAAATGCTTTACTAATCAAGGAAATGGTGGCTCATCTACTGTTGGATAGTCCAAAGGTATTGAGGACAAACAGTCTACAAAAATTTTAGGAGGGGTGAAAGATTTTTCCTTTGCTGAGCAGTAATAGCCATTGAGTTATTTTGGTAAATCACACATTGATATGTGAGAAGACACCTTGATTAGAGGCTAGAATTCCCAGATTCTCAGTGTGATAACCGTATTACTTCTCTTTAGAGAACAAAGTTAGCAATATAAGTGTCTTTTGACGTGAGGAGACACCTTGATCAGAGGCCTGAGTCCCCAGCTACTCAACACTTTAATGCCATTGCTCTGCCATGAATTCTTAAATTTTTCAGAAACTTTTTAAACAGAGATATTCTGGCAGTTCATGACATAGAGAGTGTTTCATTTCGTTGATGAAGTGTCTAGTTTCTCGGTAACCAGAACATTGCTATGAAATGTTGAAATACCCGTAAAGAAATTGATTTTATTTGTTATATGATGTTTGAAGATAATACCAGATGTATTAATCATCAGAGAGTTATGCTTCCAGAAATTTAAGTTTTAAACATTTAGGAGATTTTATGACATAAAAATCAACAGTGATCCATGTTCATTAATGATGTAGGAAGACAGTCTTCAGGTTCTCTATCTAGGTCTTTGCAGGATTATTAGAGAGAAGCTTTTTAGCTAAATTTCAGTTAATCAAATTTAGAAATTTAAGAGAGTTGAGAGTTTCTAGCTTTTGTGAGAACAAAAACTGCATAAGGTTCTCAATAATCTTTGTGCAGTGTCAAGTTCTCAAAAAAAAACCTTTTGAATCAGTCTCCTAAGACCTTAAACAAACAAACAAGCAACTCCTCCTTACAATATGATGTGCAGATAGCTGGAATGCACAATGTATTGAAATATAGAGAAGCACATTTATAGACATTGAGCCTGACCTATATGTAAATGAGCCTGTGGTACCAGGTGGAGAACGTAGGTCAGAAGACCTCCTCACACATGATGTGGGTTTCCAGTCAGAAGAAAGCTGACCTTCTCCCAGCTTATCATTTTATATACCAACAGGTTATGCATGCCAATGTTAAACAAATGACAGACACTGGATGAAAATTCCATGCAAATGAGGTATACATGCAGCTCAACATGGGCACAGATACATGAATGCATTTTATTCCAAGATTCAAAAATTCAGAGGGTTTTAAAAATGCCTAGTTCTCTCCTCAGGGTTGTGAATTTGTCATTGTCCAGAGGCTTAGTAAAGATGTCAGCTATCTGAAGTGAGGTGTCTACATGGATTAATTCAAAAGTGTTTTTAGAAACTTCATCTCTGATAAAATGATGTCTGATTTCAATATGTTTGGTGCAAGAATGTAACACAGGATTTTTTACAAGATTTATGGCACTAGTATTATCACAGTAAATGGGTGTGTAGCCCAGTTCTACTTGGTAGTCCTGAAGCTGGTGTTTAATCCAGATCACATGTGTACCACTGCTCCCTGCAGCTACATACTCAGCTTCTGCAGTGGAGAGGACAATAGAGTGTTGTTTCTTGGAAGCCCAAGAAACTAAACACCCACCTAGAAATTGACATTGACCACTAGTGCTATTCCTATCTAGCTTACACCCAGCATAGTCTGCATCTGTATATGCAATCAGATCTAGGGTATGTGATGCAGGAAACCATAATCCTAGTGTGTGTGTGTGTAGCAGATATGTATTTGAAAATTCTTTTCACAATAGCTAGATGCAATTCAGTAGGCCTAGATTAGTACCTAGCACACATACCTACACTGAATTGTATATCAGGTCTCGAGGCAATTAAATAGAGTAGAGATCCAATCATACCTTGATATAATTTTGCATCCACTTTTTTACCTGATTCGTTTTCATCTAATGATGTATTGGTACCCATTGGAGTTGAGATATGCTTCAAATTGTTCATGCCAAAGCGCTTGAGAATGTCCAAGGTGTACTTGGTCTGGTTAATGAAGCATCCATCATCCAGCTGTTGTACCTGCAAGCCAAGGAAGTATTTTAATTCTCCTACCAAACTCATTTCAAATTCAGCAGACATCAATTGAGCAAATTCACTACATAGTTCAGTGCATGTTGAGCCAAAGACTATGTCATGTACATATACCTGAACTATGATGAGATCCTTACTCAAACTTTTGGTAAACAGGGTTTGATCCACCTTACCTCTGTTGTAGCCCTTGCTGATCAGAAATTCTGTCAGCCTCTCATACCAGGCCCGAAGAGCCTGCTTTAGACCATATAGAGCTTTATTTAACCTGAAAACCTTGTTAGGATGTGAAGATAATTGAAATCCAGGGGGTTGTTCTACACAGATTTTTTTAATGAATCCATTTAAAAAAACACTTTTGACATCTATTTGATGAAGTTTTATATTTTTGGAACATGCAAAAGCCATTAAAATTCTTATTGCTTTCATCCTAGCAACAGGTGCATAGGATTCATCAAAATCAACTCCAAATTCCTGACAATAACCTTTGCCTACTAGTCTGGCTTTATTTCTTGAAATTATTCCATCCTCATTCATTTTATTTTTGAAGACCCATTTAGTTCCTATTACATTTATATTTTTCAGATCTCGGAACTAGTTCCCAGACATTATTTCTTTCAAATTGACCTAGTTCCTCACTCATAGCATTAACCCATGATTCATCATTCAAAGCCTCATCAACACATTTGGGTTCAATATGTGAGACTAATGCAACTAGATCTTGATGATTTACATTTTTGAGATAAGACCTAGTCCTAGGGGAATCTCCTAGGTTACCTATGATGTTATTCACAGGGTGATCTTTCAAGATTCTAACATTAGTTGAGGATTCACCTGTTTCGTCTGACCTTACTTGATTTAGAGCATTTGGTTCTTCAGGTGCTTCAGATTCTTCCTCCACCATATCCTCCAGAAAGTTTCCATCATGCTTTGAGCTCCTGTCATCATCATCCAAATTAGTAACAGTGTTTGTTTCATTGAAGATAACATGAGGAGATTCTTCTACTGTTTGGTCTGAAACATTTAACACCCTATATGCCCTAGTTGTTTCAGAGTATCCTAGAAAAATTCCTGGGGTACTCTTTGCATCAAATTTATCTAGGTCCTTTTTATCATTGTTATGAATAAAGCATTTTGAACCAAAAATCCTAAAGTATGAAACATTTGGCTTCTTACCTTTCAAGAGTTCATAGGGGGTTTTCTTATGGACGGGTCTTACTAAGGCTTTGTTGATGGTGTAGCAAGCGGTGTTAGTTGCCTCTGCCCAAAACCTTCTGGGTAGCTAACTCTCCACCAGTATAGTTCTTACCATTTCAATGATTGTGCGATTTCTTCTCTCCACTATGCCATTTTGCTCCGGAGTCCCGGGAGAAGAAAATTTGTGAGTTAGTCCTTCATTGTTACAAAACTCAGAAAATATAGAGTTCTCAAACTCTCTTCCATGGTCAAATTGAATCATGAAAATTCTGTGAATTCCTTCTTATTTGACTTTATTGAAAAAGTGTTCGAATTTTTGAAAAGCATCACTTTTATTTGCTAAGAAAAATAACCATGAAAATCTGGTAAAATCATCCACAATCAAAAACCCAAATCTCTTTCCATTTAGACTCTGAGTTCTGGTTGGGCCAAAGAGATCCATATGTAAAAGCTCCATTGGCTTGGAGGACAAAGACTCAGATCTGAGTTTAAATGATTTACGAGTTTGTTTGCCTAGAGCACAGGCATCACAAATTTTTGAGATGGAACTAAATTTAATCTTAGGCATGCCTCTAACTAAATCATGTTTGACCAATTTATTCAATGTAGAGAAGCTAGCATGTCCTAAACATCTGTGCCAATTAAATGCATTATTTTCAAGATCAGTAGCCAAACAAAGATTTGATTCAGGTTTTTCATTTAAATCTACAATGTAAACATTATTGACTCTATGTGCTTCAAACTTGACCTTGTCAGAATTTATTTCAAGTATTTTACATGCATTATTATCAAACACAACTCTGTGACCTTTGTCACATAACTGACTAATACTAAGCAAGTTGTGTTGAAGACCCTCTACAAGCAAAACATTTTCAACAGAGTTTGTGGAAGACTTACCAACTGCTCATATTCCCACAATCTTACCTCTATTCTTTCCTCCAAATTTGACCAGACCCCCTACCTTCATTTCCAGTTTGCTGAATTTGGATCGGTCGTCTATCATGTGCCTGGAGTAGCCGCTATCTAGGTACCACCTATTGTGCTCGGCTGCTAGGCTAACCTGCAGAGGACATATCAAGCAGAGTAGTTTGGAACCCAAGATAGATTGGGTCCAAAGACATTGTTCAAATCTCTAAGCAGAAATTTTGGAATCCAAAACTGTTTCACACTATTTTTCTTGTGCATGTTGTTGAGAGTTTTGTTGAAATTATAACTAGAGTTCTATCCACTTGGCCTAATGGTGTGGAATCTGTTCCTGTTGTTGGACTGTTCATTCCCCGGGTATCTCTTGTACCCATTCTGTCTAGGGTGGACATATTCATTAAAGAGAATCTGTGGAACAGGATTTCCCTTGTTTTTCTTGTATTGACCCATGTTTTTATAGAAGAATGAATTTCTGTTCTAGGTCATATGTCTTGACTTGTGAAAGTTCTTGTTCTGGGGGTTACACATAGGGGCTTGCCTAGTTGAGTTCTTTCCAGTTTTAAACTATTGTCCAGCATGGTTTGACGAATCATTCCTTGGTTATTGGACATTCTGAGCATTGTTGGAGCTGGATGGTGTGTCTAGTTTTTCTTTCCCTTTTTCTAGACAGAATGTTAGTGTTTTGAATTCAAAGGGTTTCTTGTGCATTGGGTTATAGCCTAAACCTTCTTTGTTGAAATTAACCCTAACACCTAGCATGGTATCCAAGTTCATTTTTCCTTGAACAAATTTTTCTAGAGTTCTTTGTTTGTCTTCCAATTCTTTTTGCAATGTTTCATAATTTCCCTGAAGTTCAAAATTCACCTTCATAACAGCTTCACACTTTTCAGTGATTAAACTGTTTTCACTTTGGCTTTCTTGAAGTTTTATCTTGAATTCATCAAGTTGTTTTTGAACTTCTTTGGTTTCA
The DNA here is from genome assembly GCA_022559845.1 of Amorphophallus konjac. Lineage (NCBI taxonomy): Eukaryota > Viridiplantae > Streptophyta > Magnoliopsida > Alismatales > Araceae > Amorphophallus > Amorphophallus konjac. The sequence goes on from CM040119.1 coordinate 187,171,938, forward strand.
GACTTAAGGTCTTCATTTTCCTTTCTGAGAGAGTTCATCTCTTCTAATTCTTCCTTGACCTTCTGATTTTCTTTGTTAGTCTGAATTTGTTCTTCAGTAGCAACATTCAGTTTTCTCTTTAACACCCTATGGTCTTTACTCAAAGCATTAAACTTATCTAACAGTTCTGCATAGGCATCTTCCCAGTCATAAATTGAGAAATTCTCAAAAATGTTGGTTACCTCTTCATTACTGTTGGCCATAAGGCACATTCCTTGGTCATCTTCTTCTGAAGAGTTGGCCTCAGGGTCTTCCTCCTCGTCACTCCACGTGTAGACCATAGCCTGAGGTTTCTTCTTTTGCACCTTGGAGCTTTTCTTCTGGAGATCGGGGCAATCTTCCTTCATGTGTCCAATCCTCCTGTCATGAAAGCATGTGATCTTCTTAGCATTCTTATTTTTATCATTGTTAGAATCAAAATGCTTACCAGAAGTATGCGATCTTCTTCTTCTAAATGTTTTTCCCTTAGTTCTTAAGAACTTCTGAAATTGTCGAGTCAGCATAGCTTGCTCCTCTTGATCAAGGTCTGAGAACCCGTCAGACTCCCCACTACTACTACTATTGCTACTCCCACTGCTACTACAGAACACCTTGAGGGCAATGTTCTTGCCCTTCTTGTCACTTCCTTCACCATTTCTTTTAAAATTCATTTCATACGTCATTAGGGATCCTATCAGCTTAGTGACTGTCAGTTTTGACAGATCTCTAGAATCCTCTATCACAATGGCCTTAGTGTGTCATGCGGGGGTTAACGAACTAAGAATTTTCTTGACTAGATCCCCATCTGAAACCTCTTTCCCAAGCCCTTTAAGATTGTTAGTGATAAGCGACAGCCTAGCATACATTTCTGTAATATTCTCCTCAGATTTCATCTTAAACAATTCATACTCAGATGTGAGCATATTTACCTTGGTGGCCTTGACTTGGGATGTGCCTTCGTAGATGAGCTCTAGTTCATCCCACATTTTCTTGGTTGTCTGGCAGGCTGAGATCTTGGCGTACTCTTCTGGATGTACTGCACATTGAATTATGTTTAGAGCCGACCAGTTGACCGTTGAAAGTCTGATGTGATCTTTTGTCCACGCCTCTTCATTTAGTGGGAGATCATATGGTCCTGTGGTGATCACTCTCCAGAGTTCGTGGCTCTGCGCTCTCAGGAATACTTCCATCATGTTTTTCCAGTAAAAGTAGTTATTACCATCAAAAAACGGAGGGCGACTAATGGACTGTCCCTCAGCCATGAAACTGTGAGGAGTGCTAGATCCAAATTTACCCTGGTCGTTGGACCACATGTTGGGTAACCTGCTCTGATACCAATTGATAGATCACACAGAAAGTGAGCTAGAAGGGGGGTGAATAGATCACTTCCAATTCAGAAAATTCGAAAAACAAAGTATGTAATCCTAAAACGCTGTAGTGAAACTTTCCTAATCTGGCCACGGAGCAGGCAGATAGATAGAAGCTTATCGAGAGACAAAGTTAAGATGAACCAATAAACGAACAGCTGACGTTCATGAGCCAAATCGAGAGAACAACCAAGAAATCCACACAGATGGAACATAGAATTTTTAAGGTGGTTCAATTACTATCCGCAATCTACATCCACCCTTACTCTACCAGAGTAAGGCTTCCTTGCACTAAGCAATTAAGAACCGCAGACTAAGTCTGCTAACACCCGCTACCTTACAGCTTGCCCCGAGGAACACTCTCCTTGCTCTTCTGAAGACCAGAAGAATCACTGGAGGTCCAACCTCCCTTCCTTCGCAATCAGCAAAGGGAACCTCGTGAATTGCTCCCAGCAACTCACGAACCAGAGGATCGTTCCACTCTTCCTCCAAACACGATGGAGGAAAATCGGAGTACCTCTCCCTTCCTCTAAGCGAACTTAGAGGGTAACCGAATGGAATTGAAAAGGCAAAAAACTCGAAGATGAAAAACAACAAAACAATCGCCCATGCACAATAACAATGTAGCTTCCGTAGAAGCAGGCTTTTAGACTCAAGACCGGTGATGACTCAGGCTCTTCTCTCTCTGAACTGGTTCTCTCTCTTTTTGACTTTTCTCCTGGGCTTTTCTCTCGTCTTGAATGGGAGGAACCTCAGCACTGGCAGTGGCTTCAGATATTCTCTCTTTTTCACTATTCAGCTCCTCTCTCTCTCCTTCTTCGCCCAGCCTCCGATCCCTTTTTATAGGCAGACGATGGGCGTGTAGGTACCACGTTTCTCGCCCAAACTTCCACGCATATCTGATCCTTTGAGGTTCCATGTGTCATAATCGTGATGCTGTAGCAGTCCATGTGGCAGGATCATCTGGTCCGCTCCTTGCCTTGGATCACGTGCCATCGACCTGGTACTTTAGATTCCACGTGAGGTAAGTTCGTAGGTTGCTCAGTAGATGCTCGATCATATGACTCACTTGGCAAAGGCATAGTTATGAGGGTTAGCACTGACTTTACCTTTCGAAGCCTGAGCTGTGCACAGACTCTAAACAGTGAAGTGCACGAACCTTATATTCATAGAGCTAAAGTGTACACTGACTCATGCATGCGTATGGCAAAACATGCACAGACCTGATGCAAACATTGCACTGACCTTCTATATGCGCAGGAAAAATATGTGCCGACCTTAGCATGCATATGACAAAACTTGCACCGACCTTCTATATGCGCAGGCATAGTGTGCACCGACTTTAGTAAGACAAGGTGGATGTGCACCGACGTTCTATGCGGAATAGAGTGTGCACCGATTTTCTAACGAACAGACATGAAAGTGCACCGACCTCATATGCGGTCTGGAAGACACGCATCGACCTTAGACAGTTAGCATAAGCATGCGCCAACCTATATGTAGTAGAGAATTGTTGCACTTACCTTATATATGATCCTGCAATAGTGCACCGACCTGGGTTAGTGCAAGGTGAAAGTTGCACCGACCTTCTTTATGCTAAATGGAGATATGCACGGACCTTGTATGTACAAGGCGAAAGCTGCACTGACTTGATAAGCAATTGAACAATGAATGCACTGACCATCTACACACGTAAGACAGAATATGCACCGACTTTGTATGCGCAAGGCTAAACTTTGCACCGACCTTGGTTATGCAGGGTGACAATATGCACCGACTCCAATGCACAGACTCATGAATGCTTCAGACATATTCTGTTTGACTTAATGTGTTTGATTTTTTTATGGTGTCTGACATTTGACTTATGGTGGTTGTCATCATCAAAACCACAGGGATACAACATGCAACATCCATACTACAATTCGTTCGTCATTCTAGTGGCCACCGGCCCGGGGTTTGGCTTCCCCTATAGCCATGACGCCAGGTTGCTAACCACCGGAATCCCTTTAAGTTTTCTTCCTTTACGATAATTTCTATGCATCCTCAAATCCCATTTCGGAGTTTGGCTGGCTCCACCACCATGATACCGAGGTGATGAGGCATATGGGGCTCGCCCCGGACTATGTATTCTCATAAACCTCTCCTTGCTATCTTGATTTTCCGTAATTTCTTTTCCTCGAAGTTTCGATTACTCTTAGATCCCTCGGGGCTCATTCCCTTATAATGTGGACCCTGGGTGATCCCTCATTTAAAGGGTAAACATCAAAAGCCGCGTGGTTCAGCAATAATTCAAGATCACATCTTGGAGACGGGATTGAGGTGCCCCCCGGTCATTGGGATCCCTAGTAGGCTCATCCTCGGGATTTTTCCACGACCGATGTGGGTTAACGGTGTTGCCTCTTCCGTGCACACCTTGTTATTTTGGAGCCATCTCAGAGTTTTCTTCGTGGATGTGTACCCGTTTTAATCCTTTTAAAGCTCCGGGTAAGGGGAAATGCTGTCGGATTTTCGCCGGGTGGACTGGACTAAGGAATAATGATCAATAGACATGTGACTGAATTGATACTGTGAACTGAAATTCAAAGGATGCAACGACCAAATATAATTCTGAAAACTTCTGGAAACGAAATGAGCAAAATAGAAAATACGAGTTTTGATCATGAAACTGCTTGATTCAAGAATTGAAGTCCAGTTTGGACTAATGCACATAAAAAATGTAATACAATGATCAAACACATTTCTGGATTGCTGAGGTCAGAATGAATAAAGATTTGTATGGTAAGAATCAAGTGCTCTCAAACCATGACTGGGGAATCATCATAATAAGGGTGAATGGAAGACACAAAAAAACATTTGAAGGGCTAATGCTCTGATTAAAAATTCAGAAAAAACCTACACCCCATTCTCTTTTCTTTGAAGCTTGGTGCATTCTCTGCCTAGCAGGGTGCAGGGGTTGGCCCCTTGGTGGGGACCCCGGGTCCACTACTGGGCCCACTACTCGGAGCCGACGCCGCACTGCCCCGACACCGAGCTTATGGCTCGGAGATCCTTCCTGAAGACTCGGCCTACGGCTACGGTAGTATATTGCGTATTGAGTGTATGTATTTGTGTGTATGTATACATGTATCCCTACATGTATTTTTCTTTCGTCTTATTAGGCTAATCTAAGTCAAATAACATGTGTGTAATTTTTGTATTTTATTTGATTAAAACCCACAAGTCAAAGTGAGGTGGGTGGGTTTGTCTTGTTAGGCTAGGGTATAAACATAATTAGTGGAAGTTAGAGGGTCTTGTTGTTATAGCTTTCTTTCCTATATAAGGAGGCTAAGGTGTGTTACGAGATGATATGAATGAAAGAATGAATGAAATGTTGTTTTATGTAAGAGCTCTCCCCTCTTGCCTTTCCCTTCCCTCTGTCTCCTTGTGAGATTTGAGTGTGTCGCCCGGTGTGAGACCGTCTGGCGTGAGGCCAAGCTATGTGAGATAGCAACCTATCCGTTCTCGTCCTGTTCGCATCCCGGAGTGTCGTCGATCTATTTCCACGTCGCCGCCGTGTCAGATTTGGTATCAGAGCCCAACAAATGGCGTCTTCGACGACCCCGACGTCTCCGATGTCTCTCCCTCTTCTCTCTCTAGTTTGCTAGAGTGAAAAAAAAGAAACAAAACAAAATGAAGAAGAGTAGCAGAAGGATCTGTGATTGAGAGGGAAAAAAATAGAGGAAAAAAAATTTTAAACAAAAGAAAAAATATTTTTTTGATGTGTTCTTTCTCTCTTTCTCTCTTTTTCCCTCTCTGTTCTCTCTCCCGCGCCCTGTCTCTCTCTCCCATATTCTCTCTCTCTCCTTCTCTCTCCCTCGGTTGAAGGAAAATAGAAGAAAAAAAAAGGGTCTCAGTTCGCGGCACGGGGCCTCGTCGCCCGTGTCGGGTTCAAAAGGGGGGAGCGGCCGCAACGGCCAACTCCTCCCCCTCCCGGCCGCCACGCCCGGCGCCCGTCCCCGCCCGCACCGCGCCCGCCCGGTGCGCGCCCCGCGCCCGCCCAGCACACCCCTGCGCGCCCCTGTGCGCCCGAGGCCTGCACCCAGCCTCTGCACGCCCCTGTGCGCCCGTGGCCAGCGCCCCGCCCCGCACCCCTGCGTGCCCGGCCCCGCGCTCGCTCCGCTCCCCTGTGCTCGCTGGCGCCCACCGGCGCCCCCACCTGCCCGGCCGACAGCCCACGTGGACCTCCGGCTCTTCTTGACCTCGCGTGAAGCACGCAAGGTTTGAAACAGAGAAAAAAAAAAAGAAGAATAAAGGAGGCTGAAGTTTGGGAAGTAGGTAAAGTTCGAAAAGAAAAAAAAGGTTTGAAAAGGTCAAAAAAAAGAGATAAAAAAAGTTGATTAATATATATTAGATATATTGTATATATATATAAAATTATAGATATCTATATATATACTTATATCTATCTATATTTATACCCCTTGATTAAATTAGTGATTGTGGCATCTGAGTCCACAACTGTGGCTCGACTGGCACCCAAGTCGTCCGGTCGCCGACACATAGTCCGTAATTTACGGAGTGTGAGTGCCCGAGAGTCTCCCTACGCGGAGAAAATTTTAGATTGATTTGTTCCCCTGCGCGGGAAATTTTAAGTGGTCTGTAATAAATAAATTCTCCCTGCGTGGAGTAAATTCATTGTAACCGAGAAGCTTCGTCGACGCCGTGCGGGCACGCACGTCCCCGCTCGCCTTCGTCTCCGGTCAGAGCTTGACTTCTCAGTCAGCTAGGTACGTGCTCTGAATCACTTGCTTATTTAGTATCCTTATCATTTGTTGTGCGACGAGGTGAGCGAGAGCCCGATCCATGCAGCCAGTCTCCTGAGTGCATCGCTATGGATGGAAAGCGAGAGCTTGTATGTACCCATCCTTCGGCCCTAGACTACCGCATTAGGGCACCCTAACTGTCAGGAGGTAGTTCCACAACTACTTCGCCTACGGGTGAGCAACTCTCCCTAACCAGTCCCTTCAAACTTGGCCCTTTGCCTATTTAGCCAACAAAATTCGGGTCTATAGCTTGCTAATTATCAGTCCCAGGACTACATCATTTAGGTCCGAGGTCGTGCATGCCACGTTGGTCTAAAAATTCATCCGACGGCCTAGAGCGCCCCTCAACGCTACTCATGGATCAAGAGAGCGTGACTGCTATGCTAGTCCAGCTCGAGCACAATCTCGTGGCCCACTTTGAAGAGTCCATAGGTCAACTACGGACGGAACTCGATAAGAGAATCTGAGCCTTAGAGGATCGACTGAAGGGGGAGGAAGGCAGAGTGAATGGCCACGGCAATCCCGTAGCCAATCCTAGGGAGCAAAGAGAGCAAGTCCGCCCGAATCAGGCTCCCCAAGGCAGAGAGCAAGAGGCCCGTGCGCCTTGAGAGAGAGACCACGACGATGACGATATCATCCTACGGAACGTCAGATTGACGCTCCAAGTTTTGATGGGTCCCTCAATCCCGCTACATACCTTGATTGGGAAACCGGGATGGACCAATATTTTGATTGGCATCGCCGCATGACCCCTACTACAAGGGTGAGGTTTGCGAAAATGAAACTCCTGGGTCAAGCCAAGACCTACTGGTGCAACATCGAGAATCTCCTAGCAAGGAGACGAGAGGAGCCTATAGGCACATGGGAAGAAATGAAGGAGAAATTGAGGGAGAAGTATCTGCCACCTTCCTACCATCAGCGTCTTTTAGATCAATGGCAGAAACTAACCCAAGATGGAAAGTCCGTGGACGAGTACATCACCAAATTTGATGACTTCTTCCTTCGGAGTCGAGTCATGGAGGATGCCTCCGTCAACCTCTCTCGGTTTAGGGCTGGCCTACACGAGAGTATTCAGCGGGAGTTATTCTTGCGGGAGGTTAACACCCTGGAGCACGCCTACCAGGTTGCACGAGATGTTGAGAGGTTTCAAAGGGTGGTCCCACCTCGGGTTCCCATCTACCGCCAACCTGAACCCCGAAACCCCATAGTCCGCTATACTGAGAGAGTTGGCCCCTCCACCACCTACGTCCCTACTGCTACCCCACTTAGGGCCGTTGCCCCAAATGCTCCTTTCCCAAGGAACCCTTTACCTGCACCCGCTGCTGTGCCTAGGTTGGAGTATACCCCACCAGCTGAGAGGAGAGATGACAAGGAAAAGGGAGTGGTCCCTAGCACCTCCCAACCAACCCCTATCTCGGGAGTCCGCTGCTACATGTGTCATAACCTAGGGCATATTGCCACCAATTGCCCCACCCGAGCCTTGATCATCACCGACCCCCAGTCTATGGAGCTTCCACCTCAGGAAGGAGAAACCCTTGAGAGATATGAGCCTGACCCTGATCTCATTGCCCAGTTTGAGGAATTAGATGCAGGGTATGATGGAACGCATGTCGAGTACATGCAAGTGGGAGAAATTGCCGAAAGTTCAAACCAGGGAAGACTAGGTGTAGTTCGCTGCATCCTCGCACACCCATAGGAGGACGACTAGCGTCGAACCTCCATCTTCCAAACCTACATCATGGTCAAAACTCAACCCTACAAGGTGATCTTTGACAACGAGAGCTGTATCAATGCAGTCTCTTCAGACTTTGTATCCCATCTAGGTCTACCTACCCATCCTCATCCGAGGTCATACAACGTGGCTTGGGTTGACGACACGTCTATCCCAGTCACCACTACATGTGTCATTCCCATCCAGTTCCAGTCCTATCAAGGACAAATCCTATGTGATGTAGTGCCTATGAAGGTCGGGAGCATCATCCTAGGATGGCCATGGATCTACGATGTAGACCTTACTACATTCGGTCGGTCCAATGAGTGTTCCTTCTCCCACAATGGAAAGAGGATTCAGTTGTGCCCGACACCCCCAAAGGTGGGAAAGAGTCCTACCTCTACACCCGCTGCATCCCCCAAAATTCAGGAGAATGCCCCAACCCCCACCAAAGGGAAGCTTCTCATGCCCTCCTCTCCTACACCTGTCATATCCATCCCTAAGGCCCCTAAGGTTGACCATGACCCGATTAGGCGCCTGAACTTCATAAGTGTTCGTGAGATGAATAGAGAGGTTACCGAGGGTGCCCCTTGTGGACGGGGAAATCACGCCAACGTCGGTAGGTCCCGTGAGAGATGTTGTGGAGGACGAGACCGTCGCAACAGAGAGGGAAGAAAAAGAGGAACAAGGAATGGATTATTGGGTAATATGAGAAAAGTAATGGGAAGTATGACTCGCAAGAAACATGCTGGTGGATCACAAAGAAGGTAGACTTATCAGATTTCGGTACACGGCGGAGATAGGGGTCCGAAGACCCTCTCGCGCAAACTGATCCCTTCCCGGTAAGCGTGACTTACTGTTCCGCGAGCAACTTTTTATATACCGAGAAATCTGAGAATATATGTAATAGGATTTGAGAGACATGTAGACTGAATTTGTAACAATATGCCACTACACAGACAATTATAAGAACAATATGAACAAAAACATACCACCGCAGGACATTGGTCCTTGCGGGGTTTTAACAGTAATATAGTAGTATCAATAGTAATGAATATATATGTACATATAGAAACCACCACAAGACATTGGCCTTTGCGGAGTTTTTGCCGCGATATAAGTAATAAGTATAACTATATACAAAAGACCACCGCGAGGTATTACCCTCCGCGGGGTTTTTTTATTATAATAACTATATATATATATATAACGAGAAAAGAAAAAGGGATCAAATAAACCGCCGCGAGATGTTACTCTCCGTGGGATTTTAAAGCGATGATGGGGGATACTAAAATTAAATGGTTAGGGGTTAGGAGGTTAGCGTGCAGAAATTAAATTATTGGAATGAAAATGGTCGCGGGAGATGACCCACCGCACCAATTAGATAAGACCACCGCGAGGAACGGGTTCCTTGATCGGGGTTAGAATAAATGAAAAGGGGATTAAATAAACCACCGCGAGATGTCACTCTCCGCGGAGTTTTGCAGCGATGATAGGGGAGGGTTAGAGTTAAGCAGTTAGCGGTTAGGGTGTTAGAATGCGGAAATTAAATTACTGAAATAAAACGGTCACGGGAGATAGCCCACCGCACCAGTTAGATGAGACCACCGCGAGGAACTGGTTCCGTCGACGGGGTTTAGACAGAAAAATAAATAACAAAAAAGGGGATGGGAAGTGTGATCGCCAGGGGCTGAGAACCCCACAGGAAATGTTCTGATCGTGTTCGCCGAAGCGGGTCCTCTCTTCCTCTTCGGTCGGCCGGCCGACGAAGAGGGCCTTCTTTGGTTACCCTGATTTTATTATTCTTTTTATTTTATTTTCTCTTTTATTATTATATTTTTTTGGGCTTTTGTTGCTTTTATTATTATTTTTTTATTCTTTTATGCCTTTTTTAGAGAAAGATGAGAAAGTACAGAGAGAAATCGAGGAGTGAATGGTAGAATAAGATAGTACGATATAGAGAAAAACCACTAGGAAAATATAGATAGGGTGAGAGACTTATTTTAGATAAAATAGAGAAGGACGGGGATGGAGATTTAACAATATATGACAATAACAAGGGAGAGAAATAGACTTATTTTTGAACAAAAAGTAAAGGAGGATGGAGATGGAGATTTAACAACAAATAACAACAACAAGGTAGAGAACTAGAATAGAATGGTGAAGGTGATGGTTGGGTACCTCAAAAGTAGGAGGGATGGTCGCGTTTTATCCCCTCAACTGGGGATCGTGTGAGTTCCTCTCGTCTCCTTTCGGACGATTGAAGAAGCGGACTTCCGGACTGGTTAACCCTGCACAGAGAACAAACGAAGAGAAACGACTACTAAATAAGGACAACGGTGGTGTAGTACCAATTCTTTAGAAACTAATATTGAAAATAACATAAACGAATACGCACCTGGTTGGTGGTACTTGAAACCCCTTTTAAGACTAAAGGGTGGACAGACAATATGATGAATGAACACGCAAAGGGACTTTTTAGGGAGAGGGATGCAGTATAAACGACAGATAATGATACATGCAATGCAATGTAACTAGTGAAACAGAAGCAAATAAAATCACGTGGTGAGAAAACTTATTGGGCGGCTGATGACGGGCTCAAGGATACGTGTCGGAGACGCGAACACAGCACGACGGAGGGCCTTCACAACAGACTCCAGGAATTGATTAGGCTGAACATAAGAACACACACACATACATATGTGTACGAGTAGTAAACCTCTTTACATAAACGTATGTATAAATATATTAAACATCTTACACGTATTTACATAAACATACATATGTAAACATATACGTAAACATGTCGAAATAAAAGAACAAGAATTTGGGAAAGAAGGAGAGAAAAGGGGGAGAGAAAACTTTTTTTATAGATTATATATTTTGTTAAGATTTTATTTTAGAAGAAAGAGGATAAGATATATATGTGATATGCATATGATATATATATATATATATATATGTTATATATATATATATAGTGTATATATAATATATATATATATGTGGGAGAAAGAATGAAAGAGAGAGGGCTAGAGAGGAGATGAGAGAGGGAGACAGGAGAGAAGGGTGAACAGAGAGAGAGATAACCGAGAGAGGGAGAGATTAAAAAAAAGAAAATAAAGGGGGAGAGAGGGGGGAAGAGAGGAAGAGAGAAAGAGGAATTTAAAAAAAGGAAAAAATGTATAAAAGAGAGAGAGAGAGAGAGAGAGAGAGAGAGAGAGAGAGAAAGGGGGTGAGAGAGAGAGAGAACGAGAGAGAGAGAGAAACAGAGAGTGAGAGAGGAATAGAGAGAGGGAGTGAGAGACGGTGGGAGGGGATAAAAAAAAAGAAAAAGAAAATAGTGAGAGAGAGGGAGATCGAGAGAGAGAGAGAGAGAGAGAGAGAGAGAGAATGAGAGAAAGAGAGAGGGAGAGAGAAGACGGGAGAGAGAGGGTGAGAGAAAGAGAAGAGAGAGCGAAAGGGAGAGAGACAGGGTGAGACGGAGGGAGGCGAGAGAAAGAGAGGCGAGAGAGAGAGGGAGAAAGCGCGAGAGGGAGAGAGAGGAGAGAGGGGGTGGGGAGGCAAGGAGCAGGCGGCGGCGGCCGGCAGCGTGGACGGCAGTGGCGGTGGGCAGTGGCCGAGAGCGGGGGGCGTGCAGGCGGACGGCGGCGAGCGGCGACCGAGGCGGGCCGGAGGCTGGAGCGGGGGGCGGACGGCGTCGGCGTTGGCAGCGTCGGGGGTGCTGGAGCGGTGGGGAGGCAACGGGGCGACGGTGCCGGCGAGGCTGGAGGCAGGGCCGGAGGCGGTGAGGGAGGCGTCCGCGGGCGGAGATGGAGGCGGCCGCGGGCGGAGACGGGGGGGGCGGCAGCGGTGACGGCGGGAGGCAGACGGTGATGGCGGGGGGCGGCAGGAGGCGAGCGGGGGGCGGACGGCGTCGGCGGGGGGCGGCGTCGGAGGCGGAGGGCGGCGGTGCAGAGGGCCGTTCTTTCGATTAGGAATAACAAACTATTTCTGGTGCTCCTAGAGTCCTTCCTTCCAATTACATCCCTCCTGCAGTACATTGCATATCATCTCCCTTTTATTTTTATTTCTTTTGTTCCATTTTTTTAGAATCACCTTTTCCTGGTGAAGGAAGGACTCTCCGTCGAGAATTCCTCTCGACGGACTAGGATCTCCTTCATCGGGACCTCCGTAAGTCCCCGACATCGAGGGATTCACTCTTAGGTCACTGGGCTGGTTGTACCACTGAAGTTACCTGGAGATAGTCAACCCATTCGTGGTAAGTCGAGTGTCCTTAGATCACACGGCGGAAATCAATATTGCAACTAAGGTCCCTCATGTGGTGTGAACATTAGATTAGAAAAAAAAAGGCGTTAAACATCAACTTGTTTGTTAATCTTTGCTAATGGTTTGAGTGTGTATATTATTACATTCTGATTAGAAAGAAAAAGAAAAAAGGAAAAATAAAAAGAAAACACAAAAAAGGGGTGTTACACATCAACTTGTTTGTTAATCTTTGCTATTGGTTTGAGTGTGTATGTTATTGCGTTCCGGCAAAATCTCGTGTTCCGGAAAAGATCAAGAAATGTCCGGAGACGGTCAGAATCTGACCCCGGGTCACCAGGGGACACATGTCCCTGCTGAGGATGCAGGTTCCTCCCGTGAGCCCTCATATGAGGTGCGAGCCGCCGTCGGGGAAGCATCCCCGCCACAAGATATTTCCTTCTTGCTAGGTGTTCTCGCGAACACACAGCTCAATTCCGATCAGATCTGAGCCTTTCAGGCCGTCTTAAAAGGGAAATCTGTTGATTCTACTCCTCAAAATCCAACACCAGTTGCTCTCCCTACTCAAGAGCCCGCACAGGCAATCCCTTCCTCATTCCCTCTTGTGCAGACAACTCTGCAACCTCCCTCTTTCCAATTACCTCCCCAGTCTCAAGTTCCACCAATTCCTCATACAACATTTCAGTCAGTTCCGTTTACTGACATGCCACAACGTCCCACTCATCCGGAATTCCCTTCTCAGGCTTCTGCAAGGCCTCAGTGGCCACCACAACCTGCTCCTTACAATGAGGTCACCCAATCTCTCCTTCATAGGATGAACAAGATGGACGAACAATTCCAAGATTTCAAAAAGATTGTGGATGTCAAATCCGCGCCTGAGATCTCTTTACCGATCCTTCCAGTATTCCATCTCCCTCCTTCTGAAATGCCAACATATCGACGGTACACCGGCACAGGCAACCCCCTCATTTATCTGAAGGACTTTATGTATGAGTCCTCTTTTTGGCAGAACGATCAAAGATCATTGGCATACCTCTTCAGGAGATCATTGGATGGTCCCTCCTTAGAATGGTTCTATTCCCTAGAGGCGAGTGAGGCTGAGAACTTCGACGTAGTGCAACGGAAATTCCTACAGAAATATCGGGATAGGGTCGGTCCCTCCTTCTCTATTACCGACCTAGTGGCTGAACAAATGAAGCCGGACGAAGATTTCATCCAATTTGCCGATCAATGGAGATCCTTGGCAGAGAAAGTGAGAGACTCCATTTCAGAATCGGAGCAAGTAAAGATGGTCGTGTCTAATGCCACTCCACAATTTAGACACGTCCTGGCAATGAACAAGCTTACCACTATGGAGGAACTGTATGAGAGGGCTCGATATATCCAAACACAGCTGAAAGATTCTCCCCTCATGCATATGTTTGAGCCACCAAAGCCAAAGGTGTTTAGGAAGCTGGCCACGGGTGCCCAAGGTGGGGTAACAGAAGGGGTTGTAACAAATGAACAAGTGGGCGCGATTGGCTATCCCAACCAGCAAGCTAATCCTAGGCCCCCACAAGCTCCACAATTCCCCTTTCATCAGGACCAACAAGGTCAGCAACCCTATCGTCCTCCCCCACAAAACAATCTCTTCCAGAATAATATGCCTCAACCCCTCCATCTTCAACAACAACAACAGCGACCTCCTCAATATAATCAGGTTCCACCACCAGGGGATTATGGCCACCAACAACAAAGAAGGCCGATCGGCCCTAGGAGAGCTCATTACCCACCTTTGCCGGAGTCATTGCCGGACATCTTTAATGCTCTCATGGCTGCTAATTTCCTCACCTTGCCTAAGGAAAAAGCCATATGGCCCCCGAACGTCGACACTTCCAGATATTGTGTCTTCCATAGACAGTTGGGTCATATAGTGGAAAACTATTTTCATTTCAGAGATTATATCTATGATATGAACGATGAACATCAAATAGATTGGGATGAAATGAGGCGATGCGTCACCATGATGAAGGCCAGGAGACCTCCTCTTAGACAACAACAACAACAACAACAAAAGCCTCACAGCAACAACTAAACATGGGCATCCTCCAAAATCCGTTACCGGCGCACCAACAACCTAACCACCAAGTCAACCCCATCTCTTCCTTCCCAGAGGTTGGAAGAAGGCAAGATTGGCATACGGAAAGTGGCTCTGTCCTTGTCACCAATCACGTTCCTATCCAATCCCCACGCCTTATTCGTCCCGCACCTGTCTATCCTCCACCCGTAGCACAACCCGCAGTGATACCTCACTCATTTCCACTGCTATCACGTCCTCTCATCCGCGTCTCTGCTGATGACCTCCCTTCGAGTCCCCAGCAAACACCCTCCACTTCCACCATAACACCGTTACCCTCAAAGCCTCTCATCATTTCTCACGCCTCCACTTCATCATCCACCTTCATTCCGCCTCCACTAAACAAACCCCTCATTGTCCAATACCCTTCCGAGGTGCCCTCCACCTCCACCATAACACCGTTACCCCCAAAACCTCTCATTGTTTCTCACGCTTCCACTTCATCATCCACCTTTATTCCGCTTGTCTCTCACTTTCTCTGCCAAGGATCTCCATCGATCGGCAAATTGGATGAAATCTTCGTCCGGCTTCATTTTTTCAGCCACTAGGTCGGTAATAGAGAAGGAGGGACCGACCCTATCCCGATATTTCTGTAAGAATTTCCGTTGCACTACGTCAAAGTTCTCAGCCTCACTCGGCTCTAGGGAATAGAACCATTTTAAGGCGGGACCATCCAATGATCTCCTGAAGAGGTATGCCAATGATCTTTGATCATTCTGCCAAAATGAGGACTCATACATAAAGTCCTTCAGATGAATGAGGGGGTTGCCTGTGCCGGTGTACCGTCGATACATTGGCATTTCAGAAGGAGGGAGATGGAATACTGGAAGGATTGGTAAAGAGATCTCAGGCGCAGATTTGACATCCATAATCTTTTTGAAATCTCGGAATTGTTCATCCATCTTGTTCATCCTATGAAGGAGAGATTGGGTGACCTCATTGTAAGGAGCAGGTTGTGGTGGCCACTGAGGCCTTGCAGAAGCCTGAGAAGGGAATTCCGGATGAGTGGGATGTTGTGGCATGTCAGTAAACGGAACTGACTGAAATGTTGTATGAGGAATTGGTGGAACTTGAGACTAGGGAGGTAATTGGAAAGAGGGAGGTTGCAGAGTTGTCTACACAAGAGGGAATGAGGAAGGGATTGCCTGTGCGGGCTCTTGAGTAGGGAGAGCAACTGGTGTTGGATTTTGAGGAGTAGAATCAACAGATTTCCCTTTTAAGACGGCCTGAAAGGCTCGAATCTGATCGGAATTGAGCTGTGTGTTCGCGAGAACACCTAGCAAGGAGGAAATATCTTGTGGCGGGGATGCTTCCCCGACGGCGGCTCGCACCTCATATGAGGGCTCACGGGAGGAACCTGCGTCCTCAGCAGGGACATGTGTCCCCTGGTGACCCGGGGTCGGATTCTGACCGTCTCCGGACATTTCTTGATCTTTTCCGGAACACGAGATTTTGCCGGAACGCTATAACATACACACTCAAACCAATAGCAAAGATTAACAAACAAGTTGATGTGTAACACCCCTTTTTTTGTGTTTTCTTTTTGTTTTTCCTTTTTTCTTTTTCTTTCTAATAAGAATGTAATAACATACACACTCAAACCATTAGCAAAGATTAACAAACAAGTTGATGTTTAACGCCTTTTTTTTGTTTTCTTTTGGTTTCCCCCCCCCCTTTTTTTTTCTTTTTTCTAATCTAATGTTCACACCACATGAGGGACCTTAGTTGCAATATTGATTTTCGCCGTGTGATCTAAGGACACTCAACTTACCACGAATGGGTTGACTATCTCCAGGTAACTTCAGTTGCACAACCAGCCCAGTGAACGAAGAGTGAATCCTTCGATGTCGGGGACTTACAGAGGTCCCGATGAAGGAGATCCTAGTCCGTCGATAGGAATTCTCGACGGAGAGTCCTTCCTTCACCAGGAAAAGGTGATCCTAAAAAAATGGAACAAAAGAAATAAAAATAAAAGGGAGATGATATGCAATGCAGTGCTGAATTTAACAGGAGATATATAAACAGACAACAAATATATACAATAAAAGAAATTAAACAAACATCACAACACTCCTTTTCTGCAATGACACGAATCTCTTCAGAGTTCACAGGGGACTCTGAGTAATGCACGTAGTGCACGAGGGATGAAATTGGAATGCCAAAAGTGATAGCGGGAACACAAATGTAGCGCACGCGGGCGCAATCAAGATGGGCACACGTGGGTGCCGAGTGGAGGGGCACACGTGGGTGCCGATGGCAAGAGTGCTACAGGGAGGACGAATGTAGCGCACGCGGGCGCAATCAGGGGGGGCACACGTGGGTGCCGAGTGGAGGGGCACACATGGGTACCGATGGCAAGAGTGCTACTGGGAGCACGAATGTAGCGCACGCGGGCGCAATCAGGAGGGGCACACATGGGTGCCGAGTGGAGGAGCACACGTGGGTGCCGATGGCAAGAGTGCTACTGGGAGTACAAATGTAGCGCATGCGGGCGCAATCAGGAGGGGCACACGTGGGTGCCGAGTGGAGGGGTACACGTGGGTGCCGATGGCAAGAGTGCTACTGGGAGCATGAATGTAGCACACGCGGGCGAGAGGGGAAGGGAGTGAGGGCGAAAGAGGCCGAGGGAGAGAGATGGAGGGGGAAATAGAGAGGAAGGGAGTGGGAGAAAGAGGAGGGGGAGAGAAAGAGAAAGAGAGTGAGAGAGAGACAGGGAGAGAACGAGAGGGAGAGGGGAAACAGAGGGTGATCGAGAGGGAGATGGAGGAGGGAGGGAACCAGAGAGCTAGGGAGAGAAAGAGGGAAAAATGGGAGATCAGCCGGGAGAGGGAGTGCAAAGAGATGAGGAGAAGGAGATCTCTGTTAGCAACGGGAGGAGTCGGTTCTTACGTGAGTGGGTGGGGGTATTCAAGGGGGGAGACAAGATCCAAGAAATGAGGAGGGATTTAAGGAGAGGAGTTAATAAAAATATAATAAACAATATTTATTTTAATTTTATTTAGAGATGAGCCCAAGTCATTTTATATTTATCAATGTTTATTTATGATTGGCCACCTATTTTATCCTTTTTTTTATTTTTTGTTTGTATGCTTACATTTATGTATATATATGTGTACATATACGTACGTATTGTACGTATATATATTTATATATACATATATATATAAATGTATATATATATATATAAATGTATATATATATATATATGTATATATATATATATAAGGTAGAATGGGCCAAGCCTATTAGAATTGCTTTTTTTTTGGTTTAATGCAAATTTTGAACAAGAGTGGGCCAAGACCATCAAAATCTTTATTTATTCCCCCCCCCTTTTCTTTTTAACATTAAGAGATGGGCCAAGCCCATTGACATTTTTATCTTCTTGTGTAGGAGAGGAATGGCCACAGGCCCATTAGCGAGGGTTTCGCTTATTTTGACAAATAACACTTGACTTTTCGCGAGATCGAATAAAAAAATTGGAAATCATGAGCGAAAGGGAGAGAGAGAGGGTGAGACGGAGGGAGGCGAGAGAAAGAGAGGCGAGAGAGAGAGGGAGAAAGCGCGAGAGGGAGAGAGAGGAGAGAGGGGGTGGGGAGGCAAGGAGCAGGCGGCGGCGGCCGGCAGCGTGGACGGCAGCGGCGGTGGGCAGCGGCCGAGAGCGGGGGCCGCGGGGGGGGGGGGGGGGGGGGGCGTGCAGGCGGACGGCGGCGAGCGGCGACCGAGGCGGGCCGGAAGCTGGAGCGGGGGCAGACGGCGTCGGCGCTGGCGGCGTCGGGGGTGCTGGAGCGGCGGGGAGGCAGCGGGGCGACGATGCCGGCGGGGCTGGAGGCAGGGCCGGAGGCGGTGACGGAGGCGTCCGCGGGCGGAGACGTGGTACAACCAGCCAGTACCAGCAGTTGCCTACGTTCTTATTGATGCATGGATTTGAGAGACACGTAGACTGAATTTGTCACAATATGCCACTACACAGACAATTATAAGAACAATATGAACAAAAGCATACCACCGCAGGACATTGGTCCTTGCGGGGTTTTAACAGCAATATAGTAGTATCAATAGTAATGAATATATATGTATATATAGAAACCACCACAAGACATTGACCTTACGGGATTTTTACTGCAATATAAATAATAAATATTATATATACATACCACCGCAAGACATTGGCCTTTGCAGGGTTTTTGCCGCGATATAAGTAATAAGTATAACTATATACAAAAGACCACCGCGAGGTATTACCCTCCGCGGGGTTTTTTTTATTATAATATATATATATATATATATATATATATATATATATATATATATATATATATATATATATATATATATAACGAGAAAAGAAAAAGGGATCAAATAAACTGCCGCGAGATGTTACTCTCCACGGGGTTTTAAAGCGATGATGGGGGATGCTAAAATTAAATGGTTAGGGGTTAGGAGGTTAGCGTGCAGAAATTAAATTACTGGAATGAAAATGGTCGCGGGAGATGACCCACCGCACCAGTTAGATAAGACCACCGCGAGGAACGGGTTCCTTGATCGGGGTCGGAACAAAAGAATGCAGAAAATTAAACCACCGCGAGTAACGAGTTCCTTGATCGGGGTTGGAATGAAAGTGTAGAAAATTAAACCACCGCGAGGAACGAGTTCCTTGATCGGAGTTAGAATAAATGAAAAGGGGATTAAATAAACCACCGCGAGATGTCACTCTCCGCGGAGTTTTGCAGCGATGATAGGGGAGGGTTAGAGTTAAGCAGTTAGCGGTTGGGGTGTTAGAATGCGGAAATTAAATTACTGAAATAAAACGGTCGCGGGAGATAGCCCACCGCACCAGTTAGATGAGACCACCGCGAGGAACTGGTTCCGTCGACGGGGTTTAGATAGAAAAATTAATAACAAAAAAGGGGATGGGAAGTGTGATCGCCAGGGGCTGAGAACCCCACGGGAAATGTTCTGATCGCATTCGCCGCCGAAGCGGGAGCAGTGCGGATCCTCTCTTCCTCTTCGGTCGGCCGACCGACGAAGAGGGCCTTCTTTGGTTACCCTGATTTTATGATTCTTTTTGTTTTATTTTATCTTTTGTTATTATATTTTTTTTTTGGGCTTTTGTTGCTTTTATTATTATTTTTTTATTCTTTTATGCCTTTTTTAGAGAAAGATGAGAAAGTACAGAGAGAAATCGAGGAGTGAATGGTAGAATAAGATAGTACGATATAGAGAAAAACCACTAGAAAAATATAGATAGGGTGAGAGACTTATTTTAGATAAAATAGAGAAGGACGGGGATGGAGATTTAACAATATATGACAATAACAAGGGAGAGAAATAGACTTATTTTTGAACAAAAAGTAAAGGAGGATGGAGATGGAGATTTAACAACAAATAACAACAACAAGGTAGAGAACTAGAATAGAATGGTGAAGGTGGTGGTCGGGTACCTCAAAAGTAGGAGGGATGGTCGCGTTTTATCCCCCAACTAGGGATCGTGTGAGTTTCTCCTCGTCTCCTTTCGGCCGATTGAAGAAGCGGACTTCCGGACTGGTTAACCCTGCACAGAGAACAAACAAAGAGAAACGACTACTAAATAAGGACAACGGTGGTGTAGTACCAATTCTTTAGAAACTAATATTGAAAATAACATAAACGAATACGCACCTGGTTGGTGGTATTTGAAACCCCTTTTAAGACTAAAGGGTGGACAGACAATATGATGAATGAACACGCAAAGGGACTTCTTAGGGAGAGGGATGAAGTATGAACGACAGATAATGATACATGCAATGCAATGTAACTAGTGAAATAGAAGCAAATAAAACCACGTGGTGAGAAAACTTATTGGGCGGCTGATGACGGGCTCAAGGATACGTGTCGGAGACGCGAAAACAACACGGCGGAGGGCCTTCACAGCAGACTCCAGGAATTGATTAGGCTAAACATAAGAACACACACACATACATATGTGTACGAGTAGTAAACCTATTTACATAAACGTATGTATAAATATATTAAACATCTTACACGTATTTACATAAACATACATATGTAAACATATACGTAAACATGTCGAAATAAAAGAACAAGAATTTGGGAAAGAAGGAGAGAAAAGGGGGAGAGAAAACTTTTTTTTATAGGTTATATATTTTGTTAAGATTTTATTTTAGAAGAAAGAGGATAAGATATATATGTGATATGTATATGATATATATATATATATATATATTTGTTATATATATATAGTGTATATATAATATATATATGTGGGAGAAAGAATGAAAGAGAGAGGGCTATAGAGGAGATGAGAGAGGGAGACAGGAGAGAAGGGAGAACAGAGAGAGAGATAACCGAGAGAGGGAGAGATTAAAAAAAAGAAAATAAAAGGGGAGAGGGGGGTAGAGAGGAAGAGAGAAAGAGGAATTAAAAAAAAGGAAAAAATGTATAAAAGAGAGAGAGAGAGAGAGAGAGAGAGAGAGAGATCGGATGGTGAGAGAGAGAGAGAGAGATGAAACAGAGAGAGAGAGACACAAAGGGGGGTGAGAGAGAGAGAGAACGAGAGAGAGAGAAACAGAGAGTGAGAGAGGAATAGAGAGAGGGAGTGAGAGACGGTGGGAGGGGATAAAAAAAAGAAAAAGAAAATAGTGAGAGAGAGGGAGATCGAGAGAGAGAGAGAGAGAGGGAGAGAATGAGAGAAAGAGAGAGGGAGAGAGAAGACAGGAGAGAGAGGGTGAGAGAAAGAGAAGAGAGATCGAAAGGGAGAGAGAGAGGGTGAGACGGAGGGAGGCGAGAGAGAGAGGGAGAAAGCGCGAGAGGGAGAGAGAGTTGAGGGGGTGGGGAGGCAAGGAGCAGGCGGCGGCGGCCGGCAGCGTGGACGGCAGAGACGGTGGGCAGCGGTCGAGAGCGGGGGCCGCGGGGGGGGGGGGGGGTGCAGGCGGACGGCGGCGAGCGGTGACCGAGGCGGGCCGGAGGCTGGAGCGGGGGGCGGACGGCGTCGGCGCTGGCGGCGTCGGGGGTGCTGTAGCGGCGGGGAGGCAGCGGGGCGACGGTGCCGGCGGGGCTAGAGGTAGGGCCGGAGGCGGTGACGGAGGCGTCCACGGGCGGAGACGGAGGCGGCCGTGGGCGGAGACGGGGGGGGCGGCAGCGGCGACGGCGGGAGGCAGACGGTGATGGCGGGGGGCGGCAGGAGGCGAGCGGGGGGCGGACGGCGTCGGCGGGGGGCGGCGTCGGAGGCGGAGGGCGGTGGTGCAGAGGGCGGAGGCTGGAGCGGGGGGCGGACGGCGTCGGCGTTGGCAGCGTCGGGGGTGCTGGAGCGGTGGGGAGGCAACGGGGCGACGGTGCCGGCGGGGCTGGAGGCAGGGCCGGAGGCGGTGAGGGAGGCGTCCGCGGGCGGAGATGGAGGCGGCCGCGGGCGGAGACGGGGGGGCGGCAGCGGCGACGGCGGGAGGCAGACGGTGATGGCGGGGGGCGGCAGGAGGCGAGCGGGGGGCGGACGGCGTCGGCGGGGGGCGGCGTCGGAGGCGGAGGGCGGCGGTGCAGAGGGCCGTTCTTTCGATTAGGAATAACAAACTATTTCTAGTGCTCCTAGAGTCCTTCCTTCCAATTACATCCCTCCTGCAGTACATTGCATATCATCTCCCTTTTATTTTTATTTCTTTTGTTCCATTTTTTTAGAATCACCTTTTCCTGGTGAAGGAAGGACTCTCCGTCGAGAATTCCTCTCGACGGACTAGGATCTCCTTCATCGGGACCTCCGTAAGTCCCCGACATCGAGGGATTCACTCTTAGGTCACTGGGCTGGTTGTACCACTGAAGTTACCTGGAGATAGTCAACCCATTCGTGGTAAGTCGAGTGTCCTTAGATCACACGGCGAAAATCAATATTGCAACTAAGGTCCCTCATGTGGTGTGAACATTAGATTAGAAAAAAAAAGGGGGGGGGGAACCAAAAGAAAACAAAAAAAAGGCGTTAAACATCAACTTGTTTGTTAATCTTTGCTAATGGTTTGAGTGTGTATGTTATTACATTCTGATTAGAAAGAAAAAGAAAAAAGGAAAAATAAAAAGAAAACACAAAAAAGGGGTGTTACACATCAACTTGTTTGTTAATCTTTGCTATTGGTTTGAGTGTGTATGTTATTGCGTTCCGGCAAAATCTCGTGTTCTGGAAAAGATCAAGAAATGTCCGGAGACGGTCAGAATCTGACCCCGGGTCACCAGGGGACACATGTCCCTGCTGAGGATGCAGGTTCCTCCCGTGAGCCCTCATATGAGGTGCGAGCCGCCGTCGGGGAAGCATCCCCGCCACAAGATATTTCCTTCTTGCTAGGTGTTCTCGCGAACACACAGCTCAATTCCGATCAGATCTGAGCCTTTCAGGCCGTCTTAAAAGGGAAATCTGTTGATTCTACTCCTCAAAATCCAACACCAGTTGCTCTCCCTACTCAAGAGCCCGCACAGGCAATCCCTTCCTCATTCCCTCTTGTGCAGACAACTCTGCAACCTCCCTCTTTCCAATTACCTCCCCAGTCTCAAGTTCCACCAATTCCTCATACAACATTTCAGTCAGTTCCGTTTACTGACATGCCACAACGTCCCACTCATCCGGAATTCCCTTCTCAGGCTTCTGCAAGGCCTCAGTGGCCACCACAACCTGCTCCTTACAATGAGGTCACCCAATCTCTCCTTCATAGGATGAACAAGATGGACGAACAATTCCAAGATTTCAAAAAGATTGTGGATGTCAAATCCGCGCCTGAGATCTCTTTACCGATCCTTCCAGTATTCCATCTCCCTCCTTCTGAAATGCCAACATATCGACGGTACACCGGCACAGGCAACCCCCTCATTTATCTGAAGGACTTTATGTATGAGTCCTCTTTTTGGCAGAACGATCAAAGATCATTGGCATACCTCTTCAGGAGATCATTGGATGGTCCCTCCTTAGAATGGTTCTATTCCCTAGAGGCGAGTGAGGCTGAGAACTTCGACGTAGTGCAACGGAAATTCCTACAGAAATATCGGGATAGGGTCGGTCCCTCCTTCTCTATTACCGACCTAGTGGCTGAACAAATGAAGCCGGACGAAGATTTCATCCAATTTGCCGATCAATGGAGATCCTTGGCAGAGAAAGTGAGAGACTCCATTTCACAATCGGAGCAAGTAAAGATGGTCGTGTCTAATGCCACTCCACAATTTAGACACGTCCTGGCAATGAACAAGCTTACCACTATGGAGGAACTATATGAGAGGGCTCGATATATCCAAACACAGCTGAAAGATTCTCCCCTCATGCATATGTTTGAGCCACCAAAGCCAAAGGTGTTTAGGAAGCTGGCCACGGGTGCCCAAGGTGGGGTAACAGAAGGGGTTGTAACAAATGAACAAGTGGGCGCGATTGGCTATCCCAACCAGCAAGCTAATCCTAGGCCCCCACAAGCTCCACAATTCCCCTTTCATCAGGACTAACAAGGTCAGCAACCCTATCGTCCTCCCCCACAAAACAATCTCTTCCAGAATAATATGCCTCAACCCCTCCATCTTCAACAACAACAACAGCGACCTCCTCAATATAATCAGGTTCCACCACCAGGGGATTATGGCCACCAACAACAAAGAAGGCCGATCGGCCCTAGGAGAGCTCATTACCCACCTTTGCCGGAGTCATTGCCGGACATCTTTAATGCTCTCATGGCTGCTAATTTCCTCACCTTGCCTAAGGAAAAAGCCATATGGCCCCCGAACGTCGACACTTCCAGATATTGTGTCTTCCATAGACAGTTGGGTCATATAGTGGAAAACTATTTTCATTTCAGAGATTATATCTATGATATGAACGATGAACATCAAATAGATTGGGATGAAATGAGGCGATGCGTCACCATGATGAAGGCCAGGAGACCTCCTCTTAGACAACAACAACAACAACAACAAAAGCCTCACAGCAACAACTAAACATGGGCATCCTCCAAAATCCGTTACCGGCGCACCAACAACCTAACCACCAAGTCAACCCCATCTCTTCCTTCCCAGAGGTTGGAAGAGGGCAAGATTGGCATACGGAAAGTGGCTCTGTCCTTGTCACCAATCACGTTCCTATCCAATCCCCACGCCTTATTCGTCCCGCACCTGTCTATCCTCCACCCGTAGCACAACCCGCAGTGATACCTCACTCATTTCCACTGCTATCACGTCCTCTCATCCGCGTCTCTACTGATGACCTCCCTTCGAGTTCCCAGCAAACACCCTCCACTTCCACCATAACACCGTTACCCTCAAAGCCTCTCATCATTTCTCACGCCTCCACTTCATCATCCACCTTCATTCCGCCTCCACTAAACAAACCCCTCATTGTCCAATACCCTTCCGAGGTGCCCTCCACCTCCACCATAACACCGTTACCCCCAAAACCTCTCATTGTTTCTCACGCTTCCACTTCATCATCCACCTTTATTCCGCTTGTCTCTCACTTTCTCTGCCAAGGATCTCCATCGATCGGCAAATTGGATGAAATCTTCGTCCGGCTTCATTTTTTCAGCCACTAGGTCGGTAATAGAGAAGGAGGGACCGACCCTATCCCGATATTTCTGTAAGAATTTCCGTTGCACTACGTCAAAGTTCTCAGCCTCACTCGGCTCTAGGGAATATAACCATTTTAAGGCGGGACCATCCAATGATCTCCTGAAGAGGTATGCCAATGATCTTTGATCATTCTGCCAAAATGAGGACTCATACATAAAGTCCTTCAGATGAATGAGGGGGTTGCCTGTGCCGGTGTACCGTCGATACATTGGCATTTCAGAAGGAGGGAGATGGAATACTGGAAGGATTGGTAAAGAGATCTCAGGCGCAGATTTGACATCCATAATCTTTTTGAAATCTCGGAATTGTTCATCCATCTTGTTCATCCTATGAAGGAGAGATTGGGTGACCTCATTGTAAGGAGCAGGTTGTGGTGGCCACTGAGGCCTTGCAGAAGCCTGAGAAGGGAATTCCGGATGAGTGGGACGTTGTGGCATGTCAGTAAACGGAACTGACTGAAATGTTGTATGAGGAATTGGTGGAACTTGAGACTAGGGAGGTAATTGGAAAGAGGGAGGTTGCAGAGTTGTCTGCACAAGAGGGAATGAGGAAGGGATTGCCTGTGCGGGCTCTTGAGTAGGGAGAGCAACTGGTGTTGGATTTTGAGGAGTAGAATCAACAGATTTCCCTTTTAAGACGGCCTGAAAGGCTCGAATCTGATCGGAATTGAGCTGTGTGTTCGCGAGAACACCTAGCAAGGAGGAAATATCTTGTGGCGGGGATGCTTCCCCGACGGCGGCTCGTACCTCATATGAGGGCTCACGGGAGGAACCTGCATCCTCAGCAGGGACATGTGTCCCCTGGTGACCCGGGGTCGGATTCTGACCGTCTCCGGACATTTCTTGATCTTTTCCGGAACACGAGATTTTGCCGGAACGCTATAACATACACACTCAAACCAATAGCAAAGATTAACAAACAAGTTGATGTGTAACACCCCTTTTTTTGTGTTTTCTTTTTGTTTTTCCTTTTTTCTTTTTCTTTCTAATAAGAATGTAATAACATACACACTCAAACCATTAGCAAAGATTAACAAACAAGTTGATGTTTAACGCCTTTTTTTTGTTTTCTTTTGGTTTCCCCCCCCCCTTTTTTTTTCTTTTTTCTAATCTAATGTTCACACCACATGAGGGACCTTAGTTGCAATATTGATTTTCGCCGTGTGATCTAAGGACACTCAACTTACCACGAATGGGTTGACTATCTCCAGGTAACTTCAGTTGCACAACCAGCCCAGTGAACGAAGAGTGAATCCTTCGATGTCGGGGACTTACAGAGGTCCCGATGAAGGAGATCCTAGTCCGTCGATAGGAATTCTCGACGGAGAGTCCTTCCTTCACCAGGAAAAGGTGATCCTAAAAAAATGGAACAAAAGAAATAAAAATAAAAGGGAGATGATATGCAATGCAGTGCTGAATTTAACAGGAGATATATAAACAGACAACAAATATATACAATAAAAGAAATTAAACAAACATCACAACACTCCTTTTCTGCAATGACACGAATCTCTTCAGAGTTCACAGGGGACTCTGAGTAATGCACGTAGTGCACGAGGGATGAAATTGGAATGCCAAAAGTGATAGCGGGAACACAAATGTAGCGCACGCGGGCGCAATCAAGAGGGGCACACGTGGGTGCCGAGTGGAGGGGCGCACGTGGGTGCCGATGGCAAGAGTGCTACAGGGAGGACGAATGTAGCGCACGCGGGCGCAATCAGGGGGGGCACACGTGGGTGCCGAGTGGAGGGGCACACATGGGTACCGATGGCAAGAGTGCTACTGGGAGCACGAATGTAGCGCACGCGGGCGCAATCAGGAGGGGCACACGTGGGTGCCGATGGCAAGAGTGCTACTGGGAGTACAAATGTAGCGCATGCAGGCGCAATCAGGAGGGGCACACGTGGGTGCCGAGTGGAGGGGTACACGTGGGTGCCGATGGCAAGAGTGCTACTGGGAGCATGAATGTAGCACACGCGGGCGAGAGGGGAAGGGAGTGAGGGCGAAAGAGGCCGAGGGAGAGAGATGGAGGGGGAAATAGAGAGGAAGGGAGTGGGAGAAAGAGGAGGGGGAGAGAAAGAGAAAGAGAGTGAGAGAGAGATAGGGAGAGAACGAGAGGGAGAGGGGAAACAGAGGGTGATCGAGAGGGAGATGGAGGAGGGAGGGAACCAGAGAGCTAGGGAGAGAAAGAGGGAAAAATGGGAGATCAACCGGGAGAGGGAGTGCAAAGAGATGAGGAGAAGGAGATCTCTGTTAGCAACGGGAGGAGTCGGTTCTTACGTGAGTGGGTGGGGGTATTCAAGGGGGGAGACAAGATCCAAGAAATGAGGAGGGATTTAAGGAGAGGAGTTAATAAAAATATAATAAACAATATTTATTTTAATTTTATTTAGAGATGAGCCCAAGTCATTTTATATTTATCAATGTTTATTTATGATTGGCCACCTATTTTATCCTTTTTTTTATTTTTTGTTTGTATGCTTACATTTATGTATATATATGTGTATATATATGAACGTATTGTACGTATATATATTTATATATACATATATATATAAATGTATATATATATATATAAGGTAGAATGGGCCAAGCCTATTAGAATTGCTTTTTTTTTTGGTTTAATGCAAATTTTGAACAAGAGTGGGCCAAGACCATCAAAATCTTTATTTATTCCCCCCCCCCCCTTTTCTTTTTAACATTAAGAGATGGGCCAAGCCCATTGACATTTTTATCTTCTTGTGTAGGAGAGGAATGGCCACAGGCCCATTAGCGAGGGTTTCGCTTATTTTGACAAATAACACTTGACTTTTCGCGAGATCGAATAAAAAAATTGGAAATCATGAGCGAAAGGGAGAGAGAGAGGGTGAGACGGAGGGAGGCGAGAGAAAGAGAGGCGAGAGAGAGAGGGAGAAAGCGCGAGAGGGAGAGAGAGGAGAGAGGGGGTGGGGAGGCAAGGAGCAGGCGGCGGCGGCCGGCAGCGTGGACGGCAGCGGCGGTGGGCAGCGGCCGAGAGCGGGGGCCGCGGGGGGGGGGGGCGTGCAGGCGGACGGCGGCGAGCGGCGACCGAGGCGGGCCGGAAGCTGGAGCGGGGGCAGACGGCGTCGGCGCTGGCGGCGTCGGGGGTGCTGGAGCGGCGGGGAGGCAGCGGGGCGACGATGCCGGCGGGGCTGGAGGCAGGGCCGGAGGCGGTGACGGAGGCGTCCGCGGGCGGAGACGTGGTACAACCAGCCAGTACCAGCAGTTGCCTACGTTCTTATTGATGCATGGATTTGAGAGACACGTAGACTGAATTTGTCACAATATGCCACTACACAGACAATTATAAGAACAATATGAACAAAAGCATACCACCGCAGGACATTGGTCCTTGCGGGGTTTTAACAGCAATATAGTAGTATCAATAGTAATGAATATATATGTATATATAGAAACCACCACAAGACATTGACCTTACGGGATTTTTACTGCAATATAAATAATAAATATTATATATACATACCACCGCAAGACATTGGCCTTTGCAGGGTTTTTGCCGCGATATAAGTAATAAGTATAACTATATACAAAAGACCACCGCGAGGTATTACCCTCCGCGGGGTTTTTTTTATTATAATATATATATATATATATATATATAACGAGAAAAGAAAAAGGGATCAAATAAACTGCCGCGAGATGTTACTCTCCACGGGGTTTTAAAGCGATGATGGGGGATGCTAAAATTAAATGGTTAGGGGTTAGGAGGTTAGCGTGCAGAAATTAAATTACTGGAATGAAAATGGTCGCGGGAGATGACCCACCGCACCAGTTAGATAAGACCACCGCGAGGAACGGGTTCCTTGATCGGGGTCGGAACAAAAGAATGCAGAAAATTAAACCACCGCGAGTAACGAGTTCCTTGATCGGGGTTGGAATGAAAGTGTAGAAAATTAAACCACCGCGAGGAACGAGTTCCTTGATCGGAGTTAGAATAAATGAAAAGGGGATTAAATAAACCACCGCGAGATGTCACTCTCCGCGGAGTTTTGCAGCGATGATAGGGGAGGGTTAGAGTTAAGCAGTTAGCGGTTGGGGTGTTAGAATGCGGAAATTAAATTACTGAAATAAAACGGTCGCGGGAGATAGCCCACCGCACCAGTTAGATGAGACCACCGCGAGGAACTGGTTCCGTCGACGGGGTTTAGATAGAAAAATTAATAACAAAAAAGGGGATGGGAAGTGTGATCGCCAGGGGCTGAGAACCCCACAGGAAATGTTCTGATCGCATTCGCCGCCGAAGTGGGAGCAGTGCGGATCCTCTCTTCCTCTTCGGTCGGCCGACCGACGAAGAGGGCCTTCTTTGGTTACCCTGATTTTATTATTCTTTTTGTTTTTTTTTATCTTTTGTTATTATATTTTTTTTTGGGCTTTTGTTGCTTTTATTATTATTTTTTTATTCTTTTATACCTTTTTTAGAGAAAGATGAGAAAGTACAGAGAGAAATCGAGGAGTGAATGGTAGAATAAGATAGTACGATATAGAGAAAAACCACTAGGAAAATATAGATAGGGTGAGAGACTTATTTTAGATAAAATAGAGAAGGACGGGGATGGAGATTTAACAATATATGACAATAACAAGGGAGAGAAATAGACTTATTTTTGAACAAAAAGTAAAGGAGGATGGAGATGGAGATTTAACAACAAATAACAACAACAAGGTAGAGAACTAGAATAGAATGGTGAAGGTGGTGGTCGGGTACCTCAAAAGTAGGAGGGATGGTCGCGTTTTATCCCCCAACTAGGGATCGTGTGAGTTTCTCCTCGTCTCCTTTCGGCCGATTGAAGAAGCGGACTTCCGGACTGGTTAACCCTGCACAGAGAACAAACGAAGAGAAACGACTACTAAATAAGGACAACGGTGGTGTAGTACCAATTCTTTAGAAACTAATATTGAAAATAACATAAACGAATACGCACCTGGTTGGTGGTATTTGAAACCCCTTTTAAGACTAAAGGGTGGACAGACAATATGATGAATGAACACGCAAAGGGACTTCTTAGGGAGAGGGATGAAGTATGAACGACAGATAATGATACATGCAATGCAATGTAACTAGTGAAATAGAAGCAAATAAAACCACGTGGTGAGAAAACTTATTGGGCGGCTGATGACGGGCTCAAGGATACGTGTCGGAGACGCGAAAACAACACGGCGGAGGGCCTTCACAGCAGACTCCAGGAATTGATTAGGCTAAACATAAGAACACACACACATACATATGTGTACGAGTAGTAAACCTATTTACATAAACGTATGTATAAATATATTAAACATCTTACACGTATTTACATAAACATACATATGTAAACATATACGTAAACATGTCGAAATAAAAGAACAAGAATTTGGGAAAGAAGGAGAGAAAAGGGGGAGAGAAAACTTTTTTTTATAGGTTATATATTTTGTTAAGATTTTATTTTAGAAGAAAGAGGATAAGATATATATGTGATATGTATATGATATATATATATATATATTTGTTATATATATATAGTGTATATATAATATATATATGTGGGAGAAAGAATGAAAGAGAGAGGGCTATAGAGGAGATGAGAGAGGGAGACAGGAGAGAAGGGAGAACAGAGAGAGAGATAACCGAGAGAGGGAGAGATTAAAAAAAAGAAAATAAAAGGGGAGAGGGGGGTAGAGAGGAAGAGAGAAAGAGGAATTAAAAAAAAGGAAAAAATGTATAAGAGAGAGAGAGAGAGAGAGAGAGAGAGAGAGATCGGATGGTGAGAGAGAGAGAGAGAGATGAAACAGAGAGAGAGAGACACAAAGGGGGGTGAGAGAGAGAGAGAACGAGAGAGAGAGAAACAGAGAGTGAGAGAGGAATAGAGAGAGGGAGTGAGAGACGGTGGGAGGGGATAAAAAAAAGAAAAAGAAAATAGTGAGAGAGAGGGAGATCGAGAGAGAGAGAGAGAGAGAGGGAGAGAATGAGAGAAAGAGAGAGGGAGAGAGAAGACAGGAGAGAGAGGGTGAGAGAAAGAGAAGAGAGATCGAAAGGGAGAGAGAGAGGGTGAGACGGAGGGAGGCGAGAGAGAGAGGGAGAAAGCGCGAGAGGGAGAGAGAGTTGAGGGGGTGGGGAGGCAAGGAGCAGGCGGCGGCGGCCGGCAGCGTGGACGGCAGCGGCGGTGGGCAGCGGTCGAGAGCGGGGGCCGCGGGGGGGGGGGGGTGCAGGCGGACGGCGGCGAGCGGCGACCGAGGCGGGCCGGAGGCTGGAGCGGGGGGCGGACGGCGTCGGCGCTGGCGGCGTCGGGGGTGCTGTAGCGGCGGGGAGGCAGCGGGGCGACGGTGCCGGCGGGGCTAGAGGTAGGGCCGGAGGCGGTGACGGAGGCGTCCACGGGCGGAGACGGAGGCGGCCGTGGGCGGAGACGGGGGGGGCGGCAGCGGCGACGACGGGAGGCAGACGGTGATGGCGGTGCAGAGGGCCGTTGCGGCCCTTGTGGTTTAAAGGGGGGGGCATGGGCGACGAGGCCCCCCCTGCGAACCGAAAAAAAAACTTTTTTTTTTTGAAAATTTCTTCACGCGAGGTAGAGAGAGAGAGAGGTTGAGGGAGAAAGAGGAAATGGAGAGAGGAGAAGGGAGTGAGGGCGAAAGAGGCCGAGGGAGAGAGATGGAGGGGGAAATAGAGTGGAAGGGAGTGGGAGAAAGAGGAGGGGGAGAGAAAGAGAAAGAGAGTGAGAGAGAGACAGGGAGAGAACGAGTGGGAGAGGGGAAACAGAGGGTGATCGAGAGGGAGATGGAGGAGGGAGGGAACCAGAGAGCTAGGGAGAGAAAGAGGGAAAAAAATGGGAGATCAGCTGGGAGAGGGAGTGCAAAGAGATGAGGAGAAGGAGATCTCTGTTAGCAGCGGGAGGAGTCGGTTCTTACGTGAGTGGGTGGGGGTATTCAAGGGGGGAGACAAGATCCAAGAAGTGAGGAGGGATTTAAGGAGAGGAGTTTATAAAAATATAAGAAAAAATATTTATTTTAATTTTGTTTAGAGATGAGCCCAAGTCATTTTATATTTATCAATGTTTATTTATGATTGGCCACCTATTTTATCCTTTTTTTTATTTTTTGTTTGTATGCATACATTTATGTATATATATATATGTATATATATGTACGTATTGTACGTGTATATATATATATATATATATATATATATATATATATATATATATATATATAAATGTATATATATATATAAGGTAGAATGGGCCAAGCGTATTAGAATTACTTTTTTTTTTGGTTTAATGCAAATTTTGAACAAGAGTGGGCCAAGACCATCAAAATCTTTATTTGTCCCCCCCCCCCCTTTTCTTTTTAACATTAAGAGATGGGCCAAGCCCATTGACATTTTTATCTTCTTGTGTAGGAGAGGAATGGCCACAGGCCCATTAGCGAGGGTTTCGCTTATTTTGACAAATAACACTTGACTTTCCGCGAGATCGAATAAAAAAATTGAAAATCATTTAAATAGTTTAACTGTGCGAGCCGCTTTGAGGCGTCTTATCGTAATACGGGATTTACTCAACGCAATGTTTAAAATGCCGTGTCTACAGAAAGTATAGAGAGAAATCGAGGAGTGAATGGTAGAATAAGATAGTACGATATAGAGAAAAACCACTAGGAAAATATAGATAGGGTGAGAGACTTATTTTAGATAAAATAGAGAAGGACGGGGATGGAGATTTAACAATATATGACAATAACAAGGGAGAGAAATAGACTTATTTTTGAACAAAAAGTAAAGGAGGATGGAGATGGAGATTTAACAACAAATAACAACAACAAGGTAGAGAACTAGAATAGAATGGTGAAGGTGATGGTCGGGTACCTCAAAAGTAGGAGGGATGGTCGTGTTTTATCCCCCAACTGGGGATCGTGTGAGTTCCTCCTCGTCTCCTTTCGGTCGATTGAAGAAGTGGACTTCCGGACTGGTTAACCCTGCACAGAGAACAAACGAAGAGAAACGATTAATAAATAAGGACAACGGTGGTGTAGTACCAATTCTTTAGAAACTAATATTGAAAATAACATAAACGAATACGCACCTGGTTGGTGGTATTTGAAACCCCTTTTAAGACTAAAGGGTGGACAGACAATATGATGAATGAACACGCAAAGGGACTTCTTAGGGAGAGGGATGCAGTATGAACGACAGATAATGATACATGCAATGCAATGTAACTAGTGAAATAGAAGCAAATAAAACCACGTGGTGAGAAAACTTATTGGGCGGCTGATGACGGGCTCAAGGATACGTGTCGGAGACGCGAACATAGCACGGCGGAGGGCCTTCACAGCAGACTCCAGGAATTGATTAGGCTGAACATAAGAACACACACACATACATATGTGTACGAGTAGTAAACCTCTTTACATAAACGTATGTATAAATATATTAAACATCTTACACGTATTTACATAAACATACATATGTAAACATATACGTAAACATGTCGAAATAAAAGAACAAGAATTTGGGAAAGAAGGAGAGAAAAGGGGGAGAGAAAACTTTTTTTTTTATAGGTTATATATTTTGTTAAGATTTTATTTTAGAAGAAAGAGGATAAGATATATATGTGATATGTATATGATATATATATATATATATATATTTGTTATATATATAGTGTATATATAATATATATATGTGGGAGAAAGAATGAAAGAGAGAGGGCTAGAGAGGAGAGGAGAGAGGGATTCCAGGCTTGCCCCTTGACTCCTTATTAAGAACAGCTCAAATCACATTTGTTTATTGAGCAAGGGGCAAGTCAGAGCAGAAACGCTAACTTGTTTGCTTAGATGAATGCAGGGATTCGGGAGACAAGAAAGAAGTAGCGAACCAAGCATAAACTATTTTATTCCACTCCCAACCAAAAATAAATAACAAAAAGTCTACATCATGTTTCACCTTCTCTCTCCACATTACTTGTCCCGCCACTCTCCGGGCAAGACGTTCTTGGGGGTGCTATCCAACCATGAAAAGCGGTACTTCTACCGCTTTGTGGTCCTCTTTCTATCTCCACTCCCCGACGTCGATCTGCGGGGGCAGCAAAGAAGTTACTAACACAAAAGCCACGCTCTCGTGCCCTTCGGTACCGTTCCTCGCCAAACTTCAGCCACTGCTCGGCGAGACTGAGACTGGTCCTCAATTCAAATAGTTGGGCCTCCAGGGCCCTCCTCTCCTCTTTCTCGACTGATCTTTTGGCCTTCTCTCTTTCCCTGTCCTTTTCCCTCTCAGCACGTTCTCTCTCTATGTCATCCCTTTCCAGCTGAAGGGTGATCCTCAGCTCCATGGCGTCCCGTGAAAAATTGTCATCTGAGCGATGCTGCAATTCCTCCTCCAGCTCCGCTATCCTGGCCTTCCCTTGTGATGCATGAGCAAACATCTCTTGCATCTCTTCGGCCTACCATATCCGTCATTTCAGGGGAGTGATGAGACATAAACAGAGAAGCTCGGATAAGAGGAACCTTCACCTGCGCGGAAAGCATTCCCTCTGCCTCCGCGGCGCGCTGTGTAACACAGGCAAGCTGCTCGTGGAGCGAATCTAATTTCGACGAAGGAATCCATAGACTAGAAGATGCGCCCTCTGCCCCTACTGCTAGTAGGGTTGCGTCGAGCTGAGCGCGCTATGATAGCAAGAAGTGGCAATGAGTGGCTAAACACCAAAAACCTAGGGGTGTAATTAGGAATATGCATTTGCATACATACTCACCGAGACATGTAAAGCCTCACGGGTGTCACCCAACTCTTCCTCCGTGTCCGCCAAGCGAGCCCGCAAGTTCGCTATCATGGTATCACGGGCATCCTAAACCCATGTCATAGGAGTCAGCATTACATTTAAAAAAATGATAAAAAAAATATATATCAAAAAAAAGTGAGAAAGGAGATACACCTCCACAAGTCCCTCAGGATGGAGTCGCTCTGCATATATCGCCCTATAGAGACGTAGATAATCTTCACTATCCCGGGCGTGCGACTCCACGAGCGTGCCACCCCGCTGCCAATCTTCATATTGTTCGGGGAAGCGCACCCGCCAGTCGACACAGGTTACCGGCCCACGTGTCTTCCTCCCGACGCGGGGTGGTGCGGTCATATCTACCCATTCCTGAGCAAGCCCTAGAGTCCTCATGACCAATCGTAGCCGGAGTGGCTCGATTTCATTCAGGCAGTGGACCCAAAGGTCCCGACCAAATCGAGGGCGACCTGCGATGACCCACGGTTGGTCGACATCGACCAAGCCCGAGTAAGGCCTCCAGATCACCTACGTTGGCATGCGTATGTCTCCTTAATCACTCAAAAGAACCAAAAAAAAGAGAAACAAAAGAAAAGACAAAAAAATGGAGTCCTACCATCTCCGCGGGGAACTCTTGAAGCTCACGCCTTAATACCATCAGCTGGTAAGATAGAGAGGCTGTGCTCATAATGGGTTGCCACCGCCGAGCTAGTGGTGCCACAGCCACACGCCACTATCAAGCTCGCCCCATTGGGATGTAGTAATAACTCCATACCTGTGTCGTCACATGTCATCAGCATTTCATGAAATAGATTAGTTGCATAAATAAATAAACAAATAATTACCTGGAGAAACGGTATGAAGCCACTCACAGTCACCTCTCGATCTGTCCCTTGGGACAGACTTGCGAACAGATGCGCCAGCACGGCGGCTCCCCAGGCATATTGCCCTACCCTCGGGAGGGATTTAAGGAGAGGAGTTAATAAAAATATAAGAAAAAATATTTATTTTAATTTTGTTTAGAGATGAGCCCAAGTCATTTTATATTTATCAATGTTTATTTATGATTGGCCACCTATTTTATCCTTTTTTTTATTTTTTGTTTGTATGCATACATTTATGTATATATATATATGTATATATATGTACGTATTGTACGTATATATATTTATATATATACATATATATATAAATGTATATATATGTATGTATATATATATATAAGGTAGAATGGGCCAAGCCTATTAGAATTGCTTTTTTTTTAGTTTAATGCAAATTTTGAACAAGAGTGTGCCAAGACCATCAAAATCTTTATTTGTCCCCCCCCCCTTTTCTTTTTAACATTAAGAGATGGGCCAAGCCCATTGACATTTTTATCTTCTTGTGTAGGAGAGGAATGGCCACAGGCCCATTAGCGAGGGTTTCGCTTATTTTGACAAATAACACTTGACTTTCCGCGAGATCGAATAAAAAAATTGGAAATCATTCAAATAGTTTAACTGTGCGAGCCGCTTTGAGACGTCTTAGCGTAATAAGGGATTAACTCAACGCAATGTTTAAAATGCCATGTCTACACCCCTGTTTGGGCTGTTGTCGTCACCATTACCCCTGAGGAGTCCCAAGTCTCCATCCCACCTGAAGTCCAAGCAACCCTGTAGGACTTCCAAGATATGTTCCCGGAAGACTTGCCTTCAACACTCCCTCCCATGCGTGATGTTCAACACGCCATTGATCTTATCCCCGGGTCCACCCTACCCAACCTTCCCCACTACAGGTTGAACCCCAAGGAGCATGCTGAGCTCCAAAGGATTGTCGAGGACCTTATCCACAAAGGTTTCCTCAGGGTAAGCAAGAGCCCATGTGCGGTCCCTACCTTGCTCACACCTAAGAAGGATGGCACCTGGCGGATGTGTGTTGACAGCCGCGCCATCAATAAGATCACTATCAAGTATAGGTTTCCCATTCCCCGTCTTGATGACATGCTTGACATGATGAGTGGAGCCACTATCTTTTCCAAGATTGACTTGAAAAGTGGCTACCACCAGGTCCGGATTCGACCAGGGGATGAGTGAAAGACAGCCTTCAAAACCAAAGAAGGTCTGTATGAGTGGCTCGTCATGCCGTTTGGGCTATCCAATGCCCCCAGCACATTCATGCGGCTTATGACGGAAATCCTTTGACCCCTCATTGGTCGCTTTGTTGTCATCTACTTTGATGACATTCTCATTTATAGCCACAACCCTCAGGACCACATCCATCATTTGAGGGAAGTCTGCGAGACTTTGAGGAGAGAAACCTTGTTTGCCAATCTCAAGAAATGTGAATTCATGACAGGCCGGGTCACTTTCCTTGGATTTGTGGTTTCTAGTCAAGGAGTGTCTATGGACCCATCAAAGGTCCGAGTTATAGTAGACTGGCCGGAGCCCCAGAATGTCCATGACGTTCGTAGTTTCCACGGGCTAGCCACCTTCTACAGACGCTTCATCCAGGGATTTAGCACCATTATGGCACCCATTACGGATTGCATCTGTAAGGGGAATTTTGAGTGGACCAAAGCCGCCTCCCAGGCTTTTCTTGCCATAAAGGAGCTTAGGACCAAAGCCCCTGTCCTCCGCCTACCAGACTTTTCCAAAGTCTTTGAGGTTTCCTGTGATGCATCTGGCGTAGGAATAGGTGGGGTGCTTAGTCAGGAGAGCCACCCTGTGGCTTATTTCAGTGAGAAGATTTCTGATGCAAAGCTTTGTTACTCCACCTATGATAAGGAGTTTTATGCCGTGGTCTAAGCCCTCAAACACTGGAGACACTACCTCTTACCTCAAGAATTTGTCTTATATTCGGACCACGAGGCTCTGAAATTCCTTAGCTCTCAGAAGGGCTTAAACCCTAGGCATGGTCGGTGGGTAGAATTCCTCCAGTCTTTCACATTTGTCCTAAAACATAAGGCTGGAAAGGACAATAAGGTGGCCGACGCCTTGAGTCGAAGGGTCTCCCTTCTTTCCATTGTTCGGGTAGAGGTCACGGGATTTGACCGCATGAAGGAACTCTATGGAGAGTGTCCTGATTTTGGCCCTGCCTACTCTGCTCTGTCTGCTGGACCCTCGATAGCCTGTTTTGACTATCTACTCCATGATGGTTTTTTATTTTGAGGGTAGCAACTCTGTGTCTCGAGGACTTCTGTTCGGGACTTCCTGATTTGGGAAATGCATGCTGGAGGTCTTGCTGGTCACTTTGGCCGCAACAAGACCATCCATTCTGTGGAGGAGCACTTCTATTGACCTGGCCTGAAGAGAGATGCGGCCAAGATTGTAGCCCAGTGTAGGACATGCACGATGGCCAAACATGTCAAACAGAACACTGGTCTCTACACTCCTCTCCCCGTTCCTGATCGACCATATGGGTTGATGTGAGCATGGATTTTATCCTTGGGTTACCACGCACTGCTCACAAGCAT
The DNA here is from genome assembly GCA_022559845.1 of Amorphophallus konjac. Lineage (NCBI taxonomy): Eukaryota > Viridiplantae > Streptophyta > Magnoliopsida > Alismatales > Araceae > Amorphophallus > Amorphophallus konjac. Next base: position 187,210,019 of record CM040119.1, read on the forward strand.
GATTCCATCTTTGTTGTTGTTGATAGGTTCTCTAAGATGGCCCACTTCCTTACATGTTCCAAAAAATCTGATGTATCTAGGGTAGCCCATTTATTCTTTGATGAAGTCGTGTGTCTGCATGGTCTCCCCCAAACCATCGTGTCTGACCGAGATGTCCGGCTCACTGGCTATTTTTGGAAGACACTTTGGCACCTAGTTGGCACCAAACTGAAAATTTTCACTGCCTATCATCCCCAAACTGATGGGCAAACCGAGGTCGTCAATATGAGTTTAGGAAATCTGTTGAGATGTCTTGTAGGGGAACATTCTGGCACTTGGGATCTTCTTTTGCCCAGAGCCGAATTTGCATACAACAGTTCGGTCAATCGGTCCATAGGTATGAGTCCATTTGAAGTCGTGCATGGATACAAACCTAGGAAACCTGTGGATCTTATTCCCCTTCCCCTCGAGTCTAGGGTATCCAAGTCAGCTGAGGAGTTTACACAACATGTCAAAAGTCTACATGAGTCAATTAGCAAGCAAATCAACCTCAATAATGAGACTTATAAAAAATTGGCTGATTTGCATAGGTGTCACCATGAATTTCAAGAAGGTGACTTGGTTATGGTACGGGTCCGACCCGAACGACTCCCCTCGGGAGCCGTTAAAAATTTACAAGCCCGTAGTGATGGACCCTTCCCAATTCTGCGGAAGATTGGCTCCAATGCTTATGTTGTGGACTTACCTCCCGAATATGGGATTAGCTCAACTTTTAATGTGGCAGACCTAATGGCCTATAAGGAACCCACAGCGATTCCTAGTCACCCTTTCGAGCCTTCTCCTCCCATTGAGAGTGAGCCCACCCCTGTGCATCCCACAGTCTCGAGAGTACCGCGCGAGCACATTGAGAGGATACTGGATGAGCAGGTGACCACTACACTGAGCAGGGTGTACCAGCGCTACCTTGTCTGCTGGCGAGACCGTCCACCTTCTGATGATTCCTGGATCAGCCGGGAAGATCTCCAGCGCCTCGATCCAGATCTGCTGGAGCACTACCACATCAGTGTCCCCCCTTACTCGACGGAGTCGAGTTCCAGCCACCCCGGGAGGGTTGGTGGGGACACCGGGTCCACTACTGGGCCCACTACTCGGAGCCGACGCCGCACTGCCCCGACACCGAGCTTATGGCTCGAAGATCCTTCCTGAAGACTCGGCCTACGGCTACGGTAGTATATTACGTATTGAGTATATGTATTTGTGTGTATGTATACATGTATCCCTACATGTATTTTTCTTTCGTCTTATTAGGCTAGTCTAAGTCAAATAACATGTGTGTAATTTTTGTATTTTATTTGATTAAAACCCACAAGTCAAAGTGAGGTGGGTGGGTTTGTCTTGTTAGGCTAGAGTATAAACATAATTAGTGGAAGTTAGAGGGTCTTGTTGTTATAGCTTTCTTTCCTATATAAGGAGGCTAAGGTGTGTTACGAGATGATATGAATGAAAGAATGAATGAAATGTTATTTTGTGTAAGAGCTCTCCCCTCTTGCCTTTCCCTTCCCTCTGTCTCCTTGTGAGATTTGAGTGTGTCGCCCGGTGTGAGACCGTCCGGCGTGAGGCCGAGCTGTGTGAGATAGCAACCTATCCGTTCCCGTCATGTTCGCATCCCGGAGTGTCGTCGATCTATTTCCACGTCGCCGCCGCGTCACCCCTGCACATGTGGGGGTCGACCCATGTGGTAGTTTGGTTCTATTTGCAATAAAAAAATAATAAAAAGGTAAAAGAAAAGAAAACTTGTGGGAGTTAGTTGCCCAGATTATAAATTAAGTCAAGAAATCAATGCCCCTGTGAATGGGCATTTGTGTGCATAAATTCCAACATGTTGAGTCTTTGGGACTGTGAAGTTTTTTCCCCTCATGTCATTTTTTGTTTAGGGAGGACCCTTGCACCTGGGCAATTCAGTTTGCCACCAAAAGAAAAGAAGTTTGTAGAATCTGCATCTGCATAATGGCCTTTGTAAAAAAGGGTTCTATGCCAGCATAGTAGTTCGATTCGCATTGACATTCCAATGGGAATACATATTGCTCTCTCATGTAAGCAACCATGCATCTTTGCAGGATCATTGAACCCCAATGAGCTCTAAATTTGCTTACCATTCTATTCGCCACCCCGATGTATACATGGCATTCATGCACCGCATCCCCCTAAATCATGCATGGAGGCGTAATCGTAGATAGGATTCTCATGGCCATTCCTTATTTGAATGCTTGCTTGCCATAATCCTACGGGTATATCAAATGGTGTGCAGCGGAAACCCAAATTATGTTCGGGTGAAAGCTCTCACTATGCGTGAGTCGAGAACTCTGCCTTGTACCAAGGGATCCCTGCGTGGATGCGTGATCAAAAACATGCACGATAATTAAAGCCAAGCATTAGCGCATTTCAAACAAAAAGAACTAAAAAAAATAACAAACAAAAGTCTACTTCTGGATATGCTTAAGTCGACTTGGCCCCTTAACCATATTTCCAGAAGTAGAAGTCTACTTCTGGTTGGGCTTAAGTCGACTTGGCCCTGTCCAAGTCGACTTGCTCCCCCCCTGGGCCCCGTTCCCATCGAAAGAAGCGAGAGACAGCAGGTCAATCAAAAAAAAATAAAAAATAAAAGAATAATGCATGTGCATGGTTTATGACTGAATTTCAAAGAAAAATGAAGTTTCAAGTGCATTTGCATGATCATGTGACTGAATTTCAAAGAGAAAAAAAGTCTCAACTACACTTGCATGATCTTATGACTGAATTTCAAGAGAAAACAAAAAAAAAATCCTCAAGTGCATGTGCATGCCTTATGAATAGGTTTCTAGCATGAACAACACCTCATATGCATCTTGCATGCATGAATTCTGGAATCCTATCCGCGTATGTGTAAAAAAGAGAAACTTCAAAAAATGCATCCGTATGTAGAAACCCAGAAGTGGTGAATGAATGAAGATACAAGATAAAACCCACCCTTGGCTAGGCTGGTCAGCCTGGCTCCTCAGGGCTTTGTCATGGTCCCCTCTGTCCTTTCCTTCATGACCACGCTCGCATATGCATCCTACATGATTTTAACTCATGTGCAAGAAGAAATAAAAAATGTATTCACAAGGTCCCTCATCAAACTGCACAAACTCTTCTAAACTGGCATATGCTCGTTCACATTTGATGACGTGGAAAATATGGCGCATGGTGTCACAAGTCACATAGACAGGCATATGTGCATAAGTGATAACACAATGTGCATATCAAGTGAACATCATGAACATGTGACTATGTAAACATGGTAGCATTATCATACAGCAAGACAAAGGCGATAAAAGATGTAAAAGAATAACGTGATCGCCACCAAGGAATGACAACGCCAAAATAATGTAAAATACTAAGTGCGTTGTGTACTTTGGAAAAAGAGGATGATCGCGCTCAATATCAAGATGCGGGGACTATGTGGATTACCTCTCCTTACCTTCCAGCCGACTAGAAGGTAAGGGCCTCACTTTCCATACTTTCCTGTGAAACACACACAAAACAAGAGGCAAAACCCATTAGAAAATGTTAAGTGTAGAAATCTGCCCAAGTGTATAAAGTAGCATGAAAGATTGAGGGCAAACTTACCCGGGGAGGGTTTTTAACCCCTATGGAAGGGTGCAAACAATAGGTGTGTATATTGTGATGAGACTAGAGTGCAAAGATTGATTTAATATGCCATGATGAACATAGATAAAGAAGGTGCAAAAGTGCAAGTCACATAAAAAATTGTGCAAACAGTGTAAATTGGGTGCAAAGACTGATACAAACAGTAGGGCAAATGAAGTCCAAATGGGGAGAAATTTGAGATGACAGAAGACTTAAGTTTTGTGAAGAAGCAGGAACAAGAATCACTCCAAAAGGAGGTCGGGACAGAACGTTATGACACCGGAGATTTGGCGAAAAATGTGGACTGTGCAGAAAATGCAGAACAGTGCTCAAAGTGGACTCAAAGAATGATGAATATCTCACAAGATAGAACACCAAAATAGGAAAGAGAGGATGTTATGGAAAGGTGAAAATTTTATGGTGAAACTAGGGCAGAAAGGAGAGTTTAAAACGGGGAAGATAGCGGTGAAAAATGGGGTGGAAAACTCAAGAAAACAGAAGGGTGCAGAAAATGGGAGAAAAATGACTATGTAAAAATAGAATGAAAATGCAAAACTCATGGACAAAAATATGCAAGAAGGTGACGAGGTAATGAGCCCAAAACCAAGGAACACAAAGATTATACTTCCCTCTAGAGCCTGGAGTTGAAAGGACGGGTCAAGAGTGCCTCACGGCTTCGCACCGGCGACACAAACATACCCCCATCGTAAGAAATCTGAGTTTCAGCAAAGTGCAGAATAGTGTGGTGAAACCTCAAAAGCTGGGGCTTGGAAGAGGGGGGGAAGATATGGGAAATAAGGCAAATATATAATCAACGTGAAGCTAATACTCCCCTCTTCAAGATGGAGTCGAAGGAGGACAAAACGGATGAAGCATGATTCCGCTCCGGCTTGATGAACAGGCCCCCGTCGCGAAGTTGTAGCAGAAAATCAGCAAACTATGATAATTTGCCAAAAGTAGGGGCGAAGTTAGGAGGGCAAACGATGATGAAATCGAGCAAATAATAAATCAATGGAAAGACAATACTTCTCTCTTTAGGCTAGGGTCGAAGGGTTGAGTAGAAAATCCGGCATGGCTTCGCCGTCGCCTTGAAAACACGCCCCCACCGCACAAGAAATCTGGACAGGTTTATATAGAAAAGTGGTGAAAAACCCCCAACTTTCTCCCACGATTCCAGAAGATAGAGTCCACTAAATCTCGAGATCTCTGGATCAATCTCTAGATAATAGATAGGATAAGAGTTAGGAACAAATGAGACTCTTTTTGGAGGAAGGATCTGGAAGATAGAGTCCATGGAAGGTGGCCCCGGAGCCTAATTTGGAAGAGTTTGTGTGACGCAAAAATGCATAAAACCTGATATTGCGGCCAAGATTCTAGAAGATATAGTCAATTTAAAAATCATGCTTCATATACCAAATTCAAGATAATACAAAGGGGAAGACATAGCAACAAACGTGGCTCAATTTTGTGGAGTATTCTAGAAGAGAGAGCCCTAACAAGGAGGCCCCGTTGCACAGGTTCGGCCTTAGAATCCGACGGCGAAGAAGACGGAGTTCAGAAACTTTTGGACTCTTTGGGGTATAAATGGTCGCACGATAGACCATTCAATGAATGGGACGGTCTAAGGGTAGACCGCTCAATGAACCAGGGGGCGACCGGCCGACTTTTGGCAAAAATGGATAAACGGCCATCCACAGACCGTTTTTTGACATAAACGGTCTCAAGAAGACCGTTCTTTGAAATTTCAAAAATAAAAAAAATAAAATTAAAAATTAAAAAAATTAAAAAGTTACTGTTCATATGGTCAACTGTTGACCGTTTTACTCATTAGATGGTCATCTTGTGACCATTTATCCTTGGGACGGTCAGCTGTTGACCGTTTTGCTGTCAGGCTCGCGCGACTTTAAAAATCAACGAATATCTTGAAAACGGTGCAGAATTAGAAAAAGTAGTAGAAGAAGAAATTGTAGATAACTGAAAGATGAACAAGTTTCACGAAGAGAAGAAGATGAAAATATGATCAGAGAAGAGAGAAAATGAGGTGAGAATAGAGAAAAATACTGAGGCTTGAAAACGGTGAAGAACTAGATAATGACGTAGAAGAAAAAAAATGTAGGGCTTTAAAATTGGAACAACTTTGGCGAAGGACACTTAATGAATAAAAGAAAGGAAGGGGGTGAAAAGGGACTATTTTTCATGACTACGTAGCGAAAGGGGCCGCATTCCTGAGGGAAGTCGACCTAAATGGGCCGTAAGTCGACTTGGAAAGCCAAAAGATGATAGAATAGGCTCCAGGGCTCTAAGAAATCATGATCTCCAATGTTCAAAGGGAATGGAATAATGAAATGGGCTCGAAATCCATCCAAGGAATGCTCCAAAATAATGGTTAATTTGGGACATCCAAAATGATGAAAAAGAGAAATGACGCAACTTGCGGACTAAAAACGGGTGTCAACAGATGCCCCTCCTTGATGTCCGCTTTGCAAGGGAGCAAGCGAAAGTGACGCGGAGGTGAAATGGAAAGGAGATGGAGTGAAAGCAACAGCGACGTGAAATGGAGATGAAGTAGAGATGAAGCAGAGAGAATTGATAAGCGGGCATCAAGGTAAAAGACACCCGTTTTAACCAATAAGCGACAGGAATTCTCCCAAAATCGCCAAACTAACCACAGGACTAGATGACAAGAATGAGACATGTCTGGAGAACTTAACTAACAGGAAAAAAATGAAACACGACCAGCCTCATCGGGGACACAATCCACATACGATGAGGGGGTCGAAAAGGAACATAACGTAAAAAGCAGGAGAAATATAACTGAGATAAAATCCAAACAAGAATCACGCTGGCCAACCAGACCAAGCGACAAGATCAGAGAAATCGTTCAAATTCAAAGTGGAATGAGAATCTCTTATCCAAGTGAATTGAAGTGCATTTAACCATTACTGAGGAACAACCTTGAACGGATCATGAGGCGTGCGTGCTCAAAATGTGACATGATGTATGCTGGGCTAAAATAAAGAAATCATCAAAACGAATGCAAAGAAAGCTAAAATAGAAAGTACTCAAGAATAGTATTGCTAGATCGGAACAATCAGGGTCAAGATACTATCCGCAACCACGGCGTGTGAGATAGAACCATCGTTCCCTATTTTTCAAACCTAACGGCCTATCAGATGATTAAACGCGTGCACCTAGATCATCATCATTTTTGTTAGAGGGGAACGTCAGATCCTGGAACACATGAATGTCCAGCCGGTTCTCGAGATAATATAATAATATAGATACTATATAGTAATGCAACAATGAGAAGGGATAGAAGGCCATACTTGACTTACCTGTGTAGGTGAAACAGCGTTCTTTAGATTTTCATTTTCTGATTTGTATGGATTTTCATGTATAAGACAAATGTGATAAACAAGCAAGTATAAACATAGCGTAGATAACATAACGATTAACTGAACGATAAACAACACGACATAACACAACGATCAAATGAAATGGGGAGACAATGCAACATAACATAACAAAGGCAAACGAGCACATATGCAATGGCATGAACAGACACCATGCATGCATGAACACGGTGTGACAAGACAACAACGCGGTGGGACAACACACAGTTGGGACAAGAACATGACGGATGACTACACGGTTGGGACAGGAACATGGGACATAAAGGGGTGACTAACAACTTGTGCAAGATAACTAACAACACTCGGTGAGGGACAAAACAACATGTGCGGGATAATACGGTGGGACATAAACACGTGACAAAGACACAACGGGATAAAAGACATAAACAAATATGCCCTTGAATCAAAACCCAATATCAGAATGAAGCAGAACTGCCAGGTTCATAATCGTGAGGCAAAGCCCTCTCATAAAGATATGATCATTGCAAACAAAAGCTGAGAAGGACATGAGCTTCAGAACCGATCGAGAGTGGATCGAAGAAGGAAAGAATAGATCAAAGATGTGGACAGGAGGCAGAGCAAAAAGATATAGCAAGGAATGTCTGAGTACTTGCAACCTGCACACTTAGCAAACAGATTACGTATATGTCCTTAAAATAAATGTAAATGCATGAAAAAGACACATTTTCTTTAGATTTTTGCGATCTTTTTTTGATTTTTTTAGATTTTCAATAGTATTTCATTTTTCTGGATTTTTTTCAAGTATTTGATTTTTTAGGTTTTTGAAATATTTGATTTTTTTTTGAAATTTTGAAGTATTTGATTTTTTTAGATTTTTGACAATATTTAATTTTTTTAAAAAATTTTGATTTTGACATAGCAATCAGTAGCACCTAAAGACGGGCTCAAACTACTGGCCAGGGATCGTCGTTCCTACCCCTTTCATTAAAGGCTTCCCTTAAGCAAGGCATGCATGTGAGGGTGGCTTACCACAACCAACCGCTTCTAAAGAACGGTGCCCCTACTAAGGCCATACCCGGGATACAACCCAGCCTAAGAGGGAGAAGCAGAAGAAAAATTAGAGACAAGCTTCGTGCAGGATGGGAGATATCAAGGCTCGAATTCCTTCCAGGGAACTTCCCCTCAAAGAGATAACCTATTGCGCTGGGGCTTTGTGTCTTTGATTTTTAGACCCATATTTATCAGGCACGCATGCGACCGGGCTCATGACGTCCCGCGGGGAACTGTACTGCCACTCTTGCGATGCCTTTGATTCATAATTTTGCATTGATTCATTTTCTCATTTTGGTAGCCCTTATTGGCCAGATATAACATAAAAGCTCACTTTTGAGGGTCAAGACTACCCCTATTTGAGACCTCTCCCATATTAGGGAGTGCCTAGGTTGGTCATCTTATCCATCAATCTCTTGCCCCTGCACTTGGCCAAGCAGAGAAAAGAAAAGACCTTTGTGTATACCCAAAGTATGGCCAAAGCAGCAATGGTGCGTCTCAGAGAGATCGGCTATGACTTGCCGTGTAGTGTGTGAAAAATCTATACTCATAGGTCACCCTCAACAATCGAGGAAAGAAACTAGACTCCCAGCGCGGAGCTATCACCAGCCTAAGGATGCTGCAGAAGCTAACTTTTTTATTTGACACAAAGTTAAGATCTAATTAAACAAAGACTCCTAAAGCCACTCAATCATGTTAAGGAATCATGTGCAGAAACAATAGAAATAATGGAAATGAAAGCACGTTCTTGCACAAAATAAAGATACATTTGCCGATCCATGGCGTGGAAACCAGCATCCTGAAGCGATTTCGATCATCGAGCTTTGAGGAGCACGAGTAGCTTTGCATTCCTTGCTTGTCAGGATAAAGGATGAAAGGAGAGCAAAGGATTGGATTCCTCGACACAGAGGAGTGGCAGACATCATACTGGACAAAGAAGGGATAAAAAGGAAGAGAGACGAGGGATAGAACTCCCTCGTTAAGGCACTAAGGCCCTGATAACAAGGAACCATGTACAAAATAACCAGGGATTAACTGAGATCAAGGCGGGCTAAAGCCTCGAAAATAGCAAGAAAACGGGTGGTGACCCCGAAAGGGTGAGACAGAAAGAATAGACGAACCATAGAAGATTGTGGCAAAGATAAGGGGGAAGAGGAGTGATCATCCGACGTGGTCGGAGAAAAGGAATTAGAATCACCCGATAGGGTCGGGGAAGAGAATGAGAATCACCCGCCAATGACGGGGAAAGAAAATGATAGACACCCGATAGGGTTGGGGAAGAAGAATGATGGTCACCTGACAGGGTCGGGGAAAGAAAAGGGTAATCACCCGACATGGTCGGGGAAGGATCAGAAGTAGAGCCCGGGGATACCAGAAGTGAAGGATCAGAAGAAGTCTCAAAAGTGGGATGAAAGGATGACATAGGTCGAAGCCTTAAATCATGAGAGAACGAAGAATCTGGAGACTCCGGATGAGTGGAGAAAGAAGAGTGGGGGTTTGCAGACCCGAAAAGAGAGGAGAAGATCATAGAAACTGGATTAGAGGAAGGGAGGTACACCACCCAGGGGTGGGAGCTGAGTAGAAGAAAGGATGATTGGAGAGGAGGGGAAGACGGAGAAGTGGCCCCTCGAGTGCACAACACGCGGCCTTTGTACTTGCGTCGCTGCCTCTTCTTAGCAGCAATCCCTTGAACACGGGCCTGCCTGGTGCGGACCCGGACCTTTGGCCTTCTCGATCTGCAATGTCTCCTCAAATAACGGGCCCATCTGGCAGACGAGCTAGCCCGGTCATGAATATGTAGCTTCGTCGAGACGGTTGCCCCTAGACACCCAGTGCTAACCATTGGCGGACATTCTTGGATAGATGACTCCTTGGGATGAACATTAGAAAACCAGGGAGTCTTGTCACTTGGCACTAACAACATGAGATTCGGCATCTCCATTCGGCAATCGGGCCTGAAGCATAACTCCCTTACCAGAAGAGCAGGACAAAACTGAGGGAGAGTAACGTGCGGCGTTGACGTGGCCGACTCACCAATAAACCGAGAAAGATTGCATAACAAGTGCAGCATGTCCTTGGAGGGTGCTGAAGATACGCCCAATTGCCCCTTGAATAGGGAATCCATCAGGCTCCTGGCGGCTGTATGGGTTAGCATAATCCGAGTAGAGAACCCCTCTCGGCCAGTGAACTGAACATCAATCGAGCGAGGAGTAATAACAACATTAATAATCGAACCTCCGACAAGCAATGAGATTGCCATCGGCCTCGCTTGTGAAGAAACCGGCACTAGTGCAAGGGAGCTCTTCTTAGCAACCGTCTCCATAAGAAATGCAGGCTCATTATCCCAAAGATGATCGGGGACCAAGACTCGGACTAGCATGCGGCAAATGAAATCTTGAATCTTATAGTGCAGAACCGGCACGGAACTATCCTGACTTGGCTTGTCATTTCCCTGGGGACCAGACCCGAGGGGCACCAAAGGTAGCGCACACCCGCTCCGTGGGGTGGAAATGGATGGGGAAGAAATGGAAGTAATAGGTTTGGAAGGCAGAGGTGAAGGTTTAGAAGGCGTAAATGGGGGTAAGGGCAATGCGAGTGGTGGAGGGATAGCGGCAATGACAGGCTCAAGTGGAGGTAAGGGCAAAGGTGGAGGCGTAAGAGGGGGTAAAGGCGAAGGTGGAGGTGTAGGTATAGCTTGCTCAGGCTCGGGCAACAATGGTGAAGGGGATGGCAAAGGCGGTGGAGATGGTGGAAGTGATGGAATAAGAGTCTTCGAGGGAGGAGGCGATGAAGGCGGTGGTGATGGCGGTAGGGGTAGTGGAGATGGTGATGCGGGCAATGAAGGTAATGGAGGTGAAGATGGAGAGGGTGAGGAAGGAGGTAAAGGGGAAACGAAAGGTTGTGAGACCCAACATCGACGTATTGACACGACATGCAGGAGTAGTGGCGGTGGAAGTGGCAGAAGTGGAGGTAGTAGCCTGAGCAAGGGACAGGGTAGGTGGAGTTTGTGGAGATGGGGTAGGAGATGGATAAGGTGGTATAGATAACGGATCAGGTGACGGAGCAGGTGCATCGCTAGATGAGGGATCACAGGGGTGCCCCTGGTCTTGTAGTAGAGACGGCTACTTGGGCGGTGACTGTTGATGCTGCTTGCTGCGAAGATTTAGAATAGCTTCATGCATGGCGGCCCAATCGATCCTCTTATTATCTTTCAGGCCATAAACATACTCTCAAAATTCGGGGCAGTCCTCAACCAAATGCCTCTGCTGGTGATGAAATTCACAATACTGAAACACATTCCTGGCCGTGGATCGGCAAGGCACAATCGGAGGGAGCTGCAATGCGTGAGCGGCCATCAAAGCCCTAAAAATGTATGTAAAAGACTCCGACAATGGCGGAGAAGGAGCCCGCTTCGGGTATGGTGGATGCCGAGGGATATGGGAAGGTGATGGAGATGGGAGTGGAGAAGGAAGCGGGAGTGGAAGCAGAGGTTGCGTAGGCAATGGCGCATGGCTAAGGGAAGGATTTGGTGAAGGCATATGCGAAGCAGGATGAGGGGTTATATAGACGGCATCCACCTGCTCTGGGTGTGGTGTTTCCTTGACCAGAGGTGGGGGTTCATGCGGGTATGAAGAGGCAGAAGGCTGACTCGTGGAGGGTTGATATGTGGAGGTATATGGATATGTGGAGGTATATGGGTGTGGGGGAGCGGAAGGCTGACTCATGGAAGGATATGTGGTGGAGGGCTGACTCATGGAAGAATATGTGGGAGATGATGGATAGGAGGCGTATGTGGGCGTTGAAGGTGAAGGGGACGCTGGGTCAAGGGAACCTAAAAGTTGTTGGTGGATGAAGCGGGCTCGGCTATAAAGCTGTTGCCAGGAGGTGATGTCATTCAAGGCTAAGATGAACCAATACTCGGGCATTGCATTAGAAATGATCATTTTGATTTGCTCTCCCTCCGGAATATGCCCTGGGACTTGAGCGGTCAAGCGACACCAGTGGTCGACGAAGGTAGAGAACTCCTCGTTGGGCTTCATCTTTTCATGGGCCAGATCAACCATGGAATACCTGGGCCCAACCTGGTCTTGATATTACTAAAGAAATCTCTCTTGAACGGCTTGAAAATTCACCACTTGATCTTGCGACAATGAAAAGAACCAATCCCGAGCTGGGCCTTCTAAAGACAGACCAAACAGATAAGCCATCAAGCGTTGGTCATGTCGAAATTGGGCCGACTCACAAGGAAACTCCTTCAAGTGCACATAAGGGTCACCGACTCCACCATAGCGGCGATAAGCACGAATTTGTGAACGCAGTGGAAGCTGAAGACCTTGGAATGCAAACGGAACACTCAAAGAAGTTTTGGGATCAATTTGACGTTGAAGTTCATCAAGCTGGCGTTGGGTTTGAGCAATCATCTCCTCGATGGGGAGAGACTGAGAATGATGCAAGCCAACCTGAGCAAGAGAGGGTGAATTTGGACCAGGATTATGATAGTGGGCTGGATAAAGGGATCCAGATTGAGAAGAAGGGAAGCCCATTCCAGGAGTGGCAGGATACATGGACTTGGAAGAATCATGATCATAAGAATGAGGACCGATTGGGCCAGCAGCAACATGGGCAGGAGGAGCGGTCCCATTAAGAGAAGTGGGCCCATTAGGAGAATAAGAAGGCCCACTAAAGAAAGGGGGCCCATTAAGAGTAGAAGATGGAGGCCCGTTAGAAGGATGAGGCCCATTGAAGGGATAAGGCCCGCTAGGAGAATGGTACCCATTAAAGGAATAAGGCCCATTAGATGAATGATACCCGTTATGAGAATGAGGCCCATTAAGGTGATCAACAGTGAGTTTTTGGGCCTAGACCGGGTCCATTTGGCTAACAAGAGGTGATGAGTGGGCCATGAGATTCGCTTGTGAGTCAGAAGGCCCACGAGGAGATGGGCCTGCGTGGAAAGAGGAATCCACGCAGGAATAGGAAAATGGGGATGAAGAAGGGTAATATACAGGAGAAAAATGGCGCTTCATGAAGGCAAATGGAGACTTTATACAGGAAAAATCAAGGGAATACAATGAGGGAAGTAAGAGGGCTCGAGAATCAGAGAGGGGGCTGACTCAATAATGCAAAGGGAAAAAAAAGGACCCAAGACAATGTGACTAAACAAATGGACACACAGAATGGACTAGCCAAAGTGGGCCTAATGACAAAACCTATATGGATAGTAGGGATGCAACACAAAATGACACAAATGGGCTTGGACAAGCCCAAACAACACAAGTAATATGATGGATTTCACCAACTCAAACAAGTTAATATGATGAAAAATATTTTAATGTCAAAGTTTTCGGTGGGCCTTTAAATGTCTTTAATATTAAAATTAATTCCCTCAAGATAGGTATCCTATAGGGAATAAGGTCCAAACTTTGGTTTGACTATGGTTAACTCCTTCACAACATATGCAAATGCAAGCCTAAGGGGTGGAAAGGTACAACCGGCCCGGCGTCTGTGTGGGAATCCACGGCTCGCGGGGACTTATGTAGGTCCCGGATAAGATCACCTAGTCGAGCCCAAGGAATATGGGAGCGAGAGGGTCACTTACCGAGGGGGAATGCAACTACAATATGCCAATATGCATGATCCTATGTGCACCGGGGTGCATGTAATTTCTAGCCTAAAACTAGCAAATCAAGATATACTGAACACAAGCAAACATAACAAGATGGATGCAAACAAGATGAACAATATGAAGATATGAAATGCTATCTAAACATGAATATACACACCAAGATCGCAAGAAACCATGGACAAAGTGATGGGCACTAGATGTCCCACCGTGATTGCCAAAAAAAGCTGATGACGTGGAAAATGTGGCGCGTGGTGTCACAAGTCACATAGACAAGCATATGTGCATAAGTGATAACACAATGTGCATATCAAGTGAACATCATGAACATGTGACTATGTAAACATGGTAGCATTATCATACAGCAAGACAAAGGCGATAAAAGATGTAAAAGCATACTGTGATTGCCACCAAGGAATGACAACGCCAAAATAATGTAAAATACTAAGTGCGTTGTGTACCTTGGAAAAAGAGGATGATCGCGCTCAATATCAAGATGCGGGGACTATGTGGATTACCTCTCCTTGCCTTCCAGCCGGCTAGAAGGTAAGGGCCTCACTTTCCATGCTTTCCTGCCAAACAAACACAAAACAAGAGGCAAAACCCATTAGAAAATGTTAGGTGTAGAAATCTGCCCAAGTGTATAAAGTAGCATGAAAGATTGAGGGCAAACTTACCCGGGGAGGGTTTTTAACCTCTATGGAAGGGTGCAAACAATAGGTGTGTATATTGTGATGAGACTAGAGTGCAAAGATTAATTTAATATGCCATGATGAACATAGATAAAGAAGGTGCAAAAGTGCAAGTCACAAGAAAAACTATGCAAACAGTGTAAATTGGGTGCAAAGACTGATGCAAACAGTAGGACAAATGAAGTCCAAATGGGGAGAAATTTGAGATGACAGAAGACTTGAGTGTTGTGAAGAAACAAGAATAAGAATCACTCCAAGAGGAGGTCGGGACAGAAAGTTATGACACCGGAGATTTGGTGAAAATTGCGGACTATGCAAAAAATGCAGAACAGTGCAAAAAGTGGACTCAAAGAATGATGAATATCTCACAAGATAGAACACCAAAAGAGGAAAGAGAGGATGTTATGGAAAGGTGAGAATGTTGTGGTGAAACTAGGGCAGAACAGAGAGTTTAAAACGGGGAAGATAGCAGTGAAAAATGGGGTGGAAAACTCAAGAAAACAGAAGGGTGCAGAAAATGGGAGAAAAATGACTGTGTAAAAATAGAATGAAAATGCAAAACTCATGGACAAAAATATGCAAGAAGGTGACGAGGTAATGAGCCCAAAACCAAGGAACACAAAGATTATACTTCCCTCTAGAGCTTGGGTTTGAAAGGACGGATCAAGAGTGCCCCACGGCCTCGCATCGGCGACACAAACATGCCCCCGTCGCAAGAAATCTGAGTTTCAACAAAGTGCAGAACAGTGTGGTGAAACCTCAAAAGTTGGGGCTTGGAAGAGGGGGGAAAGATATGAGAAATAAGGCAAACATATAATCAGCGTCAAGCTAATGCTCCCCTCTTCAAGATGGAGTCAAAGGAGGACAAAACGGATGAAGCATGACTCCGCCCCGGCTTGATGAACAGGCCCCCGTCGCGAAGTTGTAGTAGAAAATCAGCAAACTATGATAATTTACCAAAAGTAGGGGCGAAGTTAGGAGGGCAAACGATGATGAAATCGAGCAAATAATGAATTAATGGAAAGACAATACTCCCCTCTTCAGGCTAGGGTCGAAGGGTTGAGTAGAAAATCCGACATGGCTTCGCCGTCGCGTTGAAAACACGCCCCCATCGCACAGGAAATCTGGGCAGGTTTATATAGAAAAGTGGTGAAAACCCCCCAACTTTCTCCCACGATTCCAGAAGATAGAGTCCACTAAATCTCGAGATCTCTGGATCAATCTCGAGATAATAGATAGGATAAGAGTTAGGAACAAATGAGACTCTTTTTGGAGGAAGGATCTGGAAGATAGAGTCCATGGAAGGTGGCCCCGGAGCCTCATCTGGAAGAGTTTGTGTGACCCGAAAATACATAAAACCTGATATTACGGCCAAGATTCCAGGAGATATAGTCAATTTAAAAATCGTGATTCATATACCAAATTCAAGATAATACAAAGGGGAAGACACAGCAACAAACGTGGCTCAATTTCGTGGAGTATTCTAGAAGATAGAGCCCTAACAAGGAGGCCCCGTTGCACAGGTTCGGCCTTGGAATCCGGCGGCGAAGAAGATGGAGTTCAGAAACTTTTGGACTCTTTGGGGTATAAACGGTCACACGATAGACCGTTCAATGAATGGGACGGTCTAAGGGCAGACCGCTCAATGAACCAGGGGGCGACCGGCCGACTTTTGGCAAAAATGGATAAACGATCATCCACAGACCGTTTTTTGACATAAACGGTCTCAAGAAGACCGTTCTTTGAAATTTCATAAATAAAAAAAAATAAAATCAAAAATCAAAAACATTTTAAAAAGTTACTGTTCATACGGTCAATGTTGACCGTTTTACTCTTTGGACGGTCATCTTGTGACCGTTTATCCTTGGGACGGTCAGCTGTTGACCGTTTTGTTGTCAGGCTCGCGTGACTTTAGAAATCAGCGAATATCTTGAAAACGGTGCAGAATTAGAAAAAGTAGTAGAAGAAGAAATTGTAGATAACTGAAAGATGAACAAGTTTCACGAAGAGAAGAAGATGAAAATATGATCAGAAGAGAGAGAAAATGAGGTGAGAATAGAGAAAAATATTGAGGCTTGAAAACGGTGAAGAACTAGATAATGGCGTAGAAGAAGAAAATGTAGGGCTTTAAAAATGGAACAACTTTGGCGAAGGACACTTAATGAATAGAAGAAATGAAGGGAGTGAAAAGGGACCATTTTTCAAGACTACGCAGCGAAAGGGGCCGCATTCCTAAGGGAAGTCGACCTAAATGGGCCGTAAGTCGACTTGGAAAGCCCAAAGGTGATAGAATATGCTCCAGGGCTCTAAGAAATCATGATCTCCAATGCTCAAAGGGAATGAAACAATGAAATGGGCTCGAAATCTATCCAAGGAATGCTCCAAAATAATGGTTAATTTGGGACATCCAAAATGATGAAAAAGAGAAATGACGCAACTTGCGAGCTAAAAACGGGTGTCAACAACATTTGCTTCCATGTTTTGAATTTGGACATGACTGATAAAAAACAAAATCTCACGAACATGCACATTTGAACAACATGTAAGTCTTGTGAGCCCTTCATCTTAAAACCCAAGAAAACAAAAAAAAAATTGAACTGCATTGGCTGCTGGGCTCGGTCGACCGAACCCAGCTTTCAGTCAACCGATCCGCCATGAAGCCGACTTAGTAAGCTACTGGAGTCGACTCCTTTCAGTGGGCTCCACCCTTTGGAGGTTCGGTCGGCTGAACTGATATTTCGGTCGACCGAACCCCCCCATCATTTCAAAAAAAAAAAGTGAAAAAGAGAAAAAAGGAAAAACAAGCAAGGCAAAACAACACGACAAATTGCATAGAAACCATCAGAATTCTGGAAGGATAATGAAAAAGGGAAAGGATGATAAAAGTGAGGGCTACTTCTTTAGTTCGATAAAGGTGGGGTTGACACACTTTGTAATGTCCCAAGTTTTTCGGACACTTTTCAGATCTAGATCCATAAGTTTTGGATCAGTTTTGGAGGTCCTGGAACGTGTTTTGCGATTTACACGTGTTTTTTCCTAACGAACCTACGGAACCCTGTGTAGGGCAAACTGTTGCGTTCTGCTACTCTGGGATAGTACCAGTGCGTCCGACGTGTTCTGATGATGGAGAAAATGTATTTTCCTATTTTTTTCATATTTTTTAAAAAATCCAGATTTTCTATAAATATCCCTTTTCTTTTTCTTTTTTCTTCTTCTTCTTTCTCCCCTCTCCCGTGAGCGTTTCAGCTGTGGCACCCCCCTCTTCCGGCGACGACCCCGGTGTCCTCCCCTCCAGCTGTAGACGTGGCGAGGTGACGGCGTGGTGGTGATGGTGGCGGCACGGCGATCGCGGTGGCGTGCGGTGCTCGGAGAGATCGTGGGAGCTCATGGGTTCCAAGCGAGGTTTTTAGAGATCGGCGGTGATCCGCCGTGTTTCGGGCGACCCCGAGGTAGGGTGACGGATCCTTAGCTCGTTCTTTACCTTCCCCATAATTTCTAGGCCGAAGGGAGGTCGAGAGAGGGTTATTTTGAGCTGGGAAGGTAAAATCATGCTTTGGGGTTCGTGCGCCGGATCTACCATTTTAATCTGTTATTTTGTGGTTTGTTGGTATCAAATGATGCTTTGGGGCATGGGGACGAGTTTCCCATTTTGTTTCCCCTTCACCTGGGGGTGAATGGGACGTGGAATGGCATTTTTGGCCATTCCCATTGTTTTCGGGTTGCCGGAATGAAAATGGCCCTTCCAGGAACCGTTTCTGGAAGAGGCGGCCCCAGATAGACCGTTCTATGCCCCCAGAGTGTTGGTAGGGCTTGTGGCCATGCGATCGACCGCTAAGGCCTCGCGGTAGCCTATCGACAGACTATTTTCATCGTTGGCCAGTGTTCCCTTCGAGCCGTTTTTGACCGTTGCGTTTTGACCGTTGAATAGTTTTGGGACTAGGTGATCATGGGATGACCGTTTAACCCCTCTATGCGGTCCCAAACGGACCGTTTCTAGCCTAAACGGTCACAAGGTGACCATTTCACTCTTGTGGCAGCCCCATGGCGTAGCGGTCCCAAGGGAGACCGTTTACAACGTGAGGCGGCCCAGGATTGGACCATTTTTTGTCAAAGGTCTGCAGGAGAAAGTTTCCTCTTGTGAGGGGCGGCCAGCAGGAGACCGTTTCTTATCCTTGAGCGGCCCAGAGAGGGACCGCCTATTCTTGGGGCGGTCCAGCATCTGACCGTTTTTGTCAGGGATGGTCCAGGGTGGACCGCCACCTGTCTTCTGTCCGACCGGAGCTCTTTTCCTATCTATCCCAATCCTGGGGCAGTGGACCTCGATCCTCGTGCTACCCTGGGGTCCGACTGATGCTGGGCATCATGTGAAGGCTGTACGTGGGTGTCGTGGGAACCCCAGGGAGTGGCGTGATTCAGCTGATGTCACTGTGAGTCAGTGTCGGTACGAGGAGCAGTCCTTATACTTTGTCCGGTTTCGGCGTTGTTTTCCGTTGACTAGAGAGTCTACTCTTTCAACGACCCTCCACTAGTCGTAGCCTTCCGACACGCGAGTGATCCCACCAGGGAGTGGTGGCGAGGCTACCCCGAGAGACAGTTTTTAGACTGGCTACCGTAGGGCCCCACGTCTTGCAGCCAGAGTCTGACTGAGAGGAAAATCAGTGAGAGGGCTTGACCTAGGATGCATGGTCTGTTGTGCCCCTATGGTTTTGATGATGGTTTTGATGATTGGTTTTGATGTGAGTTAATCACTATGAGTCATCTTGCTGTGTGAGTTATCATGCTGTTATTCAGTCATTTTCTGATCATAATGCAGTCCTTCAAATGTTCAGTCATCTTGCTGCTTAGATTAGTTTAACAGATCTAAAGCATTGCATTTTTGATGTCCAGTCATGTTATCTGATGCATAAAGCTTTCATTACTTTACTCTGCTTGTGGATGTCTGCTTGTGGAAGTCTGCACAATTGCATTGAGCATACTGTCAGCACTCTCGTTAAGCCATAAAGTCCATACATTTGTCTTCTCTTCAAAGTCAGTACATTGGCGTTGGGCATCCAAGTATATACATCACCTTCTGCAAGCTTTATTTCAAGTCTGTACAGCCTACTGTCTTAATTTGTGTCTCATGCATCGTCTCTCAAGCATTCAAAGCCCATGCATTGAAGTCGAAGTCTGTACAGCCGACCGTCTCATTCAGCGTCTTTGCAAGTCTGTGTATTGCTTGCATTTAGACAAGTCTGTACATCAGACTGTTTCATCAGCAAGTCTAAACATTGGGCTATAGCTTGCTTGAAGTGAAGTCTACACATTGATTCACTATTCATGCTTTCACTCAGAGTCTGTACAGCCATTCCTTGAGTCCAAGTCTGTACATCGAATTCAAAGATTTCCAAGTCTGTACATTGGTCTTCATATTGGAAGTCTATACATTGTCTTCATATTCGAAGTCTATACATTGGTCTTCATATTGGAAGTCTGTACATTGGTCTTCATATTGGAAGTCTATACATTGGTCTTCACCTGAAGTCTGTACAGCTATTCTCTTATCAAAGTCCATACATCCTTCTGTTGGAATTCCAAGTCCATACATCGGACTGTTTGAGCAAAGTCTGTACAGCGTTTCATTCACACTGGAAGTCTATTCATTAGACTGTGGCAAAGTCTATTCATTCATTTCCAGAAGTTCAAGTCCATACATTGATCGTTTGGGCAACTAAGTCTGTACATCGCTTTCAAGGCATCAAGTCTATACACTGGACTGTGCTCATAAAGTCTATACAACGTGAGCTTCGGTTCTTCAAGTCTATACATCCACAGTTGGACCCCAAGTCTGTACAGCCAAAGCCTGATCATGCTTTCACATAAAGTCTGTACAACCACATCTCAAAGGCCAAGTCTATGCATCACTGTTGTTGCTCGAAGTGAAGCATAGTCTATACACTCCTCACCTTTCCCTACGTTTGGCCAAGTCTATACACTCATACCTTTCCATACGTTTTCTGGCCAAGTCTACACATCGTTTGCCTGGCGTTTGCTTCAAAGTCTATACATCGGTTTGATTGAGTAAGTCTGTACAGCGGTAGCTTTCATTGGAAGTCTGTACATCGCTGTTGTGTAAAAGTCTGTACAGCCGTTTGCTTGCCAAAGTCCATACACTCAACTACCTTGTCTTAATCAAGTCTGTACATTGGTTCAGACTTTTCAAAGTCTGTACATTGGGCCTTCAAGTTTTTGAAGTCTATACACTGGCTTACTCTTCAAGTCTGTACAGCCTGCTTGGGCGTTCAAGTCCAAAGTCTATACATCCGTTTGTGCCTTGTCCTGGCCATCGTCTCTCAACCAACAAGTCTACACATTGGTCGGTGGTAAGTCTGCACATTGGACTCTTTCTCAAAGTCTGTACAGCCTACCTTGATTCAGAGTCTATTCATCACTGTTGAGTTAAAGTCTGTACAGCCGTTCCTTTGGCAAGTCTGCACATCGTGAAGTCTACACACTCGATTGCCCTGCTTTGCTTCAAGTCTGTACAATCGCTCCCTCAGCAAGTCTATACACTGGAGTCGTCAGCTGCAGGGATAGGATGTCTATACATTGGGTGCTCATGCATTGCTCTCATCGAAGTCTATACATCCGATAGGCTTGTTACAAGTCTATACACCGAGGACGCTTGAAGACTTCCAAGTGTATACACTCTACACACTTGGTTAACTAATGCATTTAACTGCAAGTATATACACTGAGATCGCATAAAGTCTCACAAGTCTATACACTCTCCCAGTGTACACACTTACTCACTTACTATTTCTAAGTATATACATTGTGTTGCATTGCTTGAATTTCCTCAAGTCTATACACTGAGCTCGCATGAAGACTCAAAGTCTATACACTCACTCAGTGTTCACACTTGCTCATTTGCTGCTTATAAAGTCTATACAGACTTCATTATCTTAGGGAACGTCTCATGCCTTTGCCAAAGTCTATACAGTCTGTATCTGCGTTGCATTGCATGTATCATGGTTTAAGTCTAGACATTTCCTCAGGCTGAGCAGGTATATACATTGCATGTTCGTTCAATCAAGTCCATACACTGAGCAAGTATATACATTGTCTGCCTGTCGATTGAAGAGTCTATACATTGTTGTTTGTCTTGTAAAGTCCATACTGTAATGTCTGTACGTTGGCTTTAAACTAAAGTCTATACAATGTGTTGTATTATTCAGAGACTGTACAGGGTTTAGACTTAACTGATAATTTTTTCTTTGTCTAACAGGGAATCTTCGTGAAGCCTAATGAAGGCACGTGATCCAAGGAAGGACGAGGCGCCCAGATGAGGACACGTGTACTGACAGCCTGCTGGATGCTGCCACGTGGTCCGAATTATTAGGGCGGGAAATGTGGAAACCACACGCGCCCTGGCTGCTGCTGTTGCTGCTATATATACGAGCCTTCTTCCACAGAAGAAGACTGATCGAAGTGGCCAAGTATATACAGATGAGAATAGAAGAGGGCTGATCGAAAGAGAAGAACTGAAGCACAGAGCAGAAGAAGAAGAAATAGAAGGAGAGTGAGCCGAAGAGAATAGAGGAGCAGAGATCGAGAGAGTAAAAGAGCAGAAGAAGAAAAAGAGGTGCAGAGAAGAAGGAGAGAACAGCGTGAGAGAAAAGGAGAGTAGAGGAGAAAGAAAGAGAGATAGAGAGAGAGAGAGTTCGTGGAGAAGAAGGAAGAAGCTACTGAAGATCTGTCTACTGGACCGTGGATCAAATCCAGGCCAGTCAGCTCCATGGGAGCCACATCTGATGTTCTTTCATTTACAGCTTGTGTTTGTTGTGTTATTTTCGTTTCTTATTTTTCCTTTTATTTGATCTGATTTACTATGTTCTTCCGATCCTCTAGACTGAGGTCGGGTTCCTCCTGTTAGTTCAGGAGAAGGGAGATCTGATTTCCGGGTTGCAAGTGGCAGGTTGTCACTTGTGGGTTCCCTCTGGTTAGAGGAAGGGAGGCTCGTCCTCCGGTTCTGGGCTTGTGGGTTGCAAGTCCAGGGGTCCCTCCTGGTCTAGAGGAAGAGAGGTCTTCGACCTCTGGTTTCCAAGTGGCTGGGAGTCACTTGGGGTGTCCCTCCGGTTGGGAGGAAGAGGGGAGGCTATTCCCCTGGTCAAGCTGTGTAGCAGCAAGTGTTCGCAGACTGAGTCTGCTTGTTTCTAGCGTTGGCTAGTGAAGCCTCACTCCGGTTGGGAGTGAGGGGTGGATGTAGGTCTGGAGGACCGAACCACCTAAAAATCTTCTGTGCAGTGGTTTTGCTTTGTGCGTTTGTTCCTTGCCTTCTACCTCATATTCACAGGTTGTGCATGCTTGATTAGTTGTGTTATCTTGGGAGTAAATTTTGAGGTTTATATTCTGCTAAGTGTGTTTGGTGTGTTTAGCTCTGCCTGCATTTCTGGTGTAATCAGGTGACTGTATTGTTGCAGTCCTACTGTTTGATCATGTGTTGTCTTATCATCTCATCTTGGAGAGCTCATTAGTTTTATTCTGCATATCTGAGATTTAGAGTTTTAATTTGGGCATTATCTCTTGAGGAATACATTCACCCCCCCCTCTGTATCCGGGCCTAGCACCCTAACAATTGGTATCAGAGCCAGGTCTGCATACAAGGTCCAGCGACCTGCAGATCCGATCTTGCAGTCTTAGGTGCTAATTTACTTTTGGTGCATCAATATTCCTGTTGCATTATATCTGTTTGTCTCCATGGGTGAACCACCAGTCTTCAACGGTTCCAATTTTAGTGTATGGTTTGCTAGTCTGAAAAATTATGCTAAATATGTTAATCCAGACCTGTGGAAAGTGATTTCACATGGTCCTCATGAACTACCAAAGAAAAAGTCCAAATGGACTGACAGTCAAAAATCAATGCATGAAGAAAATCAGATAGCAATAAATCTAATGAAGGCAGCTACTGATAGAGCTTTTCATTCATGTTTCTTTGATTGCAGTTCTGCTAAAGATATTCTGGACATGCTGATGCGAACTCAGAAGAGGAATGGGGACAGCTGCATGATGGCTGACATAAGCAATCAAAGTGGCAGCCAAAATGAAGAAGATGATGATGATGAGGTAAATCTCTTCGAGAATTTTTCTCTTGATGATTGGGAGAATGCATATGCTGAATTGTTAGAGTCACATGAGAGCTTAAGAAAACAGTATAAAAAGTTGAAGAAGGGTACTGGGATAGATAGTTCTAGCTCTCCATGTGAAAACTTTTCAAGTACGAAGCAATTTCATGATGCATGTCTGTCTGATAATCATATGTATAAAAATCAGAATGCAAAACTGAAGAAGGAACTTGAATGTGCTTACTCTGAACTAAACAAGCTAAAATCTGAAGATGACTCTCTCAGAAAACTCTCCAAAGAAGATGAAGAAAAATCAGAGAAACTTAAACAGGAGAACAAATTGCTGATTGAAAAACTTAATGCCATAAAGTCTGTAAACATAGAATTACAGAAAGATCTTGAAAAATAGCAAAAAGATATGAAGGAAATTGAAAATGGAAGAAAGTATGAAGTCAATTCAGAAGATCAGCTTCTAATAAATGAATTGGTTCAAAATGACAAACTTAAGGAATAAAATGAGAAGTTAAGAATGCTGAACTTCACCATGTTTGAGAGACTTCTAGCTTTAGAAATAGGTAAAAGTGTTTGCGTTAAAGATTCTGATAAACTGAGCAATCTGGAATAGGAAGTTGAAAAATACAAAACTGCTAACAATGTGTTAACTGAATGTGTGAATTGCAGTGAGCAAGAAATTGCCAGTTACGAGTTGCATATTTCCTCTTTAGAAAATGAAATTCAGGATTTGAGAACATCTCTGTCAAAGTTTATGAGTGGACAAGAGAATCTGGACAGGTTGTTAGGAGTTAAGGTCAATACTCAAAAGGAAGGGTTAGGCTACAACAATGTCAATAAAAGGCTTTCAAAAACAAGCTAATGACATCTTTTTTCAAAGTATCAGATGTAGCCACCACCTCAGAAAATAAACAACCAAATGTTCAAAAGAATCAAAAACAAACTGGAAAAATTGAAAAGATCAGTCATGTGAAGAAAGGAGTGAATCACATTGAAAAAATGCATGATGTACATCATTCGAACTTTCCTGCCACCAAGAAAAAGACTGATTTTAAATATGTTGAGAAAGTTCAATCTGTGCTTGACATGAATACACATATACATGCACATAAAAACAAGAATTCATGTCATTACTGTGGTAGGGTTGGCCACATTATGGATAATTGCTTCATTCTGAAACAAGACAACAAAAAGCATGCTAGGAAACATGTCTCTGCTCAGAACAAAAAGAAAACTGAATGCTATCACTGTGGCAAACTGGGCCACAGGGCCATTGAATGCTGGCATGCTCAGGGTAGACAATTCAATTCTAAAACTGTTAAACTCCCTGCAAATGGAAATGTTTTTGGAAGAAATATTTTTAGAGGCAAGCACAATGAGTGCTTCAAATGTGGGAAGTATGGCCACACAATCAAGGACTGTTGGCACATTCAGAAGAATTTTTTTAACCCCCATGTTATCAAATTCTCTGCCAGAAAATCTGTGAGCTTTCCATGCTATAATTGTGGGAAGCCAGGCCATAGAGCTGCTGAATGTTGGCTGGCCAGTTTTAGTAAACATAATTTTAATTATGTCAACAACAAAAAGTTTCATGCATATGCACATGGATTTCATGCTAACAAGAATGTGCATAGATCAAATCTGAAACCTGATGCATCTTACTATCATTATAGTAAACAGAACTCTCTCTCTGCCAATAAACTTCATGACAACAGTAATGTGCATAAGAGGAATTTGAAATCTGCTAATTCATGCCATTGCTGTGGACAAATTGGTCATTCAATGAATAATTGCTACTTGATGAAATCTGATGACCAAGCAGCTAGAAAATTGTTTAGAAAACCTGCTACGAATGTCAGTGTCAATTCAGGACCCAAGACCTCTTGGGTACCTGTTTGTGCAAAATAACTTTGCTTTGCAGGTGTGCCTTGGAATGGAATAAAAAGGGGTATTAATCCAAGGCACTCAAGAATGAAAACCACTTCTGAACTTTTTAAGAAAATTCTCTACATTTCCTGTTTTTGAAACTCATTGCATATGTGGTTTGATGTGTTCTTGCATATCTGTCATCTTTTGAACACTATGAGCATTCGTGTCTCTTAATGCTCATATGAATTGGCTGTTTAGATATTGAAATGAGAATAAACTTGCAATTTCTGAAAATCTGAACTGCATATGTATGTTGTTTGAAATCTGACTATTGCATTATGAAAAATCTGATAAGCTGAAATTTGATCTATGCATGCTGCCCATGTTGAATTATCATGATTGACCTCAATGGTATATCAAATGGTAAGCTACCAAAAGGCAGGAAAATCTGTCTAGAGGTTCTTACTATGTGAGAGGTGGTCTTTTAGACCAAGTGCTCCGCCTAGTACCATGGGTCACTTTGCTGGATAGGACAGTCTGAATGTGCACAAGTCACAATATCATTTGGAATCATATGTTCAGTTTTCAGTGCAAACATTGCATGTTTTCAGGGGGAGTTAATTGCATGACTTTGCATAACAATCAATGTTGAGTAAATTGCATATCCTTGCATACATAAAGTGCATTGCATTTCCTGATATTGAAAAATGTCAAAAAGAGTGATTGAATGCATGTTGTCAGGGGGAGTCCATGCATTGCATATAGGTTGTCAAATGCATACATTTGTCAAAATTCATTGCATATCCTTTCTTATTCATTTTGTTGACAAACCTTGATCATATTCAAAAAACACTGGGCTTCAAAATCTCTCTTATCAATAGGTATCATTTGGCTTCAGAATTCTATCAGTTTTTCATGAAGATTTCAATGGGCTATCTCGATCATAAATCTGAAAACTCTTGGACTAGAAATCTTCTATTATACATTCTTATGAATGTCTGAAATAACTCATGTGGTTTAAGTTTAATGTATTCAAGAGTTGACTTTAAAATCTCTTAAAAATATCTGAAGCATGTTTAATAAACCTTAACCATCTGTTTCATGCTGTGTCTTGTGAAAACTTCTGAAATCTGCACTTTTGAATACATGACTTTAATTGGTTAAGTACATGAAACTATTATTGATTTGAAGCAAATAAATTTTTCTGAAATGTCTAAAGGGTAATATCTGTCAGAGCAATGACCTTGGTCACTGAGAAACACATGTCCAAAGGACTGTGTCATGAGGTATCATGGTTAACTCTGATTAAAATTCATTGAAAATCAGGCAGAGCAATGACATGCACACTGAGAAATACAACTCACTCATCCAGAAATGATTTGGAGTGTGTCAGGATGTGTAAATTCCACCTCTGTTCACATAAAGCATGACAGTTAGTCACACTAAGTGCTTAGGGATATTGACCTCTAATCAAGGTATATCCTCTAGTTACAATGTGTGCACTGAACTAGAGTGCTCGTAAAATTTGTAGCAAGAAAATTGTTGAACAAATTGAAATATCTGAATATTGATGCTAAAATCAAATTGCTACAACCCTAGACAAAATCATATGACTTCATAATTGCTTGATCTCAATACTAGTGCATGTAATTCTGAAAGAAGTCAATAGATTTGATTGTGTAAGAGAAAGGGAGATTAATCAAGATAAATATGAGGGCTTGGTTCATTTTTATTAAACCATGGTTTTATATATCAATACAGAATTTTATTGATAAACTCTGCATACATTATGTTTAAACCATGATGAACAATAAAGTTTATTCATAAGCCCTTATAATGGAAGACTTTGAAAACTTATGTTTTGGATTTATGAGATTGATATCTCTCTGAAAATCTGACTGAATTTCTTGTGATTGGAGCTTCTGTGAAAATATGCTACTTGAAACTCTTCTGCTCAATGTCATTGATTCATTGACCTGAACTTCTCTTTGTTATCCATCTCATAAGATTCCACTTATTGAGGGGGAGCTTTCATGTCATATGCATCATGCTGCATAGAAACTCTTAAAGGGGGAGAATTGTGTTCTTGTATTCATATTTTTAGGGGGAGCTCTTGCATGTTAGTATCTCCATCTGCATCTGCATTCATATTGTTTATTGCAAGGGGGAGAAATTGACTGAATTTTTGAAACATGCTTCAACTTCTCAAACTATTTTCTTTTTGATGAAGTCAAAGGGGGAGAATAGTTTGTGCTCATCAGCATTACTCACAGTATAGTGTTGCCATCATCAAAAAGGGGGAGATTGTTGTGCCCCTGTGATTTTGATGATGGTTTTGATGATTGGTTTTGATGTGAGTTAATCACTGTGAGTCATCTTGCTGTGTGAGTTATCATGCTGTTATTCAGTCATTTTCTGATCATAATACAGTCCTTCAAATGTTCAGTCATCTTGCTGCTCAGATTAGTTTAAAAAATCTAAAGCATTGCATATTTGATGTTCAGTCATGTTATCTGATGCATAAAGCTTTCATTACTTTACTCTGCTTGAGGATGTCTGCTTGTGGAAGTCTGCACAATTGCATTGAGCATACTGTCAGCACTCTCGTTAACCATAAAGTCCATACATTTGTCTTCTCTTCAAAGTCGATACATTGGCGTTGGGCATCCAAGTATATACATCGCCTTCTGCAAGCTTTATTTCAAGTCTGTACAGCCTACTGTCTTAATTTGCGTCTCATGCATCGTCTCTCAAGCATTCAAAGCCCATGCATTGAAGTCAAAGTCTGTACAGCCGACCGTCTCATTCAGCGTCTTTGCAAGTCTGTGTATTGCTTGCATTTAGAAAAGTCTGTACATCAGACTATTTCATCACCAAGTCTAAACATTGGGTTGTAGCTTGCTTGAAGTGAAGTCTACACATTGATTCACTGTTCATGCCTTCACTCAGAGTCTATACAGCCATTCCTTGAGTCCAAGTCTGTACATCGAATTCAAAGATTTCCAACTCTGTACATTGGTCTTCATATTGGAAGTCTATACATTGTCTTCATATTCGAAGTCTGTACATTGGTCTTCATATTGGAAGTCTTGATGTGACACCACCTCGGACCTAATGCAAGCAAGCACAATCGCATTCAAAACGGGCCAAATTGGGCCACCGCTCTATCGTCACTCACCCAAGCCCGGGGTGACTTGGCAATGCCAAGGGGAGGATGTCGGGTTGGGCCCTTGCTGGTAGAGGGCCAGCAAGGCCAAGACTTGATTCCCAAAGGGTGGGGATGCCCAAATCAAGGGGGGCGACAAAGTGCCAAAGGCACCGGTTGTAATATTCCCACGGTGATCACTCAAGTTTATGGGGCTTGAGGATCGGGCTCTCACTCGCATAACCAGCGGAATTAGAACTAATATTGAAAGACAAGCACTAAGTGGAGTGAAGGTTTGAGCACTTACTCGACCGGATTGAAGAAACCGGTCCCGGTCGGAGACGAGGGCGAGCGGGGAGGCGAGTGGATCCCTACACGCCGCGGCGGTGTCGCTTGACCTGCCCAAACAAGTTACAACATTACACCTCACGTAGGAGGGGGATCTTGGGGTGGGGGTTAATAGAAATTACAATCAATACTACCTCCACACAGGGAGGGACCTTCAGCCGGTCAAGCGGGGTGGGGAAACTAAAGCAAAGAACGAGGAATAAGGGTGGATGCCGAATCTGCTTGATGTCTGTGAGCCGGGATAGAGAGTCGGTGTTGCTGCTGTAGATCTTGATCAGGAATTTTGTTGATGACGAAACCAAAGGGAAAACCTTCGTAGCTGGAAGGGAAATGCCTCAGAATTTTATTAATTTCTTATGGAGTTGCTGCTGGTCGGGGCAGGAGCTTGAATAGGGTCTCTGTTTCTCGGACTAGCAGGGGCAGGTCACCAACAGTAGGATGCAGAGGCTGTATTGGCCGATCCTGAACTCCAAATTTGATGCCGTCAGCTCCGTTAGAACCGTGGGTGAGTCCTCTTTGCAGCAAAATAAACGGGGACACCAGAAGAGATCGGAGACAATCTTTGGAACCAGAAGAGTGAGTAGGGGTCGGTGCAGACTGTAGAAGGTAGAACCGCGCGTTCGGGGGAGAAAATTGTTAACTTATGCTCCCGGATGCTGAATGAACTTCTGCTTCTTGAATCTGAAACTAGACAGGCCAAAGAGGAACTTTGAAGAAGAACTTGAAGACTGATTCCTTCAGGGTCCATCGTGGTAGAGCTTCTAAACTGGTTCAGGTCCTTAGCCGAGGCAGAACCGCGCAGCTGTGGAAGAATGGACCTCCAGGATGGCTCGGAGCTCGGAAGAAGACGAAACCACTTCGGTTGCGAAGGTGACTGGCAGACGCTTCCGACGATGGCTCTTGGGTCTTCAAACTCGTCCGGAGGTGATCGTGGTGGCCGCTGCAAGCTGCTGCTCTGCTGTAGATCTTCAGTTGAGAGCTTTAGGTTGATGATGATGGGGGGGAATGGGGTATATGGGAGGGGAAAAGGGGGTGGATGAGTGTGGGGAAAGCCCGGGCTATGAGGGGGTCTAGGAGGGGGTGTTCTAAGGTGGGGGAAGGGAAGAATGGGGTCTGAAAGGGGGTCTAACAGGTGGTGGGAGGAGGAGCTACGAATTTGGGAAGGTGGGTGAGAGGAGAAGGTGAGGGGGGGCACAAGTGAGTGGAGGGAAGAGTGGATTTCAAATTCAAATATGCTTTGGAAGTTGTGGGGTTGTGTGGGGAAGGGGTTGATTGTATTGGAATGGGGAAAGTGGTGTTGGAATGTGGAGGATGGTGTTGGAATGGTGAGGGATCTCCTTGGGACTAGGGGGGTGGAGTAATGGAGGCCATGGGGAAGTGGAGGGCTTTAATAATGGTAGGTGGGGGTTGAGGTGGTTGGGAAAGGAGGAGAGAGAAGAAAATTCGAAATTGGGTGTTGAGGAGAGAGAAAGTGGAGTGAAAAAGAGGGATTAAGAGAGGGAAGGGTGGGGAATCTCTCCCCTAGGGTTTCTCACCCAAAAAATGTTGGAATCACTCCACTAAACTAAGCTTTGGACTCTCAAATGGCATTTTTTTCATTGATTGATTCATTTTCTCCAAATGAAGGAAATGGGGCCCTATATATAGGAAACCCACATTTTACAATAAGACCCTGACAAAAGACTCATTAACAAATAACCGAAGGGGTAGGGGAGCTCATTGGGCCAAGCCCGAAGAAATGGGCCCAATTAGCACATTACACACTCTAATGACACTCAAACATAGGAAAATAAATGCAAGACCTAGGGACATGACTCAAATAAAATGCAAATTACATCAAATGACTCAAGTAAAATTACATAGGACTCAAAATTAAATGACTAAACCATGCCGGATGCAACCGGGGCGAGGAGACGAGCTGTGAAGGTGGGCATGGGAGGTGATGTCCCCATCAAGTCTGTACATTGGTCTTCATATTGGAAGTCTATACATTGGTCTTCACTTGAAGTCTGTACAGCCATTCTCTTATCAAAGTCCATACATCCTTCTGTTGGAATTCCAAGTCCATACATTGGACTGTTTGAGCAAAGTCTGTACAGCGTTTCATTCACACTGGAAGTCTATTCATTAGACTGTGGCAAAGTCTATTCATTCGTTTCCAGAAGTTCAAGTCCATACATTGATCGTTCGGATAACTAAGTCTGTACATCGCCTTCAAGGCATCAAGTCTATACACTGGACTGTGCTCATAAAGTCTGTACAATGTGAGCTTCGGTTCTTCAAGTCTATACATCCACAGTTGGACCCCAAGTCTGTACAGCCAAAGCCTGATCATGCTTTCACATAAAGTCTGTACATCCACATCTCAAAGGCCAAGTCTATACATCACTGTGGTTGCCCGAAGTGAAGCATAGTCTATACACTCCTCACCTTTCCCTACGTTTGGCCAAGTTTATACACGCATACCATTCCCTACGTTTTCTGGCCAAGTCTACACATTGTTTGCCTGGCGTTTGCTTCAAAGTCTATACATCGGTTTGATTGAGTAAGTCTGTACAGCGGTAGCTTTCATTGGAAGTCTGTACATCGCTGTTGTGTCAAAGTTTGTACAGCCGTTTGCTTGCCAAAGTCCATACACTCAACTGCCTTGTCTTAATCAAGTCTGTACATTGGTTCAGACTTTTCAAAGTCTGTACATTGGGCCTTTAAGTTTTTGAAGTCTATACACTGGCTTACTCTTCAAGTCTGTACAGCCTGCTTGGGCGTTCAAGTCCAAAGTCTATACATCCGTTTGTGCCTTGTCTTGGCCATCGTCTCTCAACCAACAAGTCTACACATTGGTCGGTGGCAAGTCTGCACATTGGACTCTTTCTCAAAGTCTGTACAGCCTGCCTTGATTCAGAGTCTATTCATCGTTGTTGAGTTAAAGTCTGTACAGCCGTTCCTTTGGCAAGTATGCACATCGTGAAGTCTACACACTCGATTACCCTGCTTTGCTTCAAGTCTGTACAGTCGCTCCCTCAGCAAGTCTATACACTGGAGTCGTCAGCTGCAGGGACAGGATGTCTGTACATTGGGTGCTCATGCATTGTTCTCATCGAAGTCTATACATTTGATAGGCTTGTTACAAGTCTATACACCGAGGACGCTTGAAGGCTTCCAAGTGTATACACTCTACACACTTGGTTAACTAATGCATTTAACTGCAAGTATATACACTGAGATCGCATAAAGTCTCACAAGTCTATACACTCTCCCAGTGTACACACTACTCACTTACTATTTCTAAGTATATACATTGTGTTGCATTGCTTGAATTTCCTCAAGTCTATACACTGAGCTCGCATGAAGACTCAAAGTCTATACACTCACTCAGTGTTCACACTTGCTCATTTGCTGCTTATAAAGTCTATACAGACTTCATTGTCGTAGGGAACGTCTCATGCCTTTGCCAAAGTCTATACAGTCTGTATCTGCGTTGCATTGCATGCATCATGGTTTAAGTCTAGACATTACCTCAGGCTGAGCAAGTATATACATTGCATGTTCATTCAATCAAGTCCATACACTGAGCAAGTATATACATTGTCTGTCTATCGATTGAAGAGTCTATACATTGCTGTTTGTCTTGTAAAGTCCATACAGTAATGTCTGCACGTTGGCTTTAAACTGAAGTCTATACAATGTGTTGTATTATTCAGAGACTGTACAGGGTTTAGACTTAACTGATAATTTGTTCTTTGTCTAACAGGGAATCTTCGTGAAGCCTAATGAAGGCACGTGATCCAAGGAAGGACGAGGTGCCCAGATGAGGACTCGTGTACTGACAGCCTGCTAGATGCTACCACGTGGTCCGAATTCTTAGGGCGGGAAATGTGGAAACCACACGCGCCCTGGCTGCTGCTGATGCTGCTATATATACTAGCCTTCTTCCACAGAAGAAGACTGATCGAAGTGGCCAAGTATATACAGATGAGAATAGAATAGGGCTGATCGAAAGAGAAGAACTGAAGCAGAGAGCAGAAGAAGAAGAAATAGAAGGAGAGTGAGCCGAAGAGAATAGAGGAGCAGAGATCGAGAGAGTAAAAGAGCAGAAGAAGAAAAAGAGGTGCAGAGAAGAAGGAGAGAACAGCGTGAGAGAAAAGGAGAACATAGGAGAAAGAAAGAGAGATAGAGAGAGAGAGAGAGTTCGTGGAGAAGAAGGAAGAAGCTACTGAAGATCTGTCTACTGGATCGTGGATCAAATCCAGGCCAGTCAGCTCCATGAGAGCCACATCTGATGTTCTTTCATTTACAGCTTGTGTTTGCTGTGTTATTTTCGTTTCTTATTTTTCCTTTTATTTGATCTGATTTACTGTGTTCTTCCGATCCTCTGGACTAAGGTCGGGTTCCTCCTGTTGGTTCAGGAGAAGGGAGATCTGATCTCCGGGTTGCAAGTGATAGGTTGTCACTTGTGGGTTCCCTCTGGTTAGAGGAAGGGAGGCTCGTCCTCCGGTTCTGGGCTTGTGGGTTGCAAGTCTAGGGGTCCCTCCTGGTCTGGAGGAAGAGAGGTCTTCGACCTCTGGTTTCCAAGTGGTTGGGAGTCACTTGGGGTGTCCCTCCGATTGGGAGGAAGAGGGGAGGCTGTTCCCCTGGTCAAGCTGT
This sequence comes from Amorphophallus konjac, assembly GCA_022559845.1. Classification (NCBI taxonomy): domain Eukaryota; kingdom Viridiplantae; phylum Streptophyta; class Magnoliopsida; order Alismatales; family Araceae; genus Amorphophallus; species Amorphophallus konjac. Next base: position 187,243,528 of record CM040119.1, read on the forward strand.
GTGGCAGCAAGTGTTCGCAGACTGAGTCTGCTTGTTTCTAGTGTTGACTAGTGAAGCCTCACTCCGGTTGGGAGTGAGGGGTGGATGTAGGTCTGGAGGACCGAACCACATAAAAATCTTCTGTGCAGTGGTTTTGCTTTGTGCGTTTGTTCCTTGCCTTCTACAAACCTATTCACATGTTGTACATGCTTGATTAGTTGTGTTATCTTGGGAGTAAATTTCGAGGTTTATATTCTGCTAAGTGTGTTTGGTGTGTTTAGCTCTGCCTGCGTTTCTGGTGTAATTAGGTGACTGCATTGTTGCAGTCCTACTGTTTGATCATGTGTTGTTTTATCATCTCATCTTGGAGAGCTCATTAGTTTTATTCCGCATATCTGAGCTTTAGAGTTTTAATTTGGGCATTATCTCTAGAGGGATACATTCACCCCCCCTCTGTATTCGGGCCTAGCACCCTAACATGGTCTGTGTGTGCACACGTGGTCGGGGGCGGTGGACCTGCGCTGACGAGCGCGACCCCGACCAGTCCTTGTTTTGTGGTTACTAGTACGGTTCCTCGTTCCGCCAGGGTGCGATGAGGGGGACACCTAAGGCGCGGTCTAAGACACCAGGGGGCGCATCCGGCCTTGCTTCTAGTGGATGGTACTCCTATCTTTGTCAGGTAGTGACTCTTGGTGTTCTATCGGGTTGTCTCAGTTTTTGTGCCGTGTGGTCGGTACTTGACGCGGCTGAGCTTTCCCGTTTACTTAACTTGTTAGCCCTTGACTGCTTTCCGTGCAGTTTCTCGTTTTGTGAGATAGGGGTCTGGGTGATCCCTATTGAGCCTTTTGTTATGAGGCTCATTCCATGCGTCTTTCTATGGTTTCAGGTGAGGCGAGGCTTCAGGGGAGCACGTTTGAGGCTCCACGTGGTTCTAGTGCCCAGGGTTAGTTGCCAGAGCCGGGATATGCCCCGTGTAGTTGTACTTTTCTTTCTGGACTATACTAGTTGTGGACTACTGTTATATTTTGGACTGTTGTTATATTGTGGACCATGTAAATCTTTTAATTTTATTTATTATTTCCTGCTTATTCTTATAAACTGCGTAGTTCTGTAATTATTTTAGATTCTCGTATATTTCCACACCATCCTTGTAACACTTCTGAGTCTTCGGGCTCGTGGGTGGCGGTTCGGAATTCGGGTTATCGGGCCTCTCCCGGTATTCGGATCTCGAGTCGTTACACACTTTGATAGTGGAGTCGACCCAACCCCTTTGCCAGCGGGTTTGAAACTGTGTTTTTATTGAAATTCAACAAGAAAACTCAAAGAACAAAATGGGTCGATGATGAAAATCTCAAAAAATATATATGATAAAAAAATAACAATACCTTCATTGAGAGAATTCAAACGGCAAGCTAACCGGATTTCATTCCTCTGACCCTAAATAGGGAGAAATATTAAAAGTGTCCTCGCAAGACGTGCTTGGCTCCCAGGGACCGTCCCGTTAAAGC